>JAHZSR010000033.1:0-520653 GCA_025782845.1 Boletus coccyginus
TGGTACTTACCCAAGAATCTAGATGCAGAGTCTATAGGGTTACTTACCCGATCAAGATCACACTCGTGTGTACAAACCTACGGAGCATATAAGCGGGTTGATCAACGCATCAAGCCAATCTCTACTGCAATTCCCCAGGAGTTTAAGGTCACCAGGACAATACCATACGATCCAATGATAACATTGGAACCCCTGAATGTACACTTTGGCCTACAGAGGCCCACTCGGAAGTTTACTCAGGCACGAATAGACAAGATTTTGAAGGACATGGAATCCTATCAATTCTTAGTGGCCTGAAGAGCGTGATTTGTTTATCTATACGCTGATCAAGAATGAAGCAGCTATAGCCTTTGAAGATGAGGATAGGGGAACTCTTAAGGAAGAGTACTTTAGCCCCTACAAGATACCTCATGTACCACATAAGCCATGGCAGGAGAAAGGCATACGACTTGCCCCTGCATTGCGACAACGAATCATAGATCTGCTGCAACTCAAGATAAGAGCAGGAGTCTATGAATACTGCCAATCCCCCTACAGATCACGATGGTTCTGTACGTGGAATGAAGAGAAGCAGAAACTGAGAATAGTACATGACCTGCAACCACTAAATGCAGTTAGCATCAAGGAGTCATCAATTCCCCCACACCTGGATCAATTTGTAGACCAGTTCTTGGGAGGAAAATGCTTTACAGTCCTAGACCTATATTGGGGCTTTGATGCAAGAAAGATGGATCAAGCTAGTCGCGACATGACAGCCTTCCAAACCCCACTAGGACTATTACGGATAACCTCATTACCCACTGGATACACCAATTCACCCTCTGAATTCCAAGAATGCATGGTGTTTATATTCCAAGATGAAATCGCCAAGCAAGTGATGAATGTATTCATTGACGATGCACCAATACGAGGACCACTTACCACCTATCCTGATAAGGATGGGAACCCTGCAGTTCTATCAGAAAGACCAGGAATACGACAATATATCTGGGAACATGCAGAAGACTTGAATCGAATCTTACATCGATTGGCAGAAGCTGGAGGAACCTTCAATGGAAAGAAGCTTCAAATCTGCCAACCCCAAGTAGTAATACTTGGCCAGAATGTAGGAATCAATGGAAGAGAACCCGACGTACAACGCGTAAAGACCATAAAGGAATGGCCTACCCCTCAAAGTGCTACAGAAGCCAGACAATTCATGGGCCTATGTGGAACAGTTCGCATATGGATTCCTAATTACTCCCAGATAGCAAGAAGTATAACTTCTACCTGGAAGAGGGATGTACCCTTTGTCTGGACAGAAGAATGTCAAGAAGCCTTTGAGACTTTAAAGGAATTGATTACAACAGCACCCGCACTCTTACCTATAGATTATACATGTGGACGACCAATAGTGTTGTCAGTAGACTCTAGCTACATGGGGGTAGGAATGATTCTGTCACAAATAGATGAGCACGGTAAACGCCGCCCCTCTAGATATGGATCACTTCCCTTTTCCTTGGTAGAAGCTACCTACTCCCAACCTAAGCTGGAACTATTTGGCCTATTCCGAGCCCTACGACACTTCCGTCTATATGTAATTGGAGCTAAGAACCTCATAGTAGAGGTGGATGCCAAGTATATCAAGGGAATGCTAAATGAGCCTGAACTGCAACCAAATGCAGTAATCAACAGATGGATTCAGGGAATCCTTATGTTTGATTTTACTCTTGTTCATGTACCTGCAACACAGTTCAAGGCACCAGATGCATTATCCCGAAGACCACTGGAAGACCAAGCCAAGATAGAATCTTATGATGATAGCTGGCTTGATGAAATTGCCCTGTACTACGCACATTATGGACCCAGATTGCGTAAGAGCAATGGTATAAAGGAAGGTATCTCTAGGAGCATGACAGCATATGTACTGTCTGCCCAAGAGAATCAAGATACTACCCTTAGGCAGATATACGAGTATCTGACCAATCCTGAGCCTAAACCTGTTACTAATAAATTTCTACGAAAGGTTACCAAGTACTTCGTAAAGGCAGGACGCCTATTCAAGCGAACCAAGTCTGGACACCCCCTCTTAGTGATATTTGACCATAGTAAGCGGGAACAGATCTTGAGCCAAGCCCATGAGTCACTAGGTCACCACGGTGAGAAAGCCACCTGGGAAAACCTCAGACGCCGCTTCTATTGGCCTCAAATGTACCAAGATGTACGGCATCATGTCAAGTCTTGCCATGAGTGCCAGATTAGGAATACCGCTAAAGTCCATATTCCCATTATTACCCCACCACCAGCTACTGTATTCACAAAGGTTCATATTGATATCATGCACATGCCTGTAGCAAAGGGATATCGCTATATAGTGCTAGCCAGAGATGACTTATCTAAGTATGTCGAAGGCAAAGCTCTACGACAAGCATCTGCCCGAGCAGTGGCCCAGTTTGTGCTAGATGATATTATATACAGATATGGAGGTGTGGGAAGGATAGTCACAGATAATGGACCAGAATTCAAAGGAGCCCTATCGGACATACTTGCACAACATGGAATACCTCAAGTATTTATCAGCCCTTACAATTCACAAGCTAATGGAGTGGTTGAGCAAGGCCACTTTGCAATTAGAGAAGCTTTAGTGAAGGCTTGTGAAGGAAAGATACACTTGTGGCCAGACAAGCTGCAAGCAGCCTTATTTGCAGACAATATCACTGTACGACGATCGACAGGATATTCTGCATATTACCTTTTACATGGAGTTGACCCAGTATTACCCTTCGATTTATGGGAGTCAACCTTCTTGGTTGAAGGTTTTGATCAAGAACTTTCCCATGAGGAATTATTAGCACTACGGATAAGGCAAATAGAACGACGAGAAGAAGACTTGGAAAGAGCCATAGCAACCTTACGAGATTCTAGATTGAACTCTAGGCGCCAATTTGAAAAGCGATTTGAAACCAGATTGGTGCAAGGAAGCTATGCCCCTGGAGACTTAGTCCTAATCAGAAATACAGCAGTTGAGAAAGAGCTGAATAGGAAAACTAAGCCCAGGTATCTAGGACCATACAAAGTCATCAGACAAACCCAAGGAGGAAGCTACAAACTAGCAGAAGTTGACGGAGCGCAACTGGCTAGACCAATTGCGGCATTCAGAGTAATACCTTACATACAGAGGCACTCCCTAACACAGTTAGATAAAGGGGGAGAAGACCCTGAGGTAACCACAGACGAAGAAGAAGTATCATCAGAAGATGGAGAAGACTATGAGCGCAAACTCAATAAACTATCCTCAAAGCCTAATACCGCCGATAGCGACAGATCTGACACAGAGTCAGACATCAACGGAGACCATATATAGCACTAGTACCCTATCGGAGTGGCAAGTTCATTTCCGTCGACAGAACTTACATATTCAGAATCGATTACGGCAAGTTACCTATCATTGGGTAGCTCACTTGCTTACTGAGCACCCCACCCGAATTTACCACTCCACATTTGGTCTCACACCCTTAGCTGAGCCGACAACTCACACGAATCATATAACCATACCTAGGACTAGCCTAGAGGAGACTATAGTAATACCCTCAGCCACTGAGTGTACTGAGTGTAGATCTGCCTGTAAGAAGATACAACAGGTAGAACACGACAGAGAGGAACTACGGGCATTAGAGAAGTACATCTTAAAAGCCCTAGACCCTAATCAGGAAAGCACGATATCAGACCACCTAACAAGTCCAGCTGTAACGCGAGACTCAATTGAAATTGGCCAAAGCCATGTCGAACAGCAACAACCCATTCAGGAACCATTCTCACAATATATTAAGGGATCCGGACATGCCAAATGTGCCTGGACAGGCTCATCAGGGGCCACAGGAGCAAGATCCACCCCCATATCCCCACACTCCACCCCGCATGAGGAACAACGAGTTCGCACAGCAAAGAATATTGAGAGATCTAGCTTTACTGAATGGAGTCTTGGAAACCCATTCCCGACGAGTACACCGGGAAGGACACCGAACAATGATATTATTACTGAGTCTGGCTGGAACTTACAAGGCCGAACGATATATTCGCAAGATGTGCCGTATGTGTTACCTAATTCATCAAACCAAGAGCAGGATCCAGAGACAATTGACCCAGCACTACTACGGATATCGCCGATAGAGTCTATCTAGCCGCATATATTACTTAGGCGACCGTTGAAGCTGTAGAACTTACCACATTCCGCCATTGCCCGCACATCCCATCAATCCTGCCACCGAAGACGATCATGGCTGCAAACCTGTGTTTCCATCACAACCGAACCATCGGCACGTTCGTTTACGTGCATAAACTCAGCGCCCACACTGGCTATGCCATGGGGCATGAATTCATTTGCCCTCCCAGCAGCGACGATCAAATCGCACTCTACACCTGGATGGAGGAAGAGCCAATATTTGTTGGCCACCTATCACGCGTCACCGGGCATTGGCAAGACTGCATCGATGTCCAACTTACCCCTTCGCCCCACTATTACCACTCAGCCGATAAAGTCCCAGACAAATTCCTACTTCGTATTCCCCTTGATCTTATCTGTCTAACTGCTGTACAGTCTTTGATACACTGGTTCCGATTACGGATAGATCGACGGCTTCGAGTAGATAAGTGTCCAGATCACCTCATTCCAGTATACTATTTTCCTACCCTTACACCGACACTAAACGAGGTGTACCTCAGGCCCCTTACTTCCTATGACATTCCCAGTACATCTGTAGTTGTTACAGTCCCCTTCTTGCTGTAGGAAAACTTTTGCCCTTAAATACCGTTATATACAATAAGGAGCATTAGCAATATGGCAGAACCAGCTGACATGGATGTAACTGTCTGGAACTTAGGTTTACATCGCAATCTGTGCGATCGAATCATTAACACACTACACGATTGGCTGCATGATCACACCTTTCGAGATGATGATCATACTCCCTCCTATTATCATGCTACTGTACATGTAGAGACCGAAGGGAGAGAAAGAGGAACCCTTTGGGCTGATTGGCATTGTCAGCATTGTCTAATTATTTACCGATATGCTACAGTATTTGTTGAAACCTACAACAACCTGTCTACCCGAATAAGGAGTTCAGAAGCTGACAGAGATTTGCCAGAAGAAGAAAGGCGAACAGAACTTGTGGATTTGCTATCACCACCATTCCCACCAATTGCAGGAAGGACCATAGCTGAGATCCTTCGTCAATTCACTGAACAAGAGCAATCCCCACCACCAGATCCTGACCCTCCAGAGCACGAAGCTCAAGTTAACGGAGGTACCTTAGCCGATATCACCAATATTATTTCTCGATCTTGAGCTAGCTACTAGTCAAGAAATTTCCCCTAGCTCTGTAAAGGCACAGCCATTACCTTAATTCCCATCTTCAGTATCTATATATCATTGGAGATCAGTGCCCCTAAATACCGTCATAAACAATAGGGAGTTCTGACCCAAACATAGTCATATTATCTTACACAAAGCAACAGCCATAATACCATCAGACACAAATGGCTGAAGCTAATGGAATAGTACAGGAAGTACTAGAACTTCGCAAACAACAGCAACTACTCGAACATATCCTACAATTCCTACACACTGAGCTCATGCATCACGTTCGTGAGCAAGGAGAAGACAACCAAATTCGATACCATGCTACTGTACGAGTGATTACTCAAGGTCGCAACCGAGGAACACCTACAGTGCAATGGCATTGTATCTACTGCCATGCAATCTACAGACATGCCCGCCTTTGTAATCGGTATCATAATGACCTATATTCCCGAATTAGGCAAGTTGACCCGATTAGGCATGGACTATTAGAAGATAGAATGGAGTTAATTCATTTCTTAGAACCCCCATTTCCACCCATAGCAGACATGGAGAGAGTTCTTCGTGAATTGACTCAGAATGAACCATCCCCTGAACCAGAGGAGGAAGAAGCTCCCCCTCCTAATCAGGGACAGCAAAGGGCTAATGGAAGACCCCAACTTGATTATCCTTGATTGAATGAACAATCGGGGACGATTGTTTTCCGTTCCCTGCGGATGACCTGCACCAAAATGATTGGATGCGGATACATAGTTAATGTATGTTTGATGTTAGACATTTGACCCGAGATTTGAGTTTTTACTATATTCCCACGGTCCAAATGCTTAGCTAATTGAGGGACATATGGACCATAGTGTCTAGTATGTATCCCTATTTTTCCTTATTTGTTCATTCACAGGTTGTGGAGAAACAAAATGATTTCTTCCAACATACTTTTATTACTACCTACAACTACTTAGCAAACCATTTTCTTAATATCTCTTTTATCCTTGAGTACTTAGCCAAGTGTCAGAGAAGCAATTGGAGCATGTGACCTCAGTTGCGAATCACCTGACTCAGATCATGTGACCTTGCACAGCATGAGTCATAATGAGTCAATATGAGTCAAAGTGAGTCAAATGAGGACTAGCCAAAGCACTGCCCCTAGACTAGCAGAATGGTCATGTGACCTGCACAGCATGAGTCATAATGAGTCATAATGAGTCGGCATGAGTCAGCATGAGTCATTGCCAAGCCAAAGGCTATTTTTAGCTCATTGCAAGTTATTTTCTGACAGGTTGAGTCAAAGTGAGTCAATATGAGTCAGTATGAGTCATATCTTGGCACAGCCACCTCGGAACCGAAGGTAGCACAGCCACATGTAAACTACTATATAAGGAGCGCGATTCAGCCCCATTTGGCAGGTTCCCTCTTTTAGGAAAAAGGTTCCTACTTGAGTAAATCTCAACCAACGAGTGCTCACAAGAGTACCCCTCTACAAACAAACAGTGAGGCTGTGTAGAGAAGTTTCCCACGCTATAAATAGAACTACTTAGACCCAAGTTAGGAGTATACTGTATCCCTTAGGATAGGGACAGTTAGGACACCTTTAGGGAGAAAACCCCAGAGCGGGCAACTAAAGGGAATAGATCCCCAGCTAGTAGGGAGACCTAATAGTTCATTAGTACCCTGGGAAAGGGTCGAGTCGAGCACATTTAAGCTGATTGCCAACTCCTTAGTGCATAATAGAATCAGTTTAGGAAAAGCTGTTCTGTGTGACTAAGTGACGTGTGTGAATCAGTAAGCGAAAGTGAAGCGTATTTACGCTACCTACCCAATTGAGCATTCCTAATCGACTGGAGCCAATTGGCATCTTAGGGAAGTACCCCTAGTCACTACCAAGTACCCCCCCCCCCCCCTAGCAACCTGAGAGTTGTCTAGACCATCTCCCCAACCATCCAGTGTACAATTCGTACACCACCCCAACTGAAAGCCAGACCCTCAACAGTTTTGCTGAACCCCCAATCACCCTCAACCTCGTTGACGATTGACGAACAAACCACGTACCTGATAGTCAACCCCTTTCTACGAGATTGATACTTATTTCTAGTACCAACTCGACCAGGGAAGAGTACTCTCTTCACCTCGCTAAAGGTTTACTACCCGTGGAGATAAGATTGGTTGTCTGGTAAGCGTTTTCTTAGCGTTTCTACTGATCTTATCTAGAAGAAGACAACGTGGTACGAGATTGTAGATTAGATATGGCATAACTTGCGCGAGGCTCTTGAAGTGTCGCCCAATAAGGCTCCCTTTGTATCGGACGATATAATCTGCACCAAGCGTTACATCTCCTAATCCATCCTTCGCGAGGGAATCCAGACGAACTTGGAAAGTCCCGAGCGAATGAGATTTGTCTAAGATAAATGCCGTTTGGCCCCAATAATACTTGACAATCCCGAGAAGGATTGTATGGAGAATCTCAGTCGGGGTGTCCTTGTGAATGTCAAGACCAGGTATCCCAAGCAGTGGATTGATATAGTCGTCAATTGTTTTGTCCCTCAATAGCTCTTCTAAATCCTTCTCCAGGGCAGCACGAACGTCGCCTTCAGCTAAGCTGGGCTTTCCGGCAGTGCGTTTTCGCAGACGCTTCCCAAGCTCCAGGAGATGCTGGATGATAGTGGCGCTTGCTGCGTCATGCGTGCCGGTCGTACTGACTTTGTTCTTGACTTTTTCAGTTCCGCCGGACAGCTTAGCCAAGTTTATTTGTTCCTTAATATTTGCAAGCGTGTTATCCACTGTCCGTAGCTCGCTGCACTAGGAAAATGAGTATTACGATAGCGTGATAAGAACGGCTGATACACACCTTGAAAATCGATGTATACCCATCATCCGTTTTCTTGGCCGCCATCGTTCCGCCAACCTTGCAGGTACGACAGAAGAAGTTGCATTTCAGGCCCCCGTGACTGCATTCCTCGGCTTGCATTGGGTTGTCGCCCGCATGAAAGAGGTCGTAGGGAATCAACATAATTTCTTCTTGATATTTCGAGTCCCATGCGAGAACTCCAGTCTCAGCAGCTTTCCTTTGAGTGTCAGACGTCAGTATAGTTGCCAGTCCTAGTGGGGGAGCATCGCACCTTAAAGAATCCCGAAATCCCTGCATTAACTCGAGAGGGGCCGCATGTGGCGACGAGGAGACAAACCGCACGCAGAACTCCTTTTCCAGCATCTCGCGTGGCATGGAAGCATTGGACATGTAGATCACATGGTGTTTGTTCCACTGCTTTGAAACGTTCGCCGATACATCATCCATAAAGATGATAAGGGGCATGGTGAGAACCAACCGGCCGCCTGACTTTGTGCGGAGTGGATTGGGCATGCGCTTTAGGAAAGGAGTAGATGACTCTGATATTCTCATCCGCTCAACCCCTGTTTCAGTAAATAGAGTAGATATGAAACGAACCTGTGAACGTAACTTGCGACGCGTTGGAACAACTTGAAAGTTCCTCGAACGTGCGAGAAAAGGTTGAGACGGGGACGATGACTTGCTCTGGATCAACCGCAAACCCTTTCTGCACAAGGTCAGGTGAAATTGAGAGAAGTGACAGGTTTCACTACTTACGTCGGTCTGAAAAACCCTATGCCCCAAGGAGAGGACTTCAGTCTCTGGTGTTGGGCCGACTCGTGCCTGAAACAGTTTCGTCGGGATAAAGTACCCCTTGGCGCTCTGTTGCAGCAGCTCGTAGACGAAAAAAATCTTGCCATCGACCCGAACGGAAGGTGGAGCTAAATCATCCGGGAGACCCATAAGCATCTTACTGCCATGCTGCACCTGCGACATCCGTCCCTGTCCGTCTTCGGGATAGTCTTGCATGGTTAATCGAGTCAACGGGTTGGCAAAATCCTGTGAAAACGTCAACAAGCTTTGTCTAAGACCGGAGCGGTTGGTCCACATACGAGAGCAATAGCCTTGCTGATTGAGTTCAAGTAGAACGTGTTCCCAGAAGAAGACATCACCTTTTCAGTCGGACTTCGAAGGAACTCGGAGATACGATCTTGTGTCGACTTCACAGCAAAAAGACTGGGGACATTTGGAGCGCCGAGCGCTGTGGCCCACTCTAGTATGGCCTTCTTCTGTTGATCCGAAAAGTGGACCCGAGGTGAAGAAAACAGTAAATGAGTGATAAATTCCTATCAAAACGTCAGGAAATATGCGAGGGTGAGTAGATGCGACGTACTGCCTTTGAGCACCAAGGATAGTATGGGGAGTCAGAAGAGACTACGGCGTCCCTCAAACGTGTCCGCGTCCTGGAACGATGGTTCGTTCCAAAAAATGGGCCTGATCAGTTGTCAGCATGGACCTTACACGAAAATATTCACACTTATACCTTCAATCTCTGACGCAAGAACATCGAACAGTCCATTTTCATCGTCACTTGGGTCCGTGGTATCACATTCTGTCTTGAGACCAAGCTCGTCATCTGGACGCAGCAAGCACGTTATGAGGGATTCCCCCTCCTCCATTTGACTTTGCATTTCTTCAAAGTAGTCTGTGAACGTGTACGTGCGGTCCCAATCGCCCCAGAGATCTGCGAGTGGATAATCCGCATCACCGGGGGATTCTTCAGCTTGGGGAAACGTCGAATGGGGTAATGGCAGGCAGGGATCGTCAGGGGGCATGGTATCGATGGAGATCAAAAATTCGGGTCGCTTCTTGACAGGAGTTGCGAGGGTAATCGCGGGAACGTTGTGGACAAAAGTCTGGAAAGCTTGAAGGGAGCGCTTGTGCTTTTTTGTCCCAAGGTGTTCCGAAACATGGCTGCGACGCATCGAACATACGACACCGGTAAACGTTTCGCAGACTTTGCATTTGACTAGCCCCGGGATCGACACATCAAATACTGGACAAAAAAAGGTTTCATCCTCCATGGAGCAGCAAAAAAAATGTTTACATACCATTTGGATCAAGGGAATCGTGGTTCCTGCTGTTGAACGACTTGGGCATCGGACCGTAGCAGCGATAGGCTGAATACCCCAAATATAGGCCGGGAAGAGGAAGAAGACGCTATCCAGCGTATAGTTGACGAGAAATCTGCGCCATCGTCTTGCTGCCTGCACGAGGTTTGGGACGTAAAATGTTCTGATCCCTTCCGGGCAAACAGGGGATGGAGATGAGGCATACCGGGTCAGGGTTCCCACGGAACATTCTGCATGCACGCGATCCAGCCAAAGAAAGCCCCTTTATCGAAATCGCCCTGGGCTGGACAGAAACGTTTCAGACTATAAAAACCAGCGTGCATCCTGCCCGGGTCTTCACGAGTACACTTCTTACTGCTTGTATATTCTCTTATTTCAATCTCACGTTCTCCATGGCTGCTATCCTCGCTCCTCTCTGGGTATCATCTCTCCTCCCTACTCGTGAGAAGGTGCAGTGTGTCCAACCTTCTTGCGTCGTGTCTCACCTCTTTCAGGCCGCAGAGGCAATCGCTGCCTTCTCATTATACTCCCTTCTAAGCCACCCTCTCCGAAGGAGTCTTTGCTCGATGACAAGAAGCGCTCCATCTCTCCTGATTCCTTGGTTGACGATCCCAGCTCGGAAGAAGACGAATTCGAGGTGCTTCGTGCAAAGTTCGTTGGTGAAGTAGATCTTCCCGAATGTAAGTACTCTCCCCCATGTCATACTCATTTATTCTTTGTATAGGTGAAGTGCCGCTCTTGAAAGTGTCCAGGCGCCGGTTTGTTCTTTTCCCTATACAGTACCACGAGGTCAGTATCCCCCTCGGTATCTTTCGTCGACACAAATTTATATGCCATCAGATATGGCAAATGTACAAGAAAGCGGAAGCGTCCTTCTGGACCGTAGAGGAGATGGACCTCTCAAAGGACCTTCACCATAGGAATACTCGTTTGAACGATAACGAACGACAATTCATCTCTCACGTACTCGCGTTCTTTGCTGCTTCAGACGGCATTGTCAATGAGAACCTCGTCGGGCGATTCTCGAATGAGGTCCAAGCTGCCGAGGCCCGTTGCTTTTATGGTTTCCAGATTATGATGGAGAACATTCATTCGGAGACATACTCTCTTCTGATCGATAGCTACATCAAGGACCCCGCGCAGCGCGAATACCTCTTCGACGCGATGGACGCCATTCCTTGCATCAAGCGCAAAGCTGACTGGGCTCTCAAACGGATTTCGGATCAACGTTCAACCTTTGCCGCACGTTTGGTTGCTTTCGCCGCAGTTGAAGGCATTCCTTTTCCGGTTCCTTCGCTTCCATATTCTGGTTGAAGAAACGTGGCCTAATGCCTGGCCTCACATCTTCAAATGAACTTATTAGCCGTGATTAGGGGATCCACACCGACTTCGCGTGCTTACTCTTCAGCCACCTCAAGTGGCGCCCCCATCCAGGTGGATTATTACTGGGGCCGTCAAGATTGAGCAGGGGTTCTTGGCTGGTAAGATATTTGAAAACACGAAATGCTATATTGAGCTTTATTCTTAGGTGCATTGCCTGTGGCCTTGATCAGAATGAATGCCAAGCTCACGCGCCAATACATTGAGTTTGTCGCTGATCGCCTATTGATTTCATTGGGAAATGAGAAAGTGTACAACGTAACCAGCCCGTTCGACATTCATGGATATGATTTCCTTGCAAGGTAAGACTAACTTCTTCGAGAAGCGAGTATTTGATTACTCAAAAGTTGAACTACGACAATCAGAAGAGCGAGATAGTCGCTACCAAGGCCTTGTGAGTATCTTGATATCGATGTTCTTATTCCCTCAAACTGACCATGGCAGTGAATAGCTCATTAGACGAAGCTTACCTTTTCGTTGCCCATTGGTATATCGTTTGAGTATAGCGTTACCCCATTCCATGACATTCCGCCTGTATGACCATGACGATGAACAGCTCATTGGACGATGATTCTTGTTCTTGTACGATATATGTACACACCGTCTCATTCCTGTAGACTTATCACATTTGTACCGTCATTACGTGCTATATTGATTACATGCAACACCACCTCCAGCGACCCGGAAGATTGATGATATTCAAGCTCAAGTCACATGATCCAGTCGTCACTTCTGCCACGTTGTTCCAGTCAACCGTGTCATCAACAGAACGTCGTCCCTCTTCAGCCATGTCACCAATTACAGTCTTCGCTGAAACTGTTCACTCCGATGACGGATGCATCGTTGAACCCATTTTTTTGAATATCCACTTCTCTGGCGTTGTCACACTCCTTCCCTCCTGTGTTGTATGTTTCCGCGTTGACTTTGACTTTCTCCAACTAACGAACATCCCAGCCAATTTAAGTAATCGTCAAACTTCCTGAGGAGTTCGCCGGGCAGCTCTATCCTGTCATTGGAGGAGAAAGCCCTCTTCCAAGGGATAAATTACAACGCAAATACGCCGGATTACGCCCACCAACAGTAAGTTAAACCAGGATCCACGAATACACTGATTTGAAGAAACCCGTGTCGCAGAATATGTTCCCCTTTTTTCCCCTGAGAAGATGCTTCGACCATCAGAATGAACAACACTGGCACTGCCTCTTGGACAAGGTCCAGCGCACTCTCCTGGGATTTGCCAAGGACATCGACAGGAACCACTCAGATCTTATGCAGGACTTTTTCTGGATGGTGTTTGTTGCGACGTATCCATCTTTTCCGGGCGGAGAATGGGATACATGGGATGCACGCATCAACATGGATGGTACCTTCATTACAACATGGCTCGGAGATCCCGGACTGCAGCAGCTGAGGGACTCCCAGACGCCCGACGCAGTTCGTCAGTTTATTTTTGACGAACTAAAGGAAATTGTGGAACTTTTTTTTTCTATTGCAATCCGCTCCGGTCTGTAGTGTTGTAGCTTTTAATGTACTGCATGTGTCAATCATAACATGTTTTGCCCTATCTCTTGCACGTCGCACTCCGGCCATTTATTCTGCAGCTGCCACACAGCAGCTTGTATCTCATCTTTTGTACCAGCACATCAGTACATACGTCCGACGGACATAGCAACGGTGTTTGCGAAACAAATGGCGTGGTGTTACCATGACATTTCTGCCGTCTGCTGACCAGACCTTTGCGTATGACATGTTGTGGAGATGGGTACCGCTGCAGGCCGAATGTCACATCATGGCTGATTGGTGCTATGAGTGACCTCAGACGAACCTCAGACATTCCAGGTTAACGAGATATACAATTAATGGTGCCTGACCAACGATCACTCAAACGGGTGTACCATGCTCTGTTGAGACATGTTTGGCATCGTATATGGGACACACAAGGAATTTCCGGCATATGTGTGGTAAATGCCTCGTTAAAATGGCCGTGTACAGACAAAACCCTCCCCACTACCGTGGGAGTCGGGGAACGTCTGATGTCCTCGGCTTTAAATTAATCAGGGATTGGCCGGGGTCCTCCTACTAGTTTGCCCTTATACCCCCTCTACTGGCATGGACCAAGAAGGACTATAAAATGGGCCTGAAGATGAAACGGCGCCATTTTTCTCCCGCCAAATGCCTACCTCTGCAAACATTCTTGTACGTCGCCACCATCGTGGAAACCTGGTCTCAGGCTCAATGTCTCAGGGTTGGTCCGGTACAGAATTCGATTGGGTTATCCAAGCCTCCGACATCGTTAATGAGCAGGCCTTTGAGCACACCTCTGTGAACGCTTTTGTACGTCGCCGCTATCGTGGTAAACCGTGACCGGTCTCATTGAATGGCATCTATTTCAGGGTTGGGCCGGCACAAACTTCGATTGGGCTATCCAAGCATCCGACATTGTCAAGGAGTATGTTGAAGTGGCCTATTAAGCACACTATGGCCCGAATCGTGTCGTCGTCTTTGATAGTTTCCGTAGCCTCGTATCTACGTACTTGTTGTAGCTGTGTCTATCATGTAATTGCGTCTCGTCGGAGCGCGAATTTATCCAATCGTGCCCGAGTAACCGAACTACGTGGTCACCTACTCGTAGACTACATACTTTGGCGTTGAACGTTGAGACCCGCAAAAAGGGTGCTTCAAGTTACGCGAACTCAAGGGACTCGGAGGGTCAGACGAACAAAACGACCATGCCAAGCACAGCTCCACCCAAGCATGTAGATGCGAATATGCCAACGTTTTCGTTCACACCTCCGGGTCAGGACAACAAGTAACCTTCTCTTGGCTGTGGGCGGGGATGATGGGCTAGATCCGAATCCCGATCGGGCCTCTCGCTGTAAACTCAGACTGTTTGTCTGACTCGCCTACAATGTCCCGCCACAGCGCAAAATCCCCAATACACGATCAAGCCTACGACACCTCACCAACTTATGCCGGAACGACAACCATACCAAGGACCTCGAAAGCTGGTCGTGGCGTTTGATGTGGGCATAGCATATAGCAGCGTCTCGTACAGCATTCTCTGCCCAGGCGAACCACCAGTCATTCGTGGTGTTACGCGGTGAGCGCTATACACATTCTCCGAACATTTATTATATCTGTCGCTTGTGAAAAGCTTCCCTGCTACAAGTCACGTGGGCGGGGGCTCCAAGGTACCATCCATTATGTATTACGACCTGGATGGGGTTACTCGCGCGTTCGGTAATGAGGCCCTCCAGGAGTACGTAATCGAGACAGCGGAAGACGAGGAATGGGTCCTGGTGGAATGGTGAGAGCCCTCATCCGTTAACCTGGCACTTGCCGTCTACTGAAGTGCGGGACACTAGGTGGAGGCTTCATCTTAGACCTACAAACATGGCGTCTAATCATGTTACCGATCAAGATATTCCCCCACTCCCTCCGAACAAGACTGCCATCCAGATCCTAAGTGACTTCATGGGGTATCTGTTCCAATGTACAAAGACTTATATTCAAGAAACCCATCCAAGCGGACATGCCATGTGGGAATCATTTGGGGACAATATTGATTTTGTTCTTAGTTACCCGAGCGGATGAGGTGGTCCGCAGCAAACACAGATACGACGGGCAGCGGTCCTCGCGGGATTAGTTCCTGATTCTCCTGAAGGGCAAGCTCGAATTCGGCTAGTCACCGAAGGCGAAGCGAGTCTGCACTTCTGCCTGACCACTGAAAAGACAGCCGGTCCATTCAAGGTAGCATGCGAGCTCGTGCTTGATCGATTTAGCTAACATTTCTGCTCAGGGAGACCAAGGCGTCATGGTTATTGATGCAGGCGGTGAAACCATCGATGTCAGATCCTACTACATGACATCATCGCCCGCCACGTTCCAAGAGATCACTCCCGCTGAATGTACGAAAGAACTTGAATTGGGTTACCTGCACTGACGAACTGGGTTGAAGGCCGCTTGGAGGGTTCCGTATTCGTCACCAGGCGCGCTCAACAGTTCCTCGCAGGTAAGCTAGGGGAACGGGCTGCGTTCGAACGACCTCCATGATCGTATTTCCGTAGTGAAACTCGCAGGTTCTAAATTCGGAACCCCGGAGGACATCGCTCAGATGACGAAGGACTTCGACAAGTCAGCGAGGCTTCGCTTCAAAAACCCTACTGAACCATCTCCCATCCGCTTCGGACCCCGCGTATGACATCAAGTGTGGACAACTCAGGCTCCAGGGGTAAGTGATACTGTGTCAGACTTGAATTTGCCAACCAAATCACGACACTCGCAATCCAGAACCGATGTGGCGACCCTTTTTGAACCCTCTGTAAAGGCGATGATCGAGGCTGTGGAAAAACAACGAGAGCAGGCAACTAAGCCCATCGGCGTACGTCTCCCCTAGACCGCAGTACGAAGAGACTGACGATCGCCAAGTCCATCTTCCTTATTGGAAGTTTTGCCGCAAGTGATTGGCTCTTCTCGAAGCTACAAGAGCATATCAAACCGATGGACATCAATTGCTGTCGCCCTGACAGTCACACGTAAGTGTCGTTCAGAATCGACTCGGCTTCATTCATGTGTCTACTCCCAATTTATCAGGAATAAAGCCGTCGCGGACGGTGCCGTCGCCTTTTACCTCGCCAACAGAGTTTCGGCACGTGTTTCCAAGTTTACGTACGGCACTCGGTGCGCTGTAGAGTTCAACAAGAACAACGAGCAACATAAATTTCGGGCTGCGTCTGCGGTCCCACGTCCGTCGGGGCGCATGGTCCTTCCAAACGCATTCAGCGCGATATTGAACAAGGTGATTAGCTTGTTACTTGTTTCAGTTAAGACCGACATAGGATGGCAGGGAACAGCGGTGTCAGAGACAGAGGAATTCCGGAAGGACTTCATGATGGAATGCGCGGCGGGGACCTCTTACGACATGGTCGCTACAGAAATCGTCTGCTATCGCGGCGATGCGAGTAGCCCTCGTTGGACGGATTTAGAACCGGGTAGGTTGTCGGTCTAGACGATGCTCGACGTGAGCGCTGAAAGTTGTTATCGACCTACACAGGGATGTTCCCCAATCTGTGCACTATTCACGCGGATACGTCCCAAGTATCCAAGACGCTCAGTCCCCGACGGGGTTTCGCGGGACTAGAGTTCTACAAGCAGCAATTCAGTATCGTGTTGATGTTCGGGTTGACTGAGTTACAGGCGCAGATTAGTTGGATGGAGAATGGCACAGAGAGGAGGTATGACGGTTTCTAGCTCTAATTGGTCTTGATTACTGACGAGCACTCTCGAAAGGGGTCCTGCGACTGTAGTGTTCGATCAGATTATAGAGGAGCTTTAAGATAGCGCACATTCATGTCACTTGTAGTCATCTGATGGACACCATGGGGTCTGGTCTGGTAAAATTGGTCGGCGTTTGGCAGAGTCGCGTGCCAGGCGTAACATAGGATACAGACAATAGCAAGCATGAAGCCTACTGCAGCAAGGAAGACACAAAGTGCGTGGGTCCGACTCAAGAGATGGGACGGTACGTTCGACATGAATGGACGGACTCGGACTTGCTCAATTTGGGGATTGGTAGGTGGTTCCACTGGATACGAGCCCATCCTCTTGTTTCGCTCCCATGCCGACCCCGTTGAAAGGACGACTTGGTAATACGCGGGACGGGCGAGAGCTGGAGAGAAGCGAACGTCGTGGAGCAGCCGCACAGCACGACGAGGGTGGTTACAAGGCCCATCATGCTACTCACAAGGTTGGCCCGTAGCAATATTATGTGGACATGCGGACTATTGACACATGAGAGTCTTGGATAACCATGACAACGATGCTACGCGAGAGATTCGAGAGAGCCGGCTCATGCGAACCGCGACAAAAACGCACGACATCCCTAGGGGCACTTCAAGCTTTCCGGGCACCCGCAGATGCCAGCGGCGGTAATTGCCAGTAGCGAGTCACCGGATGACATGTCGGGAACCGGAGCAATGACGGATGTATGGTCTAGACCCGCGACGGCGCAGATCAGCCTATCAACCCACGACCGCAACCACCAACAACCTGTCTGGCCGAAATGCATCCTGCAGAGAGCCTCCGTGTTGCCAGTGAAGGGTTTGATCTACTCTTTGCAAATGACTTGGTCGGCGCACTCGACTTGTTCGGCGACGACTGTTACCGAGATTCTCCTTTCCACCTCATGGGCCTTGGCGTGTGTGCCTTTCTCAAGGCAGCGCTTGGAATGGAGGTACGGGCTGTCTCGCAGTTATATGTCACAGTTCATTGAGTTTCTCTGCTATTTAGCCCGAACTCATGGAAGACGCCACACAGTTTCTGGAGTCGTCACAGGCGGGGGCAAAGAAGTATATGAAGTTGGCGAAATCGTGCGAACCTTGTCATAGGTTTACTCCTGGTCTTGAATGGGAGATTCTCCATACCGATACGGTTCTTTTGCTGGGATTGACACACGCGTTGAGGTAAGCAATACGTCCGTGGCTGATAGTTCCTCGCCAACGACATGTGTCCTGCAGTGAGTCGTACAGGGGGTATCTGCAATGTCTGTCAGTTATCTATTATTCTTCAAGCTTGCCGTGTTGCTGACATATCTGCAGATACGAGTTTAATAGGCAAGCTTTTCCGTACAACCTCTCGCATTTTCACCGTAGGTTTACATGTACACGCCAGCGCACATTCAAAGTTTACCAAGTATAATGATTCTCTTTCCCCCCCGTCCCCGCTGATGTACCATTTTCTAGATTGTTCAAGACCATATACCCGAGCGGACTAGACGATTATGCTACCCCAGGACACACTCCTACGCCGTCTCGCAAAGGGTCGATTCACAACATCCGATCTTCTCCAACACATCCTGCTCCACAGGCACGATCCTCAGGATTCCTGACAAGGTGGGGATTCGTGTCCTCAACGTCCGCACCTCCCACTGCTCCCATGCTTGGCACCATGAATAACCCATCAAGTGGCGAAATTGAAGAGCTGATCTTGTCAGGCGCTGCATTTGGTGAGTTCCGATGCGCCTGGCGTTCTTTGTGTTTCTACTTACTCAACCTTCAAGGCTACGGGTTGTTCAACCTCGTTTTTTCCCTTCTTCCTGCCAGAGTCAGGTGAGGGTTATGCCCCAGAAAGAGGTCCTTGACGTCATCGTTTTATCTTAGGACTTTGGTTGGCATTTTGGGTTACAACCATGACCGCCAACTCGCCCTCCAGGCTCTTGCCGTGTCTGCCGCTCGATCGGACGTGCATTCCGTATTTGCTGGGTGCGTTTTTCGATTCATTTTCCGGTGTGATGCTTATTTCCGTCGCGAATTCAAGGCTGACTCTGATGACGTATTACGGCGTCATATTGCTCATGACAGGATATCAGGCAGATGAAGAACATATTGTGAGGCAGTACAAAGGGATTGTAAATAAGTGTGTGACCCCTCTCGTGATCAAGTTACTCCCCCACAACGTTTCCTAGAGTCTCAGCACGGTACCCAAATGGCACTTTATGGATTCTGAACAAGGCAAGTACCCCATTTGACGGCTGTGATCAACTGTTTGACTGCATGGCAGGCGAAAATCCAGCGCATGACAAGGGATTTCGAAGGGGCAATCAAAACGTTGAGAGAGGGACTAGCACCCGATAGGCCGGAGACGTTTCCCCAGGCGGATGTATTGGTATATGGTTCTCGATCTAAAAGAAATAGTTCGGTACTAATTTGAATGCAGCTTGCCTTCGAGCTTGCCTTGACGCTACTTGGCTTCAGACGATATGAAGAATCCGCGGAGATCTTTTTGGAGTTGATGAAAATGAATAGCTGGTGACTTGTTTTACGTTAGCTTATGGTTCGAGCTTACTGATCATCAATTTTGGCAGGAGTCCCGCTACGTACCACTTCATCGCTGCAGGTCAGTTTCTCGCAGATCAGGCGACGTTTTGGATTGACTCCTCTTAGGGTGCTATGTATCGTCCGGTAGGTTGGATGAGGCACAGAGCCTACTAGACAAGATCCCTCAGAGTATCAGCAATCGAAGGAGGAGGCTGCCTACTGAGCTTTTCATTAAAAAGAAGTGTATGTCTAGAATTTCTTGGGTTAAACTGAAAGTTCAATGGCTTGCTTCAAAGTGGAATTCTACAAGCAAAAACAAGCCCGGCGCGGCGGTGATCCAGTTCGTTACGTGGAAGCGATCAGAATCAGTCCCGCGGAGGGTCTGTGTTCCATTCATGCTCATTCCTACAACGTGTTCTGACGATGAATTTTCTAGAACTCGGCATCTGTGAGCGAACTGGTTTGATGTAGCAATGTGCCCCGACTGACTTGACTGCCCGATAGTCTGGAATACCCATGCTCATATCAACGAAACTACCGCACTGGCGCACATCGAGGAGTTGAGCAAGTTCACGCCGCCTATTGGAATCGAGAAAAAACACTCGTCCGCTCAATCCGCGCCACTGGATGGCACCCACCTCGACCTGGATACACCTGACGAGCTTGCGATTCGATCTCTCATCCTTGGCGTTGTCCACCGTACGATGGGAGACTACGCTACTGGGCGAATGCTACTTCATGACGCCTTGAAGCATGGGGCGAACGTTGAGATCAGCACGTGGGTCAGCCCCGTCGCCTATTTCGAACTCGCGGTCCTGGAGATGAAGGAGGGTGAGCGAAAGGCTGCAGCAAGGGACGCAACGTCGGAGAAAGTGGCAGGCAAGGACGAGGAGTGGGGTCACACATTCAAGGTGGCGAAGGAGATGCTGGCGGAGGCGGCTGGTCTGTGCACGCGCGAGATGGATCTGTCGTCGAGGTTGGACAATCGGATCGTGATGCTGAGAGAGGAGATCGAGAAGAAGATGGGGATGGTGGGGTATGAGGGGTGAGGGGTGAAGCTGTGAATTGGTCCCTTTCGCTCCACTTTCAAGTTGTGCACACATCTCGAATGGCTCAACTGGACGATATTGTACGAATGATGAAATATGAATCCATGCAGATATATCTTGTCGATACGTCACGCAGTAATGGAGTGTATCTCTGGTTGGCCCTCGAATTGAGAGCCCGAACATTCACTCCTGTTGTGACTGGACGTCGTGGTAATCGACATTGGATCAAGAATGTGTGAAATGCTTGCCTGGCGGGTGCGCACGCGTCGCGTACGTCATGCCGGGCGACGGTGCAGTGTTGTGGCTGGGCCGTCACGCCATTGGCTAGTAGTTAGGCTACTTACATAAACTTCAAGTTCTTGCTTTTACCTTACCACTTGACTCGGACAATATTTATACTTGCCCTGCTCCCATATGATACGCTGCGCTCGGGACGACTGGATCTTGCTAGACACAATTGAAAACGCGCTTGGACTTTAAAATCGTCTTCCCTACCCAAGCCCTTCTCGCGATGAAATAAAATCGCGCATCGCAACGCTACGAGGGTTTCCAAGTGAAAAAACGCGTCTTTTTCGGGGTTGGCTTGGATGAGGTGATTATCCGTGTCTGCGTCGCTCCAGCACACGGGAAAGTCTTGTTTACCCACAGATATCTGGAATTCCTCGACTCTCGGTCTGTGCTCAGGTGAACGATGTTCTCAGGCGCACGCCACCAGCAAGAAATCGTCGTTGGGTGCCGCCACTCGTCTCGAGCTTTCGCGAGCTGATGTCCTCTAGCACTAGGCAAGTCTGTTCTCAGTCATCATATCGGATGTCGTCTGCTCAATACGTTCACTGCCAGTTGCTGGCTGACAGATAGCAATAAATTGGACTTCATGGGTATATGGGTATGGATGCCAAAGGAGAAGGTCACGGGGACATAGTTGATCTTCAAGGCCCAGGCTTGGGCTTCGTTAGTCCACATCAGTCTCATCGGCTGCGAATTTGAACGATTGAACAGTCAATCATACATGGGTCCGTGTGACACCCCATCATCCGCTACTTCCAAGGCCATGGCGGTGCCAAGTAGTACATCCAGGTAACCACGCTAATATTTGCGAACCCGAGGTCGCCTTACCGTCTGCTACCTTCCTCCGCGGCAATACATCTGTGGCATTCCACGGACATCGTCCTTTCATTTCTCATGTACGCTAAGTGTAACCCGGGTGAAAGCGGTCTAACGATTTGAATCTAGTTATAACCGTTCTGATCCGTCCATGTTTCAGGTGTAACAAACGGTGTTTCCTGTAAATGGCACCTTTACTCGTGGTACTTTTGCTAATTTGTGGGAAGTATGGATGACCACTCCATATATAATAGTACCTCCACCGAGAACCCATTTGGCTGGTATGGATCCCGCAGAGAGCCTTCGTGTCGCGAGTGAAGGGTTTGATTTGCTCTGTGAATCTAACTTGGTCGGCGCAGTCGGTTTGTTCAGCGCCGACTCTGATTCTCCTTTTCACCTCCTTGGCCTTGGCCTGTGCGCCTGTTTCAAGGCGGCACCTGGTGCTATGGAGGTACGGTTTATCCCGCAGTTATGTATCGCCATCCATCTAAGTTCTCCGCTATTAGCCCGAGCTCATGAAAGACGCTACACAATATCTCGAGTCAGCACGGGCGGCGGCAAAGAAGTATATGAAGTTGGCGAAATCGAGCAATCCTTCCCATAGGTTTACCCCTGGTATTGAATGGGAAGTCGCCCAGGCCGATGCAGCTCTTGTTCTGGGATTGACTCATGCGCTGAGGTGTGCGACACGTCCGTAGCCGATAGTTCCTTACTGACAGCATGTGTCCCGTCGTCTACAGCGAGTCGTACACGGGATATCTACAGTGTCTGTCAGTCACCTATCCTTTTCTAGACTTACTGTGTCACTAAAATATCCCCAGATACGAGCTTAATAGGCAAGCCTTTCCATACGACCTCTCGCATTTCACCGTGGGTTGACAACACACGCTAGCGCACATTCAAAATTTACCAAGTACATTATTTTTGATGAGCTCTTGCCTGTCCGTCCTCACTGATACATAATTTTCTAGATTGTTCAAGACTTTATATCCGAGCGGACTAGACGAGCATACCCTAGGGCATACCTCTACGTCGTCTTACCAAGGGTCGATTCACAGCGTCCGATCTTCTGCGGCACATCCTGTTCCAGAGGCACGATCTCCAGGATTCCTGGCACGGTGGGGATTTGCGTCCTCGATGTCCGCACCTCCCAATGCTCCCGTGTTTGACACCAATAACGACCCATCAAGTGACGCAATCGAAGAGCTAATCTTGTCAGGTGCCGCGTTTGGTAAGCTGTTGATGTGGACTTTCTTTGTTATTCTGCTTTACTCAACCTGGGAGGTTACGGGCTGTTCAACCTCGTTTTTTCCCTTCTTCCTTCCAAAGTCAGGTGAGGGATAAATTCCCCGGACAGAGGTCCCCAACGTCATCGTTTTATCTTAGGACTTTGGTAGGCTTTTTGGGGTACAACCATGACCGCCAACTCGCCCTCCAGGCTCTTGCAGTGTCTGCCGCTCGATCGGACGTACATTCCGTATATGCAGGGTGAGATTTTCTATTCATTTTCTGATGTGATGTTTATTTCCGTCCTGGATTCAAGGCTGGTTCTGATGACGCATTACGGCGTCATGTTACTCATGACGGGATATCAGGCAGATGAAGAGCATATTCTGAGGGAGTACAGGGGGGTTGTGAACAAGTGTGTGATTTTTCTTGTGATCAAGTTAATTCTTTACAACGTTTCCTAGAGTCTCGGCACGGTACCCAAAGGGCACTTTATGGACACTGAACAAGGTGAGTAGCTCGTCCCCGTCGAATGGTCGCGATCAACTGTTTAACATCCTTCCCGCCAGGCAAAAATCCAGCGTATGACAGGAGATCCGAGAGGGGCAATCGAGACATTGAGAGATGGACTAGCACCCGATAGGCCGGAAACGTTTCCTCAAGCAGACACGTTGGTATGCAGTTCTCGTCCTGAAAAGTATAAAGTTCAACGCTGATTCGAGTGTGCAGCTTGCCTTTGAGCTTGCCTGGACGCTACTTGGCTTCAGACGATATGAAGAGTGCGCGGAGATCATTTTGGATTTGATGGAAACGAATAGTTGGTGATTGTTTACGTCTATGTCTGGTCGGTTCGAGGGTACTGATTGTATCGATTCTGGCAGGAGTCCTGCCACGAACCTCTTTATCGCTGCAGGTGAGTTCTATCGAGCTGTGGATCGGCGAGTGCTTCGGATTGATCTCTCCCAGGATGCTATGTATCGATTGGCAGGTTGGATGAGGCGCAGAGTCTACTAGACAAGATTCCTCACACCGTCAACATTCGAAAGATGATGATGCCCGCGGAGGTTCTCATCAAAAAAAAGTGTATGTCTAGAATTGTTGGAACTTGAACCCAAGGTTGATGACTTGATTGGAAGTGGAGTTTTACAAGAGAAAACAAGTCCGGCGGGGCGGTGATCTTGATCGTTACGTGGAGGCAATCAGAATTAATCCTGCGGAGGGTCTGTGTCTCATTCGTGTTCATACACATGTCATTTTTTTGACAATGAATTTCTAGAATTTGCCATCTGTCAGTCAAAGAACCTATATTGCGGTGTGTTCTGACTGACTCTGACTTGGATATACAATAGTCGGGAACAATCATGCTCATATCGACGAAGCTACTGCACTGGTGCACATCGAGGAGTTGAGTAAGTTCACGCCGCCGATTGGAATCGAGAGTAAGCACATGCCCGCTCAACCCGCTCCTCCGGCCAATGCCAAACTCGACCTGGACACACCCGACGAACTTGCCATTCGGTCTCTCATCCTCGGCATCGTCCATCGTACGATAGGGGACTACGTTACTGGGCGAATACTACTTCGTGACGCCTTGAAACATGGGGGGAACGTCGAAATCAGCACATGGGTCAGCCCCGTCGCCTATTTCGAACTCGCGGTCCTGGAGATGAAGGAGGGTGAGCGAAAGGCCGCAGAAAGGGAAGCAAGATCGGAGGAAGCGGCAAGTGGGGAGGAAGAGGGGATCTTGGAGTGGGGGCACGCTTTCAAGGCGGCGAGGGAGATGCTGGCGGAGGCGACTAGCTTGTGCACGCGTGAGATGGATTTATCGTGGAGGTTGGAAAGCCGGATCATGATGCTAAGAGAAGAGATCAAGAAGAAGAGGAGGATGGTGGGATATGAGGGATGAGGCGTGAGGCGGTGGGTGGTGAAACTTTGATCCGCGCAGAGTACTTATTCCATGAGCGCAGGAGTCTGCGTGATATCGCTCGCTCGTGTGGAATCAAGAAGGATGGATGTAGTGAAACGACTAGATACAGGAATGTGGAACTACTGAGATACGCGTGTGCGAAGCTAGGTCCTAACCTGAAACGGGTGAAGCATGATGAGCTGTGAGGGCGGGCTGGGCACTTCGTAGTCAGCTTGACCGTAGAACGAACGGGTCATGTTCGGGCGGCAGCGAGGCCAATGACCCATGGCCTTGGTCTCTGCTCTAGTTTGCATAGTCCGAAGTTGAAGGCGGCAGTGTCAAGTCTTCCGACTCTTCAGAATTGAACGCTCGAGCTGTTGTGCCAACGTACAACTGACAGGCAAAACTCGAAATACTGCCAACACCTGTACATGATTCGACGATCATACTTTAAGGTTTTACATTTTGTACTTCAAAGCTGTCACTTTACCCCAACTGAAAACCAACATTCTGACGGAACCGTATGCACATGTAGACATGCACACTATGCGCACCCACTGCCCAAATGACAAATATATTTCAAATACAGGATCTATGTTTTCTGCTCACCAAGCCTCCTAGCTCACGAAAGATCTGCGGAGCAGGCTAAATGATCATGATCGGTCACCCTCATCCGGTCGCCCCGATGATAGTGAACTTGGTGGTGTTGGTGAATTGCAACTCTGGAGTATGAATCGTCGCCTTTCACGAGGTGTCAGCGTCTGTGTTCTGTAACCATGAGACACGGTGAGAGAGATACACACTCCGAGGAGGCAAAAGAACGCAATATTGAGTTCTGCGAGACCGTTGAACCAGTTTGGAGCGGTCACCGTGATGTTTTGGAACGCGTTCCCCTCACTGTTGGTCGAATTTGGATCGAAGATACCGGTATAGAGGATGGCACCGAGGCCACTGTCGATGCATCCGCCTGCGCAGGTAGACTCGGAGGCACCAATCGCGACGGCGACTACCTCAATAGCGGTTGATGGCCCCTATGTGTCAGTGTCAGTGTCAGGACAGCCCTTTGAGTAGAAGTGGGGAGCAGACAAATGCCCCGAGATGTAGCACGCACAGGTCTTTCGACTTCAACAGTGATGGCCGAACCAGCGGTCACCGTGCTTCCTGCAGCAGGTACAGTGAAGTTGATCCCTTGTGCAAGTACAGCGCTCGTGAGCGCTGCGACGCAGATCAGCTTCCCGAACATGATAAGCGATTAAACTTGGGTAAAGGGGGAGATATGTATGCGGTCCCCCCCAAGTGCCACCCATTTTATGCGTCGGTGGAGTGCCCTAGACAGCCTATCACTTTGTCGCGATCTCGAAAAATACAAAACACTGTCAACTTGGTCACCTACCATGGACTAAGCGGTTGGGACGCAACCCAAGAAAGTGACGTGTGTCAATTAACGCATGGTGAAGCCCCAACAATATCTTTTTATGCACTCGAGTCGTGGGGGACATTTGGGTCACGAGGGAGATGACACTTTGGAACAGAATAATTGATGATTGGTGACGAACCTCTGGTGACAAGAACCACATCATCCAAGATCCGGATTGACTGTCTCAATAATTCGTCAACACCCATATACTTATTCGGGTTCGGTGGGTACGAAGAGCACATACCAAGTACTGAATGACCCCAACAATAATTCCAAACTACAAAGTTCGGGAATCGGAGGTATGATGCTCTGAGATACGTGTTCGGATCCGGCCAACCCAACCGGTGGTTCGACAGAAGATGACAAATTGGACACGAAACGAGTGGTGCAATATGTATAGAATTGTGGCGTGTAGTCTGTCAGATCGTTTCACATTGCATTGCCCAGTGTGACACGAGGACTGGTGCCTGGTACATGCCTGCATGACGCTGCCTGCCACTATCGTCGCCATAATACACATCGCAACCATATAGACGTGTTTAACCCACCATAGGGAGATAAAACAAGTTGTGGACTTGAAGGGAAACCGCTGACCACGTCGGAAACTCCATGTAGGACGGATCAGGCCAGGTCCAGCCCGAGTCCAATGGGGGCGGTCCTAGTCGAGGCAGGAGGCTGTCAGTTCATACTACGGTTCGCAGAAAGCGAGGTGAAACCTGGCAATGTGCTGCGTAGAGTGTATGGGCTCAAACATAAGCCCATCTGTCTTTCTGAAAACAGGTTTAGAAAAATGCGCCAAGTAATATAGCTATTCCTACACAGGGGATCATGAATGATCTTTGAAAGCTTGACCATCGTCTGGGTTTGTGCAAACCATTATAATGTAATGCTGGTTAGAAGATAGAGACACTACGAATTTGACCGACATTTGTAGTGTCTCAGCCCAGCTCGTGTGGCTCCTGAATTCAGCGTATAAGCGCTGAGTACTGAGTGGTCGACCGGTCAACGCTTCAACCTTGTGACGCCACATTACAGGTCTGAAGTAAGTCTGTATATGTGGCCGCGAGGGGGGGTGTAATCTCTGACGTGGACATAATGCTGGAGTTACCCGATTCTTCAACCGACCAGTGGACCAAACGCCACCAATGGTTGACTGCACCGGGCCGAATTAATGGTGCGTGGCGACTTTGAATAGTTGATAGCAACAGCGTCGAGAAGAGCACATAGTGCCACTAAGTCCACCTGTTGCTGTAAACAAAATATGAGTGGATGGATGAAGACCTTAACATTCAAAGAGCATTTCAGTTTCTCCATGGTGGGCACTGGGAGCAGCCTTCGACAATAGAATTCATCGTGGTCAGCACCATCCATGTGGTGCCCCGAGTGCGTTCAGGAAACCGTCAACCAGGAAGTGCAAATAGTTGTAGTCCATAAAAGATATTGTCGGCGGTGCTTGACCTCTGAATCTGACACTGCCAGAATGTTGCGTAATTTCCCTGGGCTCTGGGCTATCCGGTACCCGTCCCTGCCTCCGACAAAGATCGTGGCTTTGCAAGTGGCTGCGCTACGTCGGCAAATGGTTGGTGCAACAGTAACGGTTCTAAAATGTTAGGGACAGTGGTTGGGCAACCAAAAGATCAATTATCAGGTGGGTTTAACCTAGATTTGCGCGCCTGGCGGGGTAGGTTCGGTCAGCATCCAGTCGTGGGAACATGGATGATAGTGACGCGTCGATGTCACTCGCAGGGCTGCTCAGCCTACCACCATGTCGGACGATGTGGTTCTACCCATCCCTAATCTGAGTCTTCCTCAACATGTATTCACCTTACTTTCTCCCTCACTCAAGCATCTCCACGACAACGCCCGAAATACCTTACTAGATGGCATCAAAGCGGACAGTACGTCCATTCATTTACTGACATCAATCTGTTCCGCTAGAACGTCTGTTTGCGATCAGACATGGCCCCCTATCATCATCTCGTCACGTCCTGTGGCGCTCTCGTTTCCGACCCTGCACTCCTTGGCGAGATGGAGAAGGCGAACGAGGAAGAACTGAAAAAGCTGGACGAACAGCTCGCCGAGGCTGAGAAGACGGAAGGAGAGTCTGAAATATCGGATGCCCTCAAGGCGCGCGCGAATCACCTGACGCGGATAGGTGACAAGGTACGCCGGTGGCCCCCGCAACGTGCAGCTCTGCTGACCCCTTAAGTAGGAGCGTGCCGTCGCAGCGCAGGAACTTGCACTGCAGAAAACCCCTGGACTTGGATCGAGGATAGATATATCCCTCACTCTTATCCGGATTGGACTTTTTTTCGGTGATAATCCTCTCATTACCAAGAACCTCGAACAAGCTGAAAAGTTGGTCGCATCTCTGACGCGTCACCTACCACTTGATAATATTTTGTAGATTCATTGAAGAGGGTGGTGACTGGGACAGACGAAATCGCCTCAAGGTTTACCGAGGACTGCACGCTGTCTCTATTCGTCAATTTAAGACTGGTGGCGAGCTTCTGCTTGATGCGCTATCCACATTTACGGCTACAGAGTTGATCTCCTATACCGACTTTGTCGCTCTTACGATCATAGTCAACTCGTTGACTCTCAAGCGACCAGATCTGAAGAAAAAGGTTGCCGTCTTCCACCATACTCATGTGACATGGCTGATCATTACTCCAGCTCGTCACTTCCCCAGATGTTATCTCCGTCTTACCCGAACTTCCTGTCCTCGGCGACCTCGTGAATAACTTGTACGACTGCCATTATGCCAAGTTTTTTGTCGCATTAGGTACGCGTTTTCTGCGCCCACAATAGTTGGCTTCGTAGAATTGGGCTGATAGATCCGCTCCGCCTTTCCCCGAATGGCTGTTCGCCACACCATGACCACACCCACAGCTACCCTCGAACAGACTTACCTCCTGCCTTCACGGTTGTTATCTCCGCATACCCGTTATTATGTCCGGGAGATGCGAATACTTGCATACAGCCAGCTGTTGGAATCATACCGTAGCGTCACGCTTGAGTCTCTCAGTGGCGCATTTGGAGTCAGCGTTGATTTCATTGACAGGCAAGTTGAACTTTATCTCTGGTGAGCACAACGACTCAATGAGAGGTTCAGCGAGCTGTCAAGATTTATCGCGAATGGCCGACTGCACTGTACGATTGACAAGGTGCATGGAATTGTGGAAACGACACGACCGTCGCTCAAGAGCGCTCAATATGAGAAAGTGGTGAAGCAGGGTGACATTCTCCTTAATTCCATACAACGATTGAGTAAAGTGTTGTATTAGCGATGTCTTGCACGGTGAATGTTTGTGATTGGTTTGACATCAGAAGTTGGTGGGAGCGGGAATTCAATCTGCTGACGCTCTCGCTGACATGTATACTCGCATTGCCCATCGTCCATGACCGCGGGGCCCGTCAGCCTCCATCATCGGTCACTTGCTGCGCTTATTCCTGCTAGTTGTTGCTGTAGTGAGCTGCAGGTTGTTCTTATGGTAAACCTACCCGATTCCCAAGCCTATCGACATCCTATCTATTGGTTCGATGACGGCTCAGTGATCGTGAAGGCATATAATAACCAGGTCGACGGCCAAGACCACGTCGTGCTATTCAGGATCCACGAATCTCTGCTGTGCCGACATTCCAAGGTTGTTCTGCAACGAGAGTTGGAGGACGAGTGCGACATTCCTACTGTGACCATTCCACTTGCGCTTGGCGTGCAAATTCAGGATTTCTCGTCGCTGCTGGCACATCTCTACCACGATACGTGAGCGTCCATGTTATTGATGGGATCCTCAGTTGTTCTCATTCAAACGCCTCGCGCATACGATACAGCCCTCTGTCATTGGAAGCACCGTTCCAACATGTTGCTGCCATCCTTCGCGTATCTTCGTCGGAGCAGTTGGATTTTCCGTCTGTGCATAGCCTGGCGAGATCTTGTCTCGTGGCCATGTTTCCTAGCGGACCATCTCCTTTTGTTCACCCAAATCACCTCGAGGAGGCGTTGAGTCTCGCGTTGCGGTACAACATTGCCTCCGTGAGTCTTCCACCTACATGTCAGCTCGATGTACTAAACAGATGACTACTGTTGCGCCGGTGGCACCCCGGAAATTCGATGTATATATACACACTCGCTCGGCGACTCGCAACAGATCCAAAAGGGCATTTATTACAGCCTTATGACGACCACAGATTTTGAACCCAGCTCGGATTCAGATGCCACCCACAACGAGCACACGGCACCCCCGAAACCGATAGCCCTGACGTCCACAGACATCGCGCGCTGCCAAGATCTCATGAACGGTATCTTGGCGCATTTTACCCCCATCTTATTTGAACCGGTTTGTCCAATCCTCTCAATCGCTTCCTTTATAATTTGTGTTTGTCGCCGTCGTAGTTTGGATGGTGTCGGTGGCGTTTATGTACCGAATGTGGATGGCATTTGTGCATGCGCTTTTTTTCCTTTGCCATTTGCAATCCAAGTTCAATTCCGTCGGTTTGCTTACTTGTTTCTTCTAGTCTGTGACGCCACATATGGCGTGTACCAACCTGTTGGCGGATAAATGGTTCCCACTGGTCACACAGTCTGCAATAGCAGGGGAAAGCGTGTACAAGCCCCTCGAGGCCCTTGAGCAACTCAAAAACATCGACTGGGGAGCGGAGGGATTGTGTGCTGCTTGTGTCAGAGAAAAAAGAGAAGAATGGACAAACGAACAGAAGGACGTGTGGGAGAAGATGAATGCCTGGCTGAAGCTGGACATGGAGTCGGAGTAGATTGGGTGGATTCCCTGGGAAATGTTGATGATCATCAGCACCCACGACCATCACGTTTGCAAGTCCGAAATGTCTTGCGTGCGCGGTGGGTTTCCCTACAAAGGTTTGTACGTCAACTGTAGGCGCGCCAGCATTAATTTGCATTTGTCAACCGTTTTATTTCGTGCACAACAGCTCCCGAGTTTGTAAATACAGCGGACGGAAAGAGGTAATTGTAACGAACGGTAGGTCCTGAAAGCAGCCTCTTATCACCTTTTTGAATCGCCGACGCGCCGATTCAGACGTTGGGCAGGGACAACGATCACGGATTGGGCAAGGTGACCAATCTCCGAGCCCAGCCTGACGCAACCGCAGCTGACAATATGCGGTCTATCCGAGGGCATTAGAACACGAGCAGCGAGGACCAACCATTTCCGAACGCCGACCCCTCCCTCCAGGCGATGCTTCGTGGTAATCCCATGAGGGTGCCTACCAAGAACACAGCTTTTGTTGTACCTGCGACACCGGTGAATGGTACTCGGCCCGAATTACTTATCCATTCTTCATGGGGCGGTGCATGTACTGGAACGGACCATAGGACACCATCGAAGCGCCGTTCCTCGGACTATACCAAGCACATAAGAGTCCCAGTCGCAATGCGAACGGTGGCGAGTTGCGAATATCGGGTGGTTGCGTCCAGGATCTTTTTCGGAGTTTGCTGGTCCCCCTGGCGAGGAACGCAACCTGATACGCATGTTTGTGCGTCACACTGGTTGTGTCGTCCACCAAAATGTGGGACTCCCAAGTCACAGTCGTTTGATATGGCCCAGAACCGTGTCCTTTCCCCCGTTTTTCTGGTCGTTTTGGTCCTGGGTTCATTATGGTGGCGATTCAATCGGTATGCGTCTTCCGATTTTCCATTAGATGATTGACAGTTCATTGTAAATAGACTAGATCGATGCCCACAGATGGTGACGAGAGGTCCGTCTGGCATTTGTCCAGGGTCCCTCTCTGGAGGCATTAATGACGCCCACCACAGCGGCGGTGGCAGAACCAGATGCATCGGGGGTCATCGAGATAAAGGTATAAATATGCAGGTGGTGTATCTCACCACAGATCCAATCCCGTGCTCTCTGGTGCTGTACCCCAGCATCGAACATCTCACGCACAAATATCCTGAGATCAGGCGTTGCACGCAGCAAGATGAACGTACGAGCTAAAAAGTCCTCGCGTGGTCGATTTCGGTGTCGTCGGTACGGTGTATACGACTTGACTTACGAAGATTCTGCTTCACCTCTACTTACTTTGCGCATATACTCGCTTTGGGATGGGTTTCTGACCATCTGCGAGGAAATTCCCTACGTGGTGAGACAGCTCATTGATACGATCAAGCTCGCGCCGGCGGAGTTCGTTGCGTATATGGTGACCACCATTTGGCGAGGCATCTACTCGGCCATCAACCTTTACTGGCTGAGTGTCTTGTGCGATAGGGTATGTCTTTCTCGTCAATCACACAAGTGGTGGCTCCTTTATTCCCAGCAGCTCGAGGATGGTTTCATAGGCAGAGTGTTGCCCAAATGGGTGTACTGGCCTCTTGCTGTCTCATGGGTTTCTTGCGCTTTGATCAACGTCGCCGCCGAACGCGCATTGCAAGTATTTCGGGAGGATTATATGCTCATTCGCTGACCATTAAGGCAGTGCTCAGTCACTGGAGATTTTGACCAAGCGGTTTAGAGCAAACTTCACACCTCGGCTGATACGTGGTAGGATGATTCGTTTCGTGATTGAATTTCTGTCACGAGCCTCTTGTTTCTAGCAAGTCTGAGGGTTGATCTACTCTCCATACAGGGTACGCCCCGTGTTCGCAGAGTTCTGGAAAGCTAACATGTGACTAGACTTGTACTCCATCTTTCCAGTCAATTCTCGGGGTCCGTTCGGCTGCGAGTTTCCGGGAGGCCCTTTCCTTATGCAACTGAGTCTGCTCGTGCAATGCACCCTCGGGTTGGCTTCTCAGGTATTCGTATTACTACATGCCATCTCCCGCAAACGGAGTCCCGAACGGGAGGTATTGATGTATTTCTGTATCGCGCGTGGACTCGTATGGTGGCTAGCTCCATCTAACGGTATTGGTTGTTCAGGTCTGTCCAATTGTGATTCTATTCCGCTATTCGTCACAGGTTCGGAATAGCATACATCTATTGGCCCAACAATTCGCATTTTCAGAGAATGAAGACCCTTCTTGGCCTCGCGTTTTCGACTCAGTACAGGGCCGACCTTGTGCTAGATGGGATAACGAGCACCATCGAGGATGGTACGTGCGGTTCCTCTCGTTCTCGACATTGCTTCATTCCGCCCCACAGAATACCAGAAATCTGTGGAGAAACTGGGGGATGTCGAAGTCTTGGATCCTACTCCCTGGCGCACTGAACTTATGCGAAGCTGGTTTTGGGATTTTCTGATGGAGATCACTCTGGATCTCCCAGTGGTAAGGCACGCCGTGCTTCCTTTACTTGGTTTCACGTCTTTTTCAGGCTGTATATGTGTTGATCCTTCCAGCGAATTTGTCTCCATCGTCCATCGCTTCCATGGTGTTTCTGCAGCAAGCCAACAAGTCTATTTCGTTGAGCATCGGACAGTATGCTACAGACACGCCGTCCTTCCTGCACATCTGTTCGCTGGCCAAGCAGCTCTATGATACCATCAGCCATCAGAGCACAATGCCGCAGGGCACAGAACCCTTTCCACGTTCAATCGACGGGTCCTATGATGCAGGCATGAAGATCTCCTTCAGGTAGTGTCATCTTCCTCACGGGCGTTCGACGCGTCATATTTGTATATTGACACCCACGTACGCATGTCGACACGTCAAGACACGTTTCGTTACGATATCCAGGAAGCGATCGCCATGCGCTCTGCAATGTTTCCTTTGAGGTCCTACCTGGCGAGCTCGTTCTCGTGGTTGGCACCAACGGGAGCGGAAAATCGACAATGCTTCAATTGTTGGCACGGCTGTTCGATCCGACCGTAGGAGAGATTTTCATTGACGACTTGCCTCTCGTCCGGTATGACATGGACCAGCTCCGCAACGCCATGGCGTTCCAGTCACAGTCTCCGGTTGTCTACCCCGTCACCATGAGGGAGAACATTGCGTTTGGTCTCCCGCCCACATTCAACGTCGAACCGGAGCACGTCGAAGAGGCAGCAAAGATGGGGGATTGTTCTGAATGGATCTCGAAACTCAGCGATGGATACGACACACACCTTCAGCCCTCGTTCGATATCCATGATGGATGGACGGACGGCATATATGGATATCCGTCCGAGGCATTGAAAGAAGAGCTCGCTCGACGCGGGGGTCGTCGGGTGTCGATATCAGGTGCGTGAACGGCTCCGTCCTGTGTCTTTCTTACTCTTGAAAAAATACCTATATTGAGCCCTTGCACCCACAGATGGAGAGAAGCAACGCCTCGCGACGTAAGTCCCCAGACTTGACCCATTTCTGGCGCATATAAACATGATGTCCATCACACACTGCGTACGTGCGACGCACCAGCGCACGCACGTTCATGCGCATCAACAACCGCACGACGCGACTCGTCGTCGTCGACGAAGCGACGTCTTCGTTGGATCCCGTCGCCGAACGTCACATCCTGACCGAGTTGCGCAACGCGCGGGCGGGCAAGACGATCGTCCTCGTCACACATCGGTTTCACCACCTCGCGCAGGAAGCTGACCGGATCTTGTACGCGTGTCTCGCTTTTTCGGTCGAGGTCTCTGCTCTCATTCCGTTCGCTCGGTGTAGGTGCATGAAAGACGGGTGCGTCGTCGAAAGTGGCACGCATGCCCAACTCGTTCGTGCCAATGGGGCCTATGCGACCTTGTATCACGCCCAGGCCGAGTGGACAGGGTGACCCCCTTTCCCCACACTTATTTCCTGTTCGTTCAGAGTCGGATTCGCGTTCGATGTGTGGGCTGTGGTGCCTTCTTTTTCCCCTTTTTGTTATTTTATTGTTCCCATGCTATCCTGAATCATGTCGTCGATCGTCATTTTACGCCGAGTCGATCTGTATGTATTCGTCCGTTGTCGATGGCAGATGCACGGGTGTGACGTTCCTGGCTGCGCTCGACCATATACGAGCATGAGCACCTATACTCATTCCGTGTGTACATACATATATATAGTACACGACACTCAACCAATGACAAAAGTATCGTCGTGCATGCGGTGAGACAAAAACTTTTGGCCCTGTCGACAAAGAAAGCGAAAGAGCTACTAGGTCAGAAAAGAAATCCCTATCATCATTGCATCGACTTAAAAGCTAAATTCGTATATGGTAATCACCTACAACAACAGAGAGGGACGAGAACGTTCGAGTGAAGGCATGTAGGGGAATGAAAGATGTGATGCATGCTCGTCCACAACGATGCATAGAAAAAAACGTAAAAGAATAAAAGGCCGCTCGCAAACGTCGGAGCACGTCAACACCGGGTAATATGCACGCTCCAAGGCGGCATCATGACGTATGATAGATCCGTAATCCGCAACGCGATGTGAATCAGTCGACCCTCCCCTCTTTCCCCATAAAAGCGAGCAGAAAGGGAAATGAAAAAAAAAACCGGCGACGCACGGTTCAGCCCAACACCTCGAACCGCCCTCGTTTTCCTTCCCGTATCTCGCCGCCATCCTCGTCCAAACCCCGCTTCTCACCCACGCCCACATCGACACCCAAACTCACCCCAATAGTCTCGAATGCGGAAAACCCTTCGGGCACACCGATCCCCATCAGATTCTCGTTGCTCACGAGATCCTTGAGAATAGCTTGATACCGCTCGTCCGAGAGACCCATGCCCGCCAACGGATTGATCCGCCCATCGTCGTCATAGCTCGTCATCGTCGATGAGGATGAAGCCGCAGCGCCTTCCGCGAGCGCTTCGTTGAACCCCGCATCCGACAAGGGTGGTGCGCCCAATGGTGGCCGCGACACCTTGGACATTTGTTGAATCACTTTGAGATGCATCAGGTGTTTCTGATCAACGGGACTAAGCGTCAGAAATCGATCTACCGTGAGCGAGCGAGGCGAACACACCTCGAGCACGTCCAGCAGGCCCTCCTTTGTAAACGGCTTCGGAAGGATATCGTTCATCCCAGATGAATAATACGTCATAATCTCGCTTGGTTTCGAGTTGCTCGTCATGGAGATGATGGGCGTCATGTGATCAAACTGTCTTATCAACGACGTGGCAGATATGCCATCCATCTTTGGCATCACAATGTCCTATATAGCCACAAAAGCCGACGCATCAGTATCGATGACAGATCTGAGCGCGAGCGTATCCAGACGCACCATCAGCACCAAGTCATACTTTTCCAAATTCATCTTGGTCACTGCGCCGACCCCATCCACAGCCACGTCGATCGCACACCCAAACACCTGCAAAAATTTGCTGCTCAGCCGCCGACTCACCGCATCGTCGTCCACGAGCAATACACGCGGTGGCACCGCCCAACCAGGGACGAACGTCGACCGACGCACGCGTAGCTTCTTGTGGCTGCCCGCACTCGGGGGCGACGAGGATGACGAAGAGGGAGGTTGGGAGGGCGATCCGCTGGATGGGTTCGTAGGCGTCGGCTGCACGACTTCCTCTGGGCCAAGGCTCTCTTCCTTCTCGCACCCCTCGTCCTCTCCACCACCTATGGTATCTCCCCCGTCCGCCGTGAACCCAGAACTGGATCCAGCTGCACCCCCCTCCCCTGGATACGTCCAATTCCCATTCCTATCCTCAAAGTTGCTCCGTGGCAACAGGTGCCCTAGCGTAAACACCTGTAATCCCTCATGCGCATTCTGCGCAGGCGGCTCCCACACCTCCGGCGGAATTATAAACGGTTCGTCCCCCGCAGACGATCCAGGATCGTGCATCTGTAAATGCATCTGGGATATCTGCGACAGGGTATCTTGGCTCGAGTTGGCAATCACTTCTATCCCGTTCGACGAGGATGAGCTCGCGGTCGTGCTCGGACGAAAGGAAAGCCCGCTCTCAGCGCGTCGAGACATCTCATTCATTTGTGCGAGACTTGCACGCGCGATCGTATTGGGGTCGGCGTGCTCACCAAAACCCAGGACCCGCTGCGCTTCTTGCGCAGGCAAGAACTGTACTTGTGGATTCAAACCACGGAGGGGCTGACTTACGCCCTGACCCCCTTGACTCTGACTCGGCGTGTGCCCTAGCGCTTGCAATAACGAGGACGAGGACGATGATTGGGGTGGCAGGGCTGGTGAAGCTAACGACAACGGTTGCAGAAACGGACTCGGTTGAGGCTGCGAATTGGCAAAGAGTGATGTTGCTGCGAAAGCCACATGTCCTGTGCCTGTTGCAAAAAGGGACGGGGGCGGATGCGTGCTAGGAGTCATGCTGTGAGTGATGTTCGGGGGCGGCACAACGGGTGTTTTTGGCTGGGGTACCGCGGAATGGCCGGCAAGTGTGGATAGCCCAGCTGTCAGTGCCGCTGTACTATCCTTGTGCTTCACTGATGAAACAAGGTTAGCATACGCAAAGGGAACGTAAACTGCGAACAGAAATTCGGAACGAGAAAGAAAGTACGCAAGACCACGCTCGGCGAAGTGGGAAGCCACAACCGAGAACCGCACTGTATTGCCCACAGGCTCCCAGGGGTTGCAATGCAACAAGGCATCCACAGGGCAGCAGTACTGCACGAACCAACGGACCAAGACCATAGTATCGACCCGTACGGCACAGCGATCATCAGCAGTGTCGTGCACACCCGGACCAACATCAGTTACGTCCGACCCGACCCGATAAGCCGTCTCGCGCAGAGGCTACCAACCCCAGGGCTGGTACAGAACCGGCCAATACAGGTGGGAAGAGAGTAAAATAACCAAAGGGAGGGGGAAAAAAGGAGCTCAAGAAGTGACCGACTCACCCCCCTCCATCCCTAAAAAATACTGAATCAAACTCTGCATCATCCCATCTTGCTGTGCCATGTTCTTTTGAAAATTGATCATCTCGGCCAGAACATCGCGATAACTGCGCTCAAGGCCGCGGATCCGCTCATCTGACCTGCCCAGTTGTGCTCGGAGAGCGTCGTTCTGCGCCTGGAGCGACGCGAACTGCTGCTGTAACGCCGAGACGTTGTTCTGGAGACCGGTGGACATTGTCTGGAGTGCGGCCGACTGAGCGTGAAGGGAGGCAGTTTGGGACTGGAGCGCATTCGATTGGGATTGGAGAGCTGTCGTCTGGTTCTGGAGGGCATTCGTATGGGAAGCCAGGGTGGTCGTTTGAGCCTGGAGTGAGTCCACCTCGCCAACGGCCACCGGACCTGGGGAGCCTGAAGAGACGGAGCGGAGAGAGGATGTAGGAACATTGTTTGCTAGAGGTTTTCGAGCTGCAGGAACCTTGCGCTTTATATTTTCGAGGGCGTCGCGTCTGTCGATGTGAAAATCGGGGTGGCGAAAAGTCCACGAGTGTTCGCCAAACTGAGCATCGTCGGTGTTCTTGACCTAGGGATGACTGGGTTAGCTGGAGGATCGGGAGATCCGGGCCGTGGCGAAGCCCCGATGAGGAATGAGTGGGAGAACCCCCCTGAGGCGACCCCAAAAAAGGGTGCCGAGGACCGCAGAGAACACGTCAGGTGGTGCGAAAAAAGAAGCGGGCGCACGCTCGATCCTGTGCCGTTGGGCACATGATCATTATGGAAGCAAATAAGAAAAGAAAGAGGGATTTCCCGGGCGGGGTGATCACCCTCGTGGATGATCGACTCGCCTTGTGAAAGTCATACTTGTTGAGCTGGCGGACAAACGAGGCAAAATTGGAATGCTTGAACAGGCGAGGGAGGATCGATTTTGTAAATTCGTTCATGTCCTGTGAAACGAGGTCAGATATCGGGCGGTGATCGTTTCAGTCTGCTTCCATCACGCGCGATGGAACCACGGAGTGTACCTTGACGACAAAACAATCGCCGTTGGGCCCCCATGCGACGACGTGGGTAAAGGACTGATCCTCGAGCATCCTAGACGAGGCAGATGAGACGGGGGGGTGCATCGGACACAAGACACGTACTTGTAGAGTTTCTTGACAAAGTCGCAGGTGGCAGGCATGTTATCGTCGACATCCTTTGACGGTGCCTGTGGGGGCGGAGCAGGCGGGGGAGGCTGTTCGCGCTTCATCTGTCTCGACTCTGCGGGTCGCGGCCCGGGCTGGCTATAAGGATGGCCGTTCTGCGAGTGATGGAGGGAGCTCGGCGTGGGGAGGGCATCATCGCGCGAATTGGAGGTACGGTGCATGGCCGCTGGCCACGGCAGGGAGGACGTTGGGGGCGGGGATGCATGGCGGGGGCCGTATGGGGAGACGCGGGCGGAGGGCGAGTTGAGTGGGGGTAGGGTGTTGAGGTTTGAGCGGGCAGCGTTGACGGGGGGGAGATGGAGCTGGGAGGGAGGGGGAAGATGGGAGGAGTGGAAGAGCTGGCGCACGGCGGAGTAGGGCGGGCCCTGCGATGGTGGATCCATCATGGAGTCGGGGCGGGGCTGGAACGAGGGACGGAGAGAGGAGAGTCTGGGCAAGGCAACACGCTGGCTCGCCGTGCACGACTCGAGAACAATTTATTAACCTCGTCGCCCAAACCCAGCCAGCCCAAATAGCCGTAAACTACCGTATCGACCAGCTGCCGATCCAGCCGTGCACACTGCCGCACACGGCCAGCAAGCAGGAGGATCGACGCTCTCGGGCGGATTATCGCGTTGGCGGTCTGGACTCTCTCCCCAACGCTAACCGCCTTTTTTCCCTCGCATTGAACGACAAGATGGCGCCAGGAGAAACACACGTTATCCCGTTCTGCTTCCCCGCGCCTGGTCTAGACCCTGACAGGCTAATAATCCCGCACATCTTTGCATCGGATCGACCCGCTACAGTGCTTTTGGCACGGCCACGCACATCCCGACCAACGCTGCCCTCGGGGACGTTAGGGTTCGGAGCCGACGGCGCACCCTAAGTTGACCCGCACACAACCGGTATTACCGGGCCCTACAAGACCACCTTTCTGAGTGAGCCATCATCGAGAGACATGGCGAGGCTGGTCAAAGGGTGAAGAGGCTCAGTGTGCACGGTCGTAATGGTGGCTGTGCAGCACGAGGTTGTCGTTCCGCGGAAACCCGAATTTTCGCGTCTCTGTTCACGCTCCTCCTCGTCCTGCAGCCATGGCTTCTCTCGCTCGGATACGTCCCTCCATCACACGCCGCATCGTCCGTATCCTTCTCTTCCCCCCCCGCAAACGCTCATCTCTTTTTTTTTAGCCCGCGTTTGCACGCACCATTACCACGTCGGCCGACACCACCCAGCTGCAGGACACCATCACCGACAAAGCCCAACCATTCACCGTCAGACTTCACGAAGACTCTTTTCGCACCTACCAATGCGACCCACCTTCCCTCCAAGTACAGGTCCAAAAGGACCAACTCCTCAAAATGTACAAAGACATGCAGACCATGCGCCGCATGGAAATGGCTGCCGACACCCTCTACAAAGCCAAGCTCATCCGCGGCTTTTGCCATCTCGCCATCGGACAGGCAAGCTTGTCGTCCTCGTCGTGGCCCTTTGCTCATCGTATTCTAGGAAGCTGTATCTGTTGGCCTCGAATATGGTATCACCCCCGAAGACCGTGTCATCACCGCCTACCGCTGTCACCCCTTTGCGGTCATGCGTGGGGGTACCATCAAAGGCGTCCTCGCCGAGCTCCTCGGTCGTCAGGACGGCATGTCCCACGGAAAGGGTGGCTCTATGCACATCTTCACCCCCTCCTTCTTTGGTGGTAACGGCATCGTCGGTGCCCAAGTCCCCATTGGCGCTGGTCTTGCCTTTGCCCAAAAGTACCTCGGTAACAAGACCGCCACGTTTGCCCTGTACGGTGATGGTGCGAGCAACCAGGGTCAAGTCTTTGAGGCGTTCAACATGGTGTGTAAATCGGCTTCACCTGCAGCGACAGACTGAGCATGTATGCGCCAACAGGCAAAGCTGTGGGACCTCCCTTGCGTCTTCGTCTGCGAGAACAACAAGTACGGCATGGGTACATCGGCCGAGCGCAGTTCCTCCAACACCGAGTACTTTACCCGTGGTGACAAGATCCCTGGTATCCAGGTCCGTCCCATTCGTTAATCCACCGTACCACATCACTCACGCAATGATGCATACACATAGGTCAACGGTATGGACATCATCGCATCCAAGCATGCCGTCGAGTTTGCTCGCAATTGGGTCGTCGAAGGTAATGGCCCACTTCTCATGGAGTTTGTCACCTATCGCTACGGTGGTCACTCGTACGCGTCCCTTTGATCCGTGCGTTTTGAATTGGCGTTACTCACGTGACTTCACTGATAGGATGTCCGACCCCGGTACTACCTACCGCACGCGTGAGGAAGTCCAACGGATGCGGAGCACGCAAGATCCAATCCGAGGATTGCAGCGGTACATCGAGGAATGGGGTCTTGCTACCGAACAAGAGCTCAAGGTGCGTTTTCGTCATTTTACACGGATCAACTAACTCAGGTCACCCTGTTCTCTGTGATCGTTTGTTGTCATCATCTCTTTGAAACTGGCAGCAAATCGACAAGGGGGCCAAAGCAGTGGTCGACCAAGCCGTCGAAGAGGCTAAACAATCCCCCGTGCCTGTCGCCAAGGACCTCTGGACAGATATTTACTACAAAGACACGGAACCGTCATTCATGCGTGGTCGGGAGCGGGAAGAGGTGCGTGTAGCTCCTTCCTTTTTGGAATTTGTTCCTAATCCAACGTTGTCTGTTACAGGTGCACCATTATTAAGCATGGTTCAGTGGCCGATGTGTGTGGGGAGGTATAGAGTGGGGATGATGCAGGACGTGCATACGGGAACTACGTTAGATACAGGCGCTTTCGTTTCAGCGTAATGATGAACGATTGAACGATTGCTCGTTTTTTTAATCTCGTGCATGGTATTTTCGTGCCAGTGTCGATGCCCGGGTGACCTCGCGCACGAGGAGGATTGCAATTCAGCACAACAACTCAAGTCACCGAGCATGGCCTGCGCAAGGACACTTGTAAATAAGGACATGGTTCAGCATTCCCTAGCACATTACAGTCATGTCTTTCGAACCAGAACAATGAACCCAAGATAAATAGGACTGGACGATCGATCGAGTAAAGGACGGACGTGAATTCGTCCCAAGTTGCCTGGCTGTCGGCAAGCGTCAAATAGAGAGTTCGGAGGGCGTTTGTGTTCGTTTCCACTTCAGGGTTTGGGTGGCTTTGCGAAGGGCAGCCATGTGACGTGCCACGGTAAGTTGATCGTGGCTATCAGTGGAATGAAAGTGAAACGCAATAGAAGTTGACAGCACTACCAATCTTCCTCGCGATATGACCGTGACCGCGATGTGACCGAGCGGTGTGACGAACCCCAAGCGACTACTTGCCGCATCGCAATCATGGCCAGGCTCGACGACGAGGTTAACGAAGATCTGGAGGAATTCCGATGATCGGGTTCTTCTTCTTCTTCTTCTTCTGTGGGGAATCGCCGACCTTTCATCTGGAGAACTTAACAAGGACAGGCGCTTTCTGAGGGAGAAATTGCGCGACCCAGAAAAAGGGGCCTCGTTAAGAGAGAAACTCGCCAAAGCTTGGGATGCAAAGGAGTACCAGTCGATCAGGGCTATCCGACCGAAGACATGCTTACTCACATTTCGTCGAAGTACTGCTCAGTCAGTAAAAGTCTGGCAGGCCACTGTACGTCTATACACCGTATTGACCTTTCATCCCAACTAACCAACTTGGGTGCTAGAGACCGACCCGTACGAATCTATATCATCGACTTTGTAGCGTCGAAGTTACTGGGTGGGATCAATCCTTGGGGTGGAATGTCATTGGAGTTGGCTCATCAGCTCGGCTGCCTCGCCCAGCGGCTGCCGATCGAGTTTCTGTCATTATCGTACAGCTCGAGCCTTACAAATCCTCAGACTGCCAGGGGTGCCATGGCCGGCGCACACTAGAGATCCTGGTGTGATATGGAGGAGTAGGAAGGTAAGGATATTGGAGATGTGTGAACATGGAGGAATAGGCCTAGGAGGGCTCGTCAGACACTATGGCTACCCCCCCCCGCATTGACGGTACGCGGAACGCCCGGGCCGGGGAGAGCTGGCATGTCAAATGGATCGGCAGGGACGCTATCGCAGTGGGCGAGTCGAACCCCGCTGTCCCTGTTGTCGTTATTGGAGCGCTCGGGTTTGGACCTTGCTCCTGGAATGTCACTATCCACGTTCCGGCGCTATCTCCGCATCGTCTGCCCTCACACTCCTTGCGTCATACCCAGATCATTCACCGCAGAGTTTTCCCTAGTACTAGTCGGCCGACCTACGTCCGTCATACTATGAGCCTGTGCGAACCGCTCACGTCGGTCCGCATCGCCTCGCTCGTGATGGCGACACTCCGAGTCCAGGTACTCCCAGTGGCGAGGTAACCTCCCCCTGAAACACGCCACCGCTCGTTTCAGCTCAGGCCGGCCAGGCACTTGACACCGTGTTCTAGAGAAAATTCCACAACCGTGACCGTGTTGCCTTCAACTTGACTAGTACTTACTTACTGGATACTCTTCTGCAATCGTTGAACTTCCTATGACTCATCCGGACGGCTCTATTGTCAATTTGCACCTTCCGGCAATAAACAAGCCATGTACATCTGTGTATTCTCGACAGAACAACAGGTAGTGACGATTTGTCTACCAAGACATACATCAGTTGAAGGTGCGATTTTGAGGAAACGAACCACCGTCCGCTCCACCACATCATGTGTAACTGCCCGCACCTATAAGCACTGTGCGGAGAAAAAAAGTCTTGGAAAAGTCCTGGTCACTTGGAATAACCACAAGTCCAATTGCGAGCAGGAAATAGGTCGAACAAGCCAACATTCACCTCAGGCGATAATGATCGTCTGGTTCAGGGTCTCCAAGTATGGAAAGAGCCCAGCCTACACGACGACGAGTCAACGTCAGCGTCCCCACTACCATCAATGTCATATAAACTCACCCCAATGAGCGTGATGTGCGCCACACCGATCAACGCAGTGCCAGCCGTAACTGAGCTAGGGACCTGCACGGTGAAGTTCTGGTACGGGGGCAGGTACCACTCATGATATTGCGGGTCAAACGGCCCGTTGTACAAAATGGTGCCCATGATGTCTGAAGGGGGGGAACAAGGGCTGTTTGGGCAAGACTGTAAACCGATCACGACAGCAACCTCTTCAGAGCCAGTCAAGGTGTTCTGAAAAGCGAGACCAACGCGGGGCACGATTAGGGAGGGTTTAGGGAGAGGAAGTGGAGAGGGTAGTAGAAAGCAGCGGGACATACGGGGCGTTGCACTTGGACGATAAAGTCACATCCTGCGCTCACGATTTGATTATAAGCTGGCAGTCCGATGAGAGCGCTCTGTGCAAAAACGGTGGAGGCGAAGAGGGAGAGAGAGAACAAGGACTTGAACATGATGAGCGATCAGGGTAATAAAGGGAGACGTGAGTAAAGTTGTGGTTGAAAAGAGCCATCCAGCCAAATACCTCACGTTTTACTTATACCCCAGCGGCCATGGCCACCGTTGCCCGTTCACGCGGTTCAAACTTGTCTTGTCGCGGCAGCACTTCTCGACATGAGGTGAGTCAGACTACTTACCGGTTCAGTCGCGATATTGAATGATGCCGATACCTAATCTGGTGACCAGACCAGTCTATAAGGCAAGCCGTCGATAAACGGTCTGGTAAAATCCGTTCGCGTTACGTAATCGGGCTGCGCGGATTCCCACCGGTTAACCCTAGTTTGGACGAGACAAGGCCACGGTGACTGCCACGTGAGGCAAGATAAACTCCCAATTAGGACATTTGTGCTCTGTCTTAAACCTTCCATCATGATCTCCCCTGTCAGACTCAAGTCCTGCCCACAAGGAGCGCTTATCACAAAACGATCGCATTCAGAGAACGATGGAAACTCTTCAGGATGGACGGCTATTGCTTTTGACGGCCCTGATCAAGGTCTTGGATCCATCCGAGAAGAACTTTGCCATGTACCTGAGATCGATTCTACGCTTATCCAAAGGATCAGCCTAATGGGAAGGTTGGAAGGCTCCTGGACAGGATCTACTAGGATACTCGTGGCCGCTCGAAGCTACTCTCTTGGTTGGACCTGCATATAACCCACGCGAATGACACGGAAGGTATCTGATGAGATGGACGACAATCAAGGACGATTTACGAGCCCACATTGCCCATATCATGCCCGACTTTCTGGAGAACCTGAGCGAAATCCTTTGCATCGTTGCACAGACAGAGCGGGCGAAGAGAGAGAATACTACCGAGGATTGTACTATAGTAGGTATAATATCAATTCGCTTGCCTTTCTCTTATGCGTAGATCTCCGGTAAAGCCTTGTCGAGTCGTCATCACGCAGCTTGCAAAACTGCGATCGAACTGCAGTCACTACATTGCCGCCCCCTTTCCCACTTTTTATGGACAAACGGTGCCTCACGACAGATCATTGAAGCCCTCGCTCGGTGTGGCCTTTGTGTCTCGTTCACGTCGCTCTGCCAAACCAACCGGCATCCCAGTGCGTGGATAAGGCGATCCAGATTGCGCGACGGACCCATATCCTTTGCTACGACAACATCAACGTAAGTACGTCGATTTTCGTGGAGCAACGCCCATCTGCGCCAGCGAAAGTCCGGTCTGGCACATTTGCCATCCTGTACGAAGTCAAGAACATAGATTGGGAGGACATGCGACTTGCACTGATGCTCCATTGGGCACAGCGGGCCACCGACCTCGTTTTCTATGCCAATGTCCATCCAACGAAGGAGCAGCTGCGAAACATATGCTACCAAGCCCAAACTCATAGCATCGACATTCTTCTGCAAGGGCATGCCTCGTTCAAAGACTATGAACATCACTTGGCACCATTGTTGAAGCACAAGGAACAACGCAGGCTCCCGAAAGGATACAAGACCAAGCAGTACCCTGGGCCCTTTCGCACTTCAACAGTTGATGAAAACTCTGGAATCTTTTCCATGAAGGATGAGGAGTGAAGCTTGCAGTTGAAAAGTGCGCGGAACAATCGTATGCAAGCTCTTGTGGTGAATGATGAGGGATGCTCGAAGAGCATCCGTTCGGTCAATTTCCGATAGTGTTGCAATGAATTCATTAGGAAGCCGAGTCGGACCGATATCTTCTAGTGCGCGGTGCTGTAGTTCGTCTAAAGTATAAGCAAGGGTGACCTTCGTTACGGACTCGGTAGTGTCCACTTCACAATTGGCGCGTGCTCATGGGAGGTCAAAGAAAAGCGCGACTGCTATTCATGATCGTACTGGTAGACTTATGATCTAAGGAGTTTATTTCAAGTTTTATTTTCTCTCTCAGATTCGATTTCAAATTCGATTTCAAATTCGATAATCTCGCGTTTTTTGATTGGCCAAAAAAACCCAGGTCGTGGGAATCCGCGCAGCTGCCTCATAGACTGGTCTGGTCACAAGACTAAGAAGATGCGACGATGGTCACGAATTCGGGATTACAGTGAGTATCACATGATACTGTCTCTTGTCCTGGAGTGTTCCGATGGATGGATGTACGTACACTGATCATCGCCCCGGATGACACTTGCGATTATAATAATGCGACGGATAGACGACGGCGGCGTGTGTATGTATTGCTGGACGAACTCGCTCCAACTCTTAGTCCTTTTGGCACCGTGACTCGGCTCGGCTCGGCTCGGCTCCGAGGTTCAACGCTCAACGTTCAACTCACGCCGACTTTTCATTCGTGGTTTGCACACCCCAGGTCAAGGAATAACTTTAGAATAACTTCAACGATTGTGCCTTTACTGTGCTGCTCTCCGCCATGGCCCCTACCCCACTCCCCGACAATCCCTTTCCACAAAGCGCATTTCACGAGGCATACAACCGATGTCTCGCCCTCCAGGCTGACGCTGAAGCGTCGCGGGTTGCACAGATCCAAAGCTGTCCCCCGCCCTTGGTCTGTGCTCGCGTCCTCGGCCATTTGTTACGTTTGGTGCCCGCTGGTAATCCTCGAGGACAAGTTCAGCAGGAGATCGCTCTTGCGACGTCGGTCGACGCACTCATGGAGTTAGCCGCACACTATGTACACACTTTTGTCTGCACCTGTAAGTCAGAGCTGTGCACTCTTATTCGCTTCATTATACTTATTGGCCACTTGTGAGTCAAGCGCAGTCGCGGACCAACCCCGTCACCATCCGAGCACCCGTCTCGCCCATCGTTTGAAAATGGTTGTGATTACGCCACTTACTACATGGAAGAACGTACATTAGACGATCGCTCTGCTCGGACTTGGGTGCGCCTTCAGAGTTTGAGTAGCGCCTTTTATGACCTATTCAATAGGCAATGTGTCGTGATAATAATCGTTGCATGATTACTGGCAAGGTGGATTTTCGCCAGGGTGGCACATTCGTCGTGGAGACAGCACACATCATTCCGTCGTCAGTCAACAGAAATATTGAGGCAAATCTCCAAAGAGTTTGTGCTTACACTGTCCTACTTTGGTCAGCTAACAATGAGTTATGTAGCACTTCCATTCCGGGGGTGTGTGGGTAATTTTGGCGATGTTCAGTCAAGACACAATAGTCCACGACCTGGCGGGCAACCTTATTAACCGTCTCGAATAACACTATTTCGTTGCAATCTGTGTTTCACACCTTCTTTGATGAGCTTCTGCTTTGGCTCAAGCCCGTGGAAGTGCGTTTACCAGTGATTTCCCTCCCTCATCTGTCTTCACGTTTGTCAATAGGGTCTACCGCATACATACCGTGTGTGTACATCTAGGGAGGACTTGAAGACCGACCATTCCCTTCCCGAACAGGTGACCTTCTCTACAGATACAGGACTACCCCTTCCCAACCACGATTACTTGGCCCTTCATGCGCTCTGTTGTGAGGTAGCGTGGATGTCAGGAGCTGCGGAGTATATCATGGACATTGAAAGGAGGATGGATGACACAAAAGTCCTGGCTAATGATGGCTCCAGTGTTGATGTGTTTATGGTAGCATTATCATCCGTTGCCTTGGCTTGGTTGTAGATCCGATTTTGTAAATTGCAAGGGCCAGTTACGTAAGTCTTGTATCCGACTCCTACCACTACTCACCACACGCCAGTGCATACCTCCAATTGCTGCATTGGTGGTCTCATTCTCCATGTACGACCCTTCATCCCATAGCATCGAGTGCGAGATCAGCCGTCTATGTTGTGATGGGAAGCGTCCACCTACTACCAGCCCAGTGGGACCGTCAACCACCAAAGGCTGACATCCGCGTTTTACGCGATTACCATGCCAGACCAGGTGTCCCTTTTTACTTCCTCTTCCGACTCTCCACTTGAAGGTCAAGCACGCCTCATCTGCTCTTGCGCGACTCCCTCTATCTCCTTCAAAGCACATCGGGTAATACATGCACCTAGCCTGCTCCGACCAAGATGACGTCGACAGGCTCGTCTTGATCGACGACACGGTACATACCTCTCTGGATCAAACAGTTGCTTGCAAGGCGTACTCTGGAGTACTCGGTAACGTATCAACGAGCAGTCGACGCCCGCGGCTTCCTCCTCGAATACCGAAATCAATCCGCGATCGGGAATTGCTTCGACAATTTTTTGAAATAGCTTACTTATCCTTGCATCGCTAGTGCGGCGCAGGAGCTGACTCGACGGGTTCTTGGAATGGTGTCAATCAGAACACACGCCGTCCATCACAAACGCTGGCCAACCTCGTTTCCAACGGAATGAGAAATCCCAACCGTTCAGTGGTGTGTCATGTTTCAGGTCGTCCAGAAACGGTTTCAGGTTGGTTTGCTCAATGACGTTGGATACCAAACCGAAGAAGGCGATTTACCTCAATCGAAGCTGGCCTCCCAACTCAATTGCGTACCGCGCGCTCAGTTCTATAAAGTCTTTCTTCGTGCCTGGGGTTACCATCTCACGACGAACTCGCCTCAGCCGGCCAGCCACCCCCTTGCTGTACTGTCTGTTTTCCGCCGTTTATACTTAACCGTCTTTTCATGTCCGGGTGTTCCGGACTTTGCTACATCCTGAATATCTTTTGTCCCTTGTGAAGGATAATCAATTATCACCGGCTCGTAAGTATCTCCGCGACAGACAATACTTCTCCCACCTCATCCTGACACCTGCCATCAGTCACGTTTGATTTTCTAAGTCGCTTATACTGGAATGAGAGGCTGCCACTAGACGGAAAAACATCGCTTGCATGATCGGTCAGAGCAGCACGTCCTAGGACGATCCAAACCGTGGAAAGAGGAGACACTTGGCTTTGTCAGACTCGGTTGAATCCACTGCTTGATTGTCACATCAGATCTCGGGCCAAGGGGAGACGAGACCGGACGGCAAGGAACTAGACTAACGGCTTATGATGACGCACGATATGCTTGCTTTGAAATGCGCCTCTCATCTTACAGGCCGATATTGTATTCGGTCCGTGGACATCGGACGAGCGTAGGGGCACGCGAGTTCTTCTTCGTGACCCAGGGCCACATCAAGTCCGCGTCACGAAGTTGATTCAGAGGGTCCATCTCAAACCTATCAGACAGGAAAGCAATGACGCCTGTCAGTTCAAATGTTTTACTGGAGATGCGGCTGAGGCCATCGCACCGGCATGACATCAGGATGGCGTAGACTACGGCCAGAGGCGATAACCGGACCCAACGGCTCGCTGCAACGTTGATGCAATCATGTCCGAGGTCTCTGATACGCTACTTATGACGTGCGAACTACTGATCAGCACAGTGTAAAACAACCGTTAGGTGTGAAAAGGATCGACTGTTCCAACTGTGGAGGAAAACAGGAACAAGGTACTAGCATCAGCCGCGCTCCTCATCGTGAGCCGCATCCGTGGAAATGGGAACGGCGACACACATCCAAGGAACTAGGTATTTCGTCACGTCCTCGGGAACTCGGGCCCATCTAAAAATCCGGATGCCCGAGGTGTCGGTCCTGCCATCCATTCGATCACGTGCTGTCGCGTGCGAGCGAATACGACGTCAAACGACAAACGCTAATCCAGGATCGTACCGGGTTTTGGCTCCTTTTCTGAAGCTCGGGTGCTTCCGGAGACTGCAAATGTTCACACATACCTGGCACTTCGCCGACGCCCCCGAATTCCAAGAATGTCTGGTTTAAGCTGAACAGACGCCGGATCACCAAAGGTGACTGTCACGCCGCAGGGGAAAGTGGCGACATGTCAGCACTGTATCGGGTGAAGGATACCCTCGGGTTCCTGAACATCCTGCTGCGCAGCAGAATTTGTCAATGCCTTCATACTATTGCGCTGGAAAATGCAATGGACCTCAGTACCTGCTCAACGTTGGAGAGGCTAGTCGACGTCCTTGATATCTGTCCGAAGCCTGTCGTCTGCATGGTCGGCGATTCAGGGAGATCAGAAAATTCAACCGAACGGCAGGGCTCTATGAAGGCCTACTGATGAGAAACGACATTAAGATTCTATGATCATTAATTTTGCTTGTTTGTTTGTTTGTTGGGTCAGATCCGACTCAACTCCCCAAGCCACGCCATGCCAAATCAGGGTGGACAGCTTCATCGTTCCATCAGCAGCGCTATTAAAATGGAACTTCGCGTACTCCACCGGCTGCGCACTTACTGCAACGCTGATGTGCCTTTTTGGCCCAATCCCAAAGTGAATGGGAGGTGTTCACGTCATGGATAAGTCGGCGTGGTATGGTTTCCCTCGTTGTTCGTGGCGATGAGGATAAGTAACCTCGATAGAGTGACGTGGTGTGCTAGGGTCTCGAGTACGAGTACAGTGATTGCAAGCAAACTCCTTGCTGAGGCTCCCTTGGACCAATGGAAAACAATACAGAAAATGGACGAAATCAACGTCTTGACAAATGATTAGGGGCGCCTATCCACTGGCCATGATCTGGCAGGACATTTTCAGTCAACGGTGGCATTAATGATGGGCTCACAAATCGGGACTCCGATGTTCGCACCTGGGACGTTAGGTGGCAACTATTACCAAGTGGAGAAACAGCCTCGAGGCGCTCTTTTTGACGTACGATTGACTTGTTGTCTAGCGGCGTCGTGTATCTCTTGGGTGGCGTTGGATACTGCCAATGTTACCGACATGGGCAATGCTTCCTCGCTGCCGAATGCTTTTGATCCTGAGGTGACTTTTATGGTCTCGAGGACGTTACCATTGATGCGTTTGCCTTGAAAAAAAAACATCACACGCGGCGTTCATATTGGAGTGGTCATAAGGGGAGGTACAGGCTGCGGCACACCCAGCCTGAGAAACGCATCTGTCGACGACGTTGAGCTCGTGACACGTAGATCGGACGGAAACAGTGTGCGACAAACTGACTGAGAACAGTGTATTGGTGAGCGACGAGTCTGCTCCGAGTCCGAAACCAAAGGGGTGACCGGTCATGCCGGACCTGTGTCATCGTTCCGACGGTGAGGAAGGTTCAGGGCCAACCGCTCATTGGACTCAGTTTGCGGGTGTACGGATGATATTAGAGGACGCGACCCCCCTTCTCAGGGGCGCAGTCCAGCTCGTGATTTCGACTCTAAAAGTAATAGCCAAAAGCGCCTAAGAGCGGGTGAGAGACGGGTTCTCAAGACTCAGACGGACGCCTTATCGCCAACGGCGGTCAAACCTTTTCATATTCCTGGACCTGTGACGGTAGCCAGAGTGGAAAACATGACTTCTGGTAAGGGTGATGTGTCTGTCAACATTCAGACGAGCAAGGGGGCAGAAGCGGGAAAGGTAATGACCATATCGTCCCAACAAAGGTTGATCGTGGGGAAATGACAACGGACGAAAATAGCCCAGTGCAGCGAGTTACTCCAAGGAAGGGGAACAGGGTCGAAGAAGGGCGCTACAATGAGAAAGTAATCGTCGGCAGGACAGAGTATTACGATAAGGAGAATGAAACGTGTCGCTGGGAGGACGCAATATGAGTGGCGGCACCGGACGGAACTACCCTATCGCAAGCACAAAAAAATCGTACGAGAGAAAATTACGAGGTTTGACGAGTTCGAGTGATCCGTGATGCATGGCAACCGGCAGAAGGAAGGGATGGCAAGGGGGACTGGAGGGAGCGGAAGCAACGATCGGGCATGGCACTGCGGGCAGTGGGAGCAAGCATCCGAATTTGGACAAGGACGTTGTTACGGCTGCTGACATCGGTTAGATAAGAATTAAAAGTAAATAAAGTAAATAAATAAATAACGCGGAATTAGCCGAGAAGCTATTCGGGTTGGAGATTTGTTATGTAGCGCCGTCTTCTGACCATAACCTTTCCCTTCCAACTCCCCTCCCTCGCATGGTCCGTTGAGTGCCCTGCTCCCTTTTTCTTTCTCCTCCTTCCCGACCAAGCCTCGCCGCAACCAAGGATACCGCTTGTGGTGCGTTCTCTAAATATCCTTTGCCTCCCTCTCATCTCTCCCCCAGATCTCGCGACCCTTGCCGGCTTCTCCCTCCCCGCTTTCAATACCCATCAGCCTCAAAGGACCAATCAGTAGTACGCTTGAGCTCGGCTCGCTGCTCTGATCTTCTGCACCATCTCTTGCTCAACAAAAGGGCCTTCGCTGAACCTCGTTCGCGTACCTTTCCTGTTGCTCCCTGTAACATTCTATCGCCTTGTCCCATAATCTCTGAATCGCCTTGCTAGCCTTTTATCCTCTATTGTCGTCTTCGTACTCTTCTTTCTTGTAGATTTATATCCGCCATGGTCATGTCGCTTCCGGTCGTCTCCGCTTCTCCCGACGTTCACTCTCCTCCCACCGACGATGGTTCTGCATCCCCGCAGACCCCGCTTTCTCCCCCAAATCCCCAGCCTACGGCTCTTCCTCAGCTATCCGAGGCTCAAAACACCTCACAGCTTCAGTCACCTTCCTCCAGCCCTACTTCTACCCAGGCAAAGAGAAAACCTAGCCGTCGCGCCAACACTGCTGAGCGACGTGCGACTCACAACGCCGTTGAGAGGCAGCGTAGGGAAACCTTGAACGGCAGATTCTTGGCAAGTTCCTTTTTTGATCGCACTTGACTCTCATCAATTAATTCGCACCTCAGGACCTTGCCGCTTTACTCCCAAATCTCTCTCAGATCCGCCGACCATCCAAGTCTGCTATTGTCAACTCTTCTATCGCCCATATCCATGCCTCTCGTCGTCATCGCCTTCTTGCCTCACGTGAATTACGTTTACTCAAACTCGAGTCCGATGCGCTTCGCCGGGAACTCAACGAATGGCGTGATCGCGCCGGTCTTCCTCGCGTCGACGAGCCTGTCAGAGGAGAGGGGTTCACCATGGTACTTAGTGGTGAAGTTGAAGTTCTCGCTACAGCTGTCGGGGAAGAGGATGATGAGGGCCAGGGCCAATTTGATGGCTTTGAAGATGGAGACGATGAACTTTCTGGTCCCATGCCAACAGTCATGGACGACGGCGAGGATGTCATTGCCCCCGACCAGGTCATCAGCGGTGGTGTTTTTGGACACAACATTACTGCAGGCAATACGAATTCCGCTGATATGAAGATGGCACGAATGCCTCCTCGAGCCCAGCCCACCTCGCATGGTGGTCCTGCTATTGCTCAGATTCCACCATCTGTCTCGTTCGAGAACCCCGCAATGCCTGCCCATTACGAACCCCCGGTTGCTCTACACTACTCAGGCCCCGCTCATATCGGACAACACGGCATTGCCACATCTGAGGTTGACAAAGTCTCTTCCTGGGCTGCGAACATGTACTCTGGATATAACACTCACCACCAACTCCAAACACAGCGGTCTATGATCACCTCTCCGAACGGTACCCACGCCGTAACTCACTCCCCACCCTCTGCACCGGGTTCAGGTTTCGTTGACTACGCTTATCTCGCCAACCTCAAGCGACAGCAATTATTGGCTCTTCAGCACCAGCAAGGTGCCATGGCTTACGCAGTTGATGGCGATGATGCGTCTTCCATCGGATCCAGCCAGAGCGGGCGGGAGAGAAGCGGGAGTGTGTCTGCCGGCAGCGGATTCGGCTCCCCACCCCGTGGCACGACCGCATCTTACGAACTGTCAAATGCGCTTTCCGACTTTACCCTGGCGAGAAGGATGGGCACTGCTGGACTCCACATCAATACCGCTGCGTCTGGCTCGTGGAGTGGAAGGGGAGAGGAAATCAACGGGATGGCTATGAAACAAGCCATGAACTCTCCAATGCATGTGGTTCCCAACAGTGGATATGCCATGATGCTGTGAAGGAGGTCGTTGTGCGTTCTACCTTTTTCTTTTGGCACCTTTTTGTCGATGGCCTTGTGTTGCACACACCTTTGCCACTATCTGGCATTTGGACTTTGGCGTGGGATCCGCGGCCTCTACCATCTTGTTTGTTATCCGTTGGTCTTCTCTCTTGCCATGCGACCGTACCTTGTTTGATACAGTCCCGCCCGACCGTCTCTTGTTCCCGTCACCCCTCCGCACGTTCCTCCCACCGAAGCTGTGCCTAGTTGTCAATGGTTATAAAATCCAACTCCCCCGCCCTGGTCTTCCCCATTTGTCATTGTTTCTCTGATCCCTGCTTAGCCTAATTACCTCGAGGTATCGTTGTACTAACACTCTTTTGTGTCTCGTGTCTTTCCCTCTGTGATGAGCTGGCTATATGCAAAAGCGTCACTCTTCCTGGGTCTCTATCCCGTCCCCTCTCTCACTCATTGTACGTGTGGGCTGTCAAGCAATTAATTGTTGTGATGACTTGGACTCGCGTATCTTTCCCTGTAGCGTTCCTAACAAATTTATTACGAATAAAAGGTAATATATATATATACAGATTCTACATTGTCGAGTTTGGTAGCTTTGATTAACATTGTCGAGCGCCCCTTCGGGAGTGGCGTGGTGCGCGCTGGTTGTGTGGCGGCGGGAGAGACGGAGACGTATCCTTGGAACCAATCACTTGGGCGCATATCACAACGGCAAGGAAGAGGGACAGGGACAGGGAGAATCGTGTGTTGTGGGTGAATTCACACCAATATTGAGAAGAAGAAAAAAAGAGGTCTTGCGTGTCGGGCGCCGTGGACGAGGAAAAAAAAAAAACGAAACGCACGGGAACTCGGGAGCCAGTGGTCACGGTGTTGTCATGGTGCCACATACGGACGGGACGAGCACTATTCGACGGGATGATGGCGGAGTGATCCATGGCAGATCGCCAACGCGACACGGGCGTTCGTTTCGTCCACCTCGGGCTCCGGGACGTTCGAACCTCCGATATTGAAAAGCCCTGCATGATGACGGCATGAAGAACGTGATTGTCCTTGTCCTTGATTCCCGTCTCCTAGGTAGTAGCCCCGTTGAGAAACTAGTCGTCGTCTTGGCGTCTGAAATCGCAGCAAGGGCAACGGAGAACAGACAAGGACACACACCTGCACGTGCGCATACACAATCGAATAAAGAGCATGGAAACGAGGGAGGGGGGGGATATGGAATGTTGGCGTAATCCACTTTCGAGTTGTTATCCAACCCAACCCCCCTTCTGAGCACGCTGAGCACGCTAACCCTGACCGGCGGAAGTAGCGTATTTTTTTTCACTTGTTCCTTGTGAGTCTGATCTATTAGGTCGGGAGTTCCCGCTCATCTCGCGGAGCGTGCTTCGAAGAAGCGTTCGTACACCACGCACAAGAGATGTGATCCCACGCCACGCCGTCCCTCTATTCTCTAGCCAGCGGGGAAGTTCATGCTTATCTGAATAGCATGCAACGAGGGAGGCATACGCTTCTCGTACTCCACACCGTTCACGTGGGGTCGCTGTAAAGGTTCGGCGAAAAGTGCAGGGGAGGTTCTAGAAAACAAAGGTACCGCAGTCGGAGTTTGTTTGGGGTGTGCGTGCTTCGGGGCCAAGCGTGTTATTACGGTCAGCAAAAGACAGTGTTGATGGCGTGCGATGTGCGTCGATTGCTACTTGGGATATAGTATATCAGGGACGCTATGTAGGGTGGTGGACGGCGGTGGCGGCCCCTTGGGTGGTACGTTCTATCTCCAGCTCCAAGGGTTGGTAAGAACGCGGAATTGAACAGGACGGAAAATGGGGACAGGGTAGGGTGTTGTTGACACGGGTGAGAATAACGACTTGTAGGGGAAAAAGACGAGAAGGGTTTTTAAGATGGGGAGAAACGTATAGATGGGGTTTTGAGATTTTGACTTTAGCCTGAGCATATGATTGCAGGCGTGTTCCCGTCTGGCGGTGGTCTTACTTGGGATGATCTGGGCCCACCAGCAGCTCGACGACGAGGGGTTTCACTGGCAAAGGCACGTGTATCTGTAACAGTTCTCCCTCGCGAACTAGCCGGACAAGAGGTGCCTGAGCAAGAGTCACCTTGCCACTTTTTCTAGTCTCCTGATCGGGTGGAAGTGAAAGCCTTGTTAACTCCTAACTTGGACATATCAACAATAACCGTTTTGGACCGTGACTTGTGAGGTACCCTTCTTCATTCTAAGAAGGAGACGCACCGCTAGGGAAGCGTCTTGGTATGGCCCCGCCACTGTCAGCTATCACTCCAAGATTTGGAGTGGCGTTCATGTGCAGAAAAATTGGCTCGGAGTTTTCCGGCGGAAGCCCATCATTGGGCTGGATATTGGGATGCTGGAGGGGGTCTTCATTAATAAGGCACTTTGTGGGCTGTACTACCTGATCGCTGCGATCTGAATTGCTGCCAGGGTCCAGTGGCGTACATTCGCTCCACTCGCTGCGGTCACAGTATACATACTACAGCACTACTCGAGAAGACTTTCGAAATCGGTCCGATCCGGTATAGACGACAAGCTAGAAAAAGTCTTCATTGCTGAGCAAGATTGGCAGGCGTGCGATCGATAGAGATAACTTCGTGAACCCGCATGCCGATCGCGCGTCGGGCCATTGCGGCTTGTGTGGTGTTATTATCCAGCTACGACGACCATCCTGTCCTGTCTTGGCTCCACCGAAGACCCCCTGCCCCAGACGATGGCCACAGAGACGTCCACAGACACCCCTCGCCGAATAGCAGTCCTCATCTCCGGTTCAGGTATGCACGTCCAACCCCAACGCTGCCTTGTCCCCGGCGCTCAGCCTTGCGACAGGTACGAACCTACAAGCGCTCATCGACGCTTGCAACACCCCGCGCCTCCCACACGCCCAGATCGTCCTCGTCCTCTCCAATCGCAAAGCCGCGTACGGGCTCACCCGTGCTCAGACAGCCGACCCCCCGATCCCGACGGCCTATCTTGGACTCCCACCGTTCCTGCGTGACAACCCGGGCACGACGCGCGCAGACTATGATCTGGCGGTCGCCAAAGAGGTGCTCGAGGTGCGTCCGGATGTGGTGGTGCTCGCGGGTTGGATGCACATCGTCAGCGAGGGATTCTTGGAGGTGATGCGTGGCGTGCGGGCGGTACCGCCGTCGCCATTGCCGGAGAGCGGGGGGGATGCGAGCGCGGACAAGGACAAGGAGGAAGGTGCGGATGTGGGCGAGGAAGGCGAGCGATGCGTCACGCGCGACATCCCCGTGATCAACATCCACCCTGCGTTACCTGGCCAGTTTGACGGCGCGAACGCGATAGAGCGGGGGTTCGAGGCGTTCCAGCGGGGAGAGGTGGACAGGCTTGGAGTGATGGTGCATCGCGTCATCGCGGAAGTCGACCGGGGTGCGCCGATAATCGTGAGAGAGGTTGAAGTGCACAAGGGGGAGGACTTGAAGAACGACTATGAACCGAGGTTGCATCGGACCGAGTGGGAGATTATCGTCGAGGCGACCAGGTTGGTGCTGGACGAGGTCAGGCCAATCAACGATTCCTAGCTTGCGTGGGCTGTTGTGGGTCGGGAGGATGCCAAAATGTGATGGGTGAAACAGGTATGTTTTATTACATTCACATGTAGGTGGTTGCCAACTAATGCTATACTATTTACCAGCGCCCATAAACTACTTTTATATTATATCGTAATGACGAGGATGGTGAAGAGTCATAAACATGGTCTATGTACTTAGAATGGGAATCGCAATGGATCAGCATTATGCTTGCTGCTCGTCCGCGGGGGAAACTGATCACTGCACGAAGACAACGGGTCGGCAAACCGAACAAAACTGCAGAAGGAGAACGACGTACCTAAAGGGTTCATCATGGACGGATCCCAACGAGCGTGGGGCACCGCGGCGGTGATGAGGCGGAGGTGCCAACGCAGTGGGATAGCGGCTTGGGACCGAGGCACGGCGACTCTCCTCAAAACACGGCCCTTCCTCCTCGGGCCAAAACCTATCCAAAATTTTGGCGCCTATTGAGGGCTGGCGGGCACGGGGTGATATCACGTCAACATCTCCGTCGCACACTGGACGTCAAGACGACTCACTGTGATGTGCAGAGGTGCCTCAGATGGCGCGTCGATGGCCACGTCTGTCATGGACAAGGGATCCGCCACCTCCGACGCGGGAGTACAACTGCCAGAGGCCGAGGAATCGGGGGAAGAGGAGGAAGAACGGGAGAAGATTGTCGAATGGCGTTTTAGCGTGAGACTAAAGGGGATGGAAGACCTCTTTTTGACCAGAGGGCGCATCGTGAGAGGGACCTTCACTAGCAGAGACGAGTTGATGCGCGCCTTTAAGTCGTGCCGAAACGTCACGAGGCAAGAGGGTATGATAAATGGAACAGGCGACGAAGGCATGCCGTTGTCAAGCGGTTTAAGAGAGGTAATGTCTGTGTCGTCTGGACGCACTCCCAGACGAGTCTTATATTTGATGGTGGTAGACCAAGCCATGTTGTGGTAGTCGTTGCACAGAATGTGGAGTGTGGAAGAACGAGAAGGAGGGGAACCTTTTTGTGCCAGGTGATGAATGAGTGTGGCACTGTGCCATCCGGAAGAATGCGAAAGTGGAATTCAACGAGCTGGACAGGGATCGTTATGGGAATATCTCCTAACAGCGTGGAGTCTAGGCAGCTCGAAGAAGGGTGTGATGGTGACTGGACCAGGGTCTTGTTGCAATTTCCGAAACAACGCGGCGTCCGGCGCTTCTGTTTCATGTACAGCACTTACGGAGGGCATGCTGCAAACGATCTGCTTGTGAGATTTGGGAGGCTCTGCCAAAAGGTCCGGTGTGGTCGCTCACCGGGTAGAGACAGTCCGCTCCTACGCACCCGGAAGGCCAGCCATGTTTTCGAACCACCGGACGAGGGCAGCAACCTTGCCGACAACCGCATCACTTTGGCCCAAGCGCAGATCCGGCCGGAGCCTATTGTCTTCGTGCGTGTAGGGCATTGTTCGATAACAAATCTCAGTGACAGGTCTATTGTGTGGAGACGCAGTCAATGTGATGGTACTGCCCGGTTCCCAGGCGGCCATGAGGTCTAACAATGATCAAAAACGTGTATGAGAACATGTGATATGGAGACAACACATGGAAAAGATAACGTGCTCTCGAAATACAGGATGTCTCCTCGTTTTAGCCCTGGAGAGGGTCCAAGCCTAGCCCAAGCGTCTGCGGTATCTCTCCAAGCAGTCATTTTACATACTGAGCCTTGGTCGTCACCAAGGATGAGTTTCAAGATAGAGACTTGCTGGCCCGCATCGGAGCCTTTCTTCACACGGACGGAATCGGGACCTTGAACCTCGAGCGCAGCAAGAAGCATGTTGACTTTACGAGATCCCCTGCCCGATTTGGCGGCAGCGCAGAGGGAGGACAGGGGGGTGAGCTTGTGCAAGCTGAACTGGAAGTTTGGAAAACGAGCGATGGAGGAGGCGTCGGAATACTCGAAAGAGGTGCCTGTTTCCTCTGTCTGATAGGTTCCCTGAAGGAGTGATCCGGAGGGTCGGAGGAAGGAGGGGGCACCGGTGGTGTTGGCAGCGGGAGTTGGGGGCCAGGTGACAAAAGTTGTTTGCATGGTTCTGTTCGCGGATCCTCGCAGACCGGTGAGGCACAAACCGGAACCGTCTGCAGAGTCGTCATCGTCATTGATTTGTTCCGGTTCTTGCGAGTCTGTAAAGATGACGTTCTGGTAGAGAAGGGAGATGCGGCGGCTGGCTGCGTCGAGCGTCGCGGGTGGGAAGGGGACTCGGAGGGACCCCATCGGGGAGGGTTCTTGGTGTGTTCGCCAGACGTAGCCATTCGGATCCATGGCCATGTCCGCTGCGGACGGGGCACCGAGAAACACACGAAAGCGAACCATCGACTGCGACTCGGATGGGGTCAGACTGCCTCCCTGATATCGCGATCACGTGACTGACACACCCCGCGCGTGACATGTTCGACCGCGAATTTCCATCCCGTCCAGCTCTCCTAGCTATCATGTCCACCTTTCTCGAGCTGTATGAACCACTCGACATCATAGGCAACGGCTCTTTTGGCATCATCCGAAAGGTTCGAAGAAAGTCGGATGGCTTGGTCGGTCCTCTCAGTCTGCCACCGGCATTCCACTTCGTCTCACCAGGCACCTTAGATATGTGCAAGGAAAGAACTCAACTTTGAGCGCATGAGCGACCGCGACAGAAAGCAGATCGTCGCCGAAGTGTACGCTTGCACCTACTCTTTCAAATCCCTCTCTCATCTGCTCACCCACAGAAACATCCTCAAAGAGCTAGACCACGAACACATCGTACGATATCATGACCGGCACGTCGACAGAGACGCTGGCATCCTCTACATTCTTATGGAGTACTGCGGTGGTGGTGACCTCTCCAGCGTCATCAAACAAGCACAAAAACACAACAGACCCGTTCCGGAAGACACCGTTTGGAACTATTTCATGCAGATATTGTTGGCCTTGCAACATTGTCACCATCCACCGAACCTTGCCCCCGATTTAGATGGAAAGGAAAGACGGCCACAGATATTGCATCGTGACCTAAAACCAGACAATGGTGCGTGTCTCAAATCGCACACGCATCGTCGACCTACATTGGGGGTGTTCGTTCCCAGTGTTCCTCGACGACAACAATTCCGTCAAACTCGGCGACTTTGGTTTGTCAAAAGCACTCCCACAGGCGAGCTTCGCCAGCACTTATGTCGGGGTATGTGTCTTCATTTTCTTATTCAACCTTGACACAAACCGGACGGTATCAGACACCGTACTATATGTCGCCAGAACTGATGCAAGAAAAAGCTTACGACTCAAAATCGGACATCTGGTCCCTCGGATGTCTCATATACGAACTTTGCGCCCTCAAACCTCCATTCCATGAGGCGAAGACGCACGCCGAGCTGAGCATATTTATAAGGTGTGTCCGTTCAAACGTCCCGCTCTACATGCCGCAAATCAAATATTAGAAACGGACGTATACCACCTTTGCCGAGAGGTTACAGCCAAACGCTGGCGAGTACTATCAAAGCAATGATGAATCTGAACGTGAGCTCTTACCGTCTTCCGAATCAACTCAATTGTTTAACGTAGTTTGGCCTTGCTAGCCGGCTATGAGACCCTCGGCCGCACAGCTTCTTCAACACGAACGGCTAGCCCTCATCACCAAAGTCGTCGAGGCAGAGAAGATGTTCGTCTCACCCGTCCTCTTACCTGTCGTATACTAAAACTACCAAACGCCCACAGGCTCTCGACAGTGAAAACCCACAAGTCTGCCGTTATCGCAAAGGAACGCGAAATCTCTGCAAGGGAAACCGCGCTAGCCGAACGAGAAGCGAAAATCACTGCCGTTGTGGTGGAAAAAGATGCCGAGGTTCACCGTTTGCATCACCTTCTCTCTGCAGCCCAGGCTCAGCTGGACGCACGGATACGGGAAGCAATAGGCAAGCGTGAAGAAGAACTGCGTGTGGCGATAAGAAAACGCGAGGAGGAGGTCGCCGCTGCGATGGCGAGACGTGAGGAGGAAATTATGTCCGCAGTCCGACAACGCGAACAAGAGATATCGGATGCGTGGCGCACGCGAGAGGCACAGATCAAAGTGGAGGCAGAGGAAATGATTGCGGAGAGGGTGCAGTGGGTAGCAGCCAAGGAGGCTGACTTGGAGGTAGAGCAGACCAGACTCGATGAAGTACGGAAGGACTTGGAGGCCAAGTTGGCGGCGTTGTCTTCTCAGGAGGTCAAGGGACGGAAGGAGAAAACACCGCTGGAAGAGGTCAAGAATCTCCTCGCACCGCTTGTCCAGATGACGGAGGAACACAGTCACCCTCGCGAAAAACGTATCAGCAACGCCCATTCAAACATGGCAACCCCCACCAATCGTAACGTCGCGAGGCCCGCGCAAGATTATATGCCCTCCGCCATGAAAGGTGTGATTCTCACGCAGACCGGTCAACCACTCGCGACACCGACCCCAACTGAACTCACAAACCTCTTCGTGAACTCACCCAAAGTCGGGCTCGACTTTGCAAAAATATTTGATTTCGAATCGGAGGCGGAGGACGACGATAGCGAGTCAGAAGAAGCAGTGCCACCTTCGCCTACGGTCCGAGAACGGCCATTGTCTGAGCTCTCGAGTCATTCTTCCGGGTCGACGGGCGAGTCAAATTCAGGATCAGGACCTTCTGCGCCTCCCACGCAGCTTCGCAAACCGTCCATCCGGGGTTCAGTGCAAAGACCATTCGTGCGCAGGGAAAGCACTCTCCCGGCTTCTGCCTCGGACCCCACGGGACTCGTGTCTTCCGCTCGCGCACGCACGTCGAGGCCGGCCAAGGCAAAACCGGGAGATGAAGTCACCTCATCGTCGAACAAACCTCCGATCCCTGTCCGACCCGCCGAGTACGACCTCTCGGACGAGGAGAACCTCCCGAGCCCATTCCTCCGACGGGCAGAGCGCGATCGACCAGGACTTCCTAATGGTGGGACGTTCAAATCGAAACGACCGAGTACAGGAAACTTGCTGAGGGCTGTTGCGGCTGCGAATTCGGCGGCGGTAGCTGCAGGGGTGAAACCCGGGACCAACGTTTCCAAGGCTTTGGGGTCAAAGGTGTCGTCAACGTCTCTGGGGGGTGCGAGACCGTCGTTGACGAACGGGAGAAAGACATTGTCACGATCGTGAAACGAAACGTGTTGGTTCATTCATTTTTCTTACCGGGCTCTTTATTTATGCATTGCAATACCTGATGAGTTCACGAGCGCATGTTCTTTATCATCCATGAGTATTTGAGTTATGTATATGTAGGATCACGACAACGACATCACTATACTGCTCAGTCTGAGGTTCTGTTTGTGTTGACTCCTTTGCGTTTGTTTGGCCTAGACCGACGATTGTTGTCAGGAATCACTCGCCCTCACACTAGCACTGGCAGTGGCCTTCGCGTCGATAACACACCGGGGTTGAGTACGTCAACCTTGACGCAGATTGAACACCGTCACCCTGAAAGGTTGCCAGCTTGCTGCTGGTGACGATCCACCCGGATCAATCGTACGCTTAGTTTCCATTCTGCACCCCGACTGACAAGCGTCATCATCAACGAGTGTCAACAACAAGCCCAGGCGTGATTAATTGCACAACACAGCTTCACGTTGTCCCAACGGGGACGGAGGGTCTGGGGCGATGTATCGTATGTCGTATCCATGTATCCATCTATGTCACGATCGATCTGCCATCGCCGGCAGGGGGGGTGGATGCTCGGATCAAGTTTAATATCAAACGTCTCCATTTTCGTAAGTGGATATGCTATATATCATGTCGCTTTCACACAGAGATGCTTATCAAACCAGGTGAGTCATCTGTCGTGCGCTCACGCTCGACGGTCCTCTTTAATTACAAGACGAACGGGACAACGACGGCCCGGTTCAATTGATGGCGGTTGGTGATGGCTACTTTACGTGTCGTGTCCGGTATGCACGTACAATCCTGCTAAGCGTTCAGCCACTCTGAGATCTCATGCTTGATGGACCAACGTCGTAATCCCAGTTCTGGGGGCCACATCATTGGATGCTCATCCCTTGGTGATTCGTATCCTGTTTGGCAACGAGGAGCTGAACAAGTCATCCTGCACAGGCCTTGCGAACGAAGCTATGCTTGTAAGAGGACAAGTCGAAGACAACGTCCGAACGTGCAAACCGCAGGCACGATAGCCCTTTTGTTTCAAGTTTTCTCACACACGTCGATCAAAGCGAATCTCCTCAGCTGTGTTTCAGAGGATTATTATCTTTCATGTGATGAAATGACTCACGCAGGTTGTGGTTTGTTACGCGTCGGCCGCGCACGCACGACCCTAGAACTAGTAGGTGCGACCTATGTCCGGTGTACGTGCAGCGGCCCATTCGAGATCCTTCATCTGTTCTAAGCATCCTAGAGGGCGGCCTGTCAGGCCTTCATCCACATTGGTATTCCAGGCATTCCACTGCTATATACATAGCACATCGTCTATCGACATGCTTAGTACGGTATGCATGGATTCCGTATCTTCTGTAGCCATTGTTTGAACACCATTGCAAACGTGTCCGCCAATGTACCAAGGCTGTTCTGAAGGAAGTAATGCAACCACATGCTGGTAGTTTGCGTACGCTCCACCTCATTCACAAAGTACTGTGGCCCCCTCTTCCCTGAAAGATCGATACTGATACCAATGTCCATCCTGCAAAACAAGCAGAGAGAGGGCTTAGCCCCAGTCCCCTTTGTCTCCCGCAAAACGAGCTCCTTCCAGGTGTCCATCACGAAATCACAGAACTCTTGCTTTCTCTTGCGTCGAATAGGATCTGCGCCAAACTGGGGATTTATTATCTCGTTTCGCAGTGCCGTCATCCTGAATGGCCTCGCTGTCCGCTCTACGATGTGACTTGTCAAATGTTTAGTGGTAAGTTGGAGAATGAACTATGCATGATATACAGATGGAATGACGCACCTTATTTCATCCATCGTCAGGAAGGTATCTGCAGCCACGCCACGCCATCCTCCATTTAACTTTTTGTAGGTGTGCATCACTGCAATGATCCTACCACCGACTATTAACACCCTCCACTCTCCGATCCTCGTCCAGGCTTTGCACATACTCCTGTGCCATCCAAACCGTATCCTCGCTTATCTGCGCGTTAAGGTGATCCCACGTTCGATTGCATGCTCCAGCGGCCGGTAGCACAATGTGACTTCCACGGTTGCTATGGCTCCGCTTCAGCACGGTACTTGGTGGGATGTCTTCTCCAGGTGTCAGTACCCTTGTCGCCGGTGCATATAGGCCTCGTATCTTGGCGATCATTTGAAGGTGACAGCTGGTCTTCCACTTGCTCGCAGAAAGACGTGCGAGTTCTATTGGTGGCCAGAATTGTGTCATGGATGTGAGTTGATCGATGTGCGCCTCGTACGTGGTGAACATCCGCTCGTCAAGACCATAAGGGTTTCTGTCGCTGCTGGAGAGGAAGGTATGCTTACAAACCGTAACCGGAACAATGAACCATGTTAGGACACACCGATGCTCGACCGAATAATCAATGCCCCCAATGATACAGTCCATCAGGGTCAGCTTACTCCATCCTTCCGGGTGAGTGGGTGGGTCGAGCACAATATCTCGAAACTCCTCCCATTTCATGCAATGAATGTCGAACGCACCACCCTCCTCGGAGCTATCCATTCTCAGTAACATCCAGAGCTGGAACATGATTTCAAAAAGTTCGACTATTATTTCAAGTTCAAGAACAATGGGTCCAGGCACTTACCCACTCTGTAACCAACATCCTGACGCCTTTTCGGTTCTGACTGTGCTTGTAAACGAATCCAGACAAATTCTTTATCGCATCGAATTGTTCGAAAGTAATGTAGCGGAGAGTCCATCCCAGATCCTTCTCCGCATCTGACCGTTTCAATTCATGAGTCGGGTCTGGAACATACAGGATTTGGAGCGCATGGATTTCTGATGCTACAGCCGGATAGCATTCGTGTCCGCTGACAGACAAGGATTTTGATATCGCAAGGGGGTCGTCTGGCGTGAGTTGCCTGAGCTGGACTTCGACCTGTATCTCATCCTCCGAGTCTTCAACTACCGTCTCCCCATCTTTCATGATGACGTCTGCCTCGGGATCGGTGTTTTGCATTGGCCTACGACCGGTTAGTGGCGCCGTGCATTAGATGAACAAGATACTTACCCAGATGTAGCCTGGTCGTGCGGCTCTATGGGTTGCAATGGTGCAAGCCATAAACGCTGTAGCTCCACCTTTGCCTCGTCAGGTGAAAGATAATCGATGACTTCTTGTCGCGTTGGATCTCGAGTCCGTGATGTTCGTGAGGCATTGGTATCACCAGCGGAATATCCAGGACATGTGCTGTTACACCTCGGGTGGTTTCTCTGATTTTGCGAGTGCCGCGAGCACGAGCCACCCTCCCGGGGCCATAATGGTGATGCTCGCCGTCTCTTGCATCCACAAATGTGAATGCACACTTCGTAACCCACCAAACTGCGATGCAGCCTTGCGGTATCCTTTTCCATCCTGTGACCACTGTCGATAGAGGAGAGGAGAAGAAGAAGAATCAGTTACGGAGTTGTACTAAACGCACGGTTTCCTTTAAGTTGTTGGTCACCTTTTGTCCACGTCTTACATCATTCATGGATTTCCATTTCCATTTCCGGTTGTTTGGTTGTAACGCGCACCCAATGATTGATCGCGGCCTGGCCAATCACGGTGTTTGACGCACTCGCACTCGCATATCTCATTAGTGCGGGTACGAATGCGCTCAATACGCGCTGTGCTAGCGCTTCCGATCTATTTTTCATCTTCTGCCAGAATCGAAACTCGATTCGTCTTTGTACAGGATGAATTAGATTTGACAACTAATTTTCTTGCTCGACAATCTCGTCGACGTTCATACCGCTACATGGAAGGGGTTTGGTATGTTCAACAGATCTGTTTTTCAGACCAACTGAGGCCATTGGTCGGTCCTCTTCGTATGACCGTCGAAGAGACGCTCGGAGCCTCTGGACGGACGGCTCACCTGCCGTCCATTATCATTGCGGGTCTTACCACGGGAAACGACGAACAACGCGAAAACACAATCTATGCGGTCACTGACCTAGCACACCGAAGAGTCCGCCATGTTCCCCTTCACCGGCCCGGGTCCGCTCATCTGTGCAATCCAAGTGGCGAGCTGTCCGGGTGGTGCCAAGACCGCGATCCTGCCGGCGCTTGATGTTGGAGAGGATACTAAACCACGTCAAGCTTCCTGTTGGCGTTGTTGCACGCCGTACAGAGCGCGGTGGTGCACGACGGGGTGGGTGACAAGGTGAGGGAGACTGCAATGCACCAAACTGGTACGCAAAGGATCATGCGGGCCTCCGTCTACTAGCGTCAATCTCACGCGTTCGGTGTGTGATATTGCAACTCGGAGGGGCACCTAGCTGGGAAATATGGAGAGATCGGCGCTACGTGAGCTGCATGTTGTACTTTTCCACAAGTAAATACGCCAGACGAGACATGAATTATGTATCGAGTCTGCTAGAGCTATGTGTCCGTGACTCGTACTCCCCAATTCGACGAGTAGACATGGAATGGAGTGACGCCTACATGCGGCGTTTCTTATTCGAAAATATCCTGATAGGTGGAGATGCCGCGATGTCAATACTATCAACTGGACCGAGATAATCATTACTACACACCTGCTCTCGCCATCCTCGTTGCTGGAAGCCTGTGTGATATGCATACTCGAGTCCTCTGGGTGCTTGGCTGACGGACGACGGCTCGGGCCAAGGATCAACCTGAGTTGCCCATGCCGGGAGCAAATCGCAAAGCGGAGGGGGCCGTGGGCAATGAATTAAGAACTGTTGAATGGTGGATATGATCACCTCTACAGCAGGGCGCTCCTCTATTGCTGACCAGCAATCTTGAATTAAATTCCAGTGCGAGTCATTCAACGCTGGAGACTCTGGTCGGCCTGGCTTATCCCCCTTCGCCAAGCGCAACACAATAGTTGAGTCTCCTCGGAGCTCTGACCATGGTTGTTTTCCCGACAAAACCTGCAAGGACATCAGCATAGGCCCGGCCATCGAGTCCGTTAACGAACTTTCCTGGAGCGCGATGCAACCAAACGAGTATATATCGGTCTTGGTTGTCCTGTTGAACGTCTCTTCTGAATCAACTTGCTCTGGTGCAATCCAGCGCAATGCCCCAGGTCATGCGGTGGATCTTTGGAGGTAAGTCAATGCTTCGGGAATATTCCCTACCAAGGAAGCGTATCCGAAATCGGCTAAGCGCGCGGTGTAATCTGCATCGAGAAGCACGTTATGCTGTTCTCTGTTTAGACAAGGAGCATGATAAAAAAAATTCTACTTTGACGCACGCAGTTGAGGTCACCATGGACGACCGGAAAATAATGCACTGTGATGTGTTACCTTTTCGGCCTTGGTAGTAATAACAGCAACTCACGGTAGTGCAGCCCATTGGCAATATCCAGTAACTATCATGCAAGGTTAGGATATGGACGTGGTAGTCGTTTAGTAGACGCACAAACCCGATTCGGTGTCCCGAAAACAAAGTATGGTCATGTTTTACTAAGAAATGGTGAAGAGATTCGTTAGGCATCCACAATGATACCAACGACATGGCGCCACGCATTCCAAATCCATATGCAATTCCCAGGAACGGAACGACGTTGATGTGATCGAGTCGCCTCCAAATTCCAAGCTCTCGGCGGAGCATCTATAAATCAGTTTAGATTGCATAGATTAGTGGTAGATGAAATGGGCCACCTTGGCAGATTTATCGCTCGTATCTCCATCTGTCGCGAACGTGAATCGGAACGCCTTTACTGCAACCTGGAAGAGAGGTCAACAGGAAGCCTGCTAGTAAGTCGTATACGAGACTCTAACCTCCACCGGCGAACCGCCATGGTCACACCAACACCTATACACATCACCAAAACCTCCTCCAGCAACATACTGATCGTCTGCTCTGAAGATATAAGGTGTCAGGTCTGGTGGAGGGGGGAAGTTCGCACTAACAAAGGCAATCAGGACAAAAAAAATCGTGTTAGATCAGCATATTTCAAGCCACCGGAAAGACGCACTTGAAGTTGGATCTTTGGCACTGTCTGAGGTGCTCCACCACCCGCCATATATATATCTTTCTATCCAATCCTGCTGTTGCCACGAATTCACCAGAGGGGGAGAAACAAACAGCGTTGACTCCATCGCCATGGTTTAGATGTTGCCCGACGGGTTCACCAGTAGTCGCATTCCAGAAACGAACAGTTTTGTCCCAAGATGCGCTCGCAAGAATAGTTCCATCTGGGGAGAGAGAGAGGGAGTGTATATAGTGGATGTGACCTGTCCACGGATGTCCAATTTTTTTTCCCGTATCGGAGTCCCAACAGCAAATCGTTCCGTCTTGCGAGCCCGAGAAGAGCCTGCTGCCGTCGCGCGACCACAACACATTGGTGGCCCAATCTCCGTCTAACAGACAAAGGATGAGCGTGCCACTAGCGAGATCATACACGCGGATGTCGTCGTCGTCAGTGCCACACGCGAATTTGGTTCCGTCTGGAGAGAAACATATGAACCACGTGTGTCTTCTCCTCATTTCGATGGAATGGATGATCCGACTCCTTTCCAGGCTGCAAATATCCACCCCCCTCCTGTGAGCAACTGAAATCAGTCGATCATTCGGCGATATGGCAATCTTGGGGTAATCCGCCGGGTCCGGGTGGATCCATTCTCTGACAAGTTCGTGTGATTTGACGTCCCACACTTTGATCCACCCACCGCAGGCACCGCCGATGATCTTTGTGCCGTCCCTGGTCACAGCAAGACCACTCATTTTTCGATTGTGCTCCATCGATGTTCCTTCTTGCTCCCCGCTTTCCAGATTCCAGACCCTCACAGTTCCGTCGCGGGAACCAGTTACGACGCGTCGTCCGTCGGGGAGGTACTCGAGCCACCAGACCTCGTCACCACGCGTAGGAATTACCAGATATGGCTGACCATCGTTGTCGAACCGAACTTTCGTGGTACTTGACATGATCGTGCCCTCGGCGCCTGGATATCGAGCAGCGTGACGAAGAAATAAGGGGGCTGAGAAAACACGGACACCACAGCTTATATACAACGCGTCTCGAGGTACGCATGGGGCAATACAGCGGCCTTCCTCGAGCGCCTAACCCTGCTCTCCTATTGCGCAGTATCATGATTTTAATTTTTTTTGTTCTGTGGGATCATGAATCTCGATCGATTTGCAAACTTCCAATCGTATCAGAGGAACATCTGTCGACATTTGCTTGACCATCATATGCATTTCAATGTTGCAATTGAACCCCGGCCACGACGATGCCGTGATTGGCTTGATGGCCATCCATCTCCACCCTCTCCCTTCGCCAACTTCACCACCACCTTCTCTATGGCCATTGGCGGAGCAATATAGGCTGGTTACGAGTAGCGCAAACGAGATCATCAGGAGAAAAAAGAATATGGCTGTTACACTTCTCAGGCCCATCGGAGAGAAATGGAAGAACAAGCTGCGCACAGAGATGCGGAAGTTGAACCCGAATTCGATGTCCAACTTCAACCCACCACACTACGAGTGGCGCGCGACGCTGATTGTTCCCAAGGATCGTTGCAGTGGCAATGCCAGCGACTGGGACACTGGCGCTGACGACACAGCGGTTGGGATGGCTGCATTAAAAACCCGGACATGAAGTTCTCTGCAGCTGCGGGCCACAACACGATGTTAGCGCCTGCCCATGTCAAAGTGCTCGCTAGCGTGATGAAGGAAATTCTTGGCACCGTCACCCATTTTTCTTTGCGTGTTTGCGTCGGTCCTCTGACTTTTTTAGTTCTCGCGCTAGAGGATAGTTGGTGCGTAAAGAGGGACCGACTCGGGCTGTCAGACTCATTTCTTCACAAAATTTGTGAAACTCAATCGAATGTTCTATTGACCGATTCTTCGAGATCAGAATAGAGCCGTTCTGATCGTGCGAAGCGTCTCTCTAGCTCACTCTCATGTTGTAAGGCTTCCACCATTGACGGTGAGCATCCTGGGCTACGGTCATCTGATTGGTCGCATCTGGAGCCCGAGGAAGTGGCCGACCTTCGTCGTTCTTGCTGAGAACATGCACACAAGAGATGGTATATATGTACCGTCATGTAAAGGATTTTCTAATGTACAACGTTATGAATCGAGCCACCAGCGAGCGTCTCAAGCCCAAGTTCTCTCCCCCCAAAGACGACGGGAAATTAACCCAACCTCCAACCACCGATTATAATACAGGTTGCAGAGCTCCTTAGATGTTCTGCTATCTCGGAGATCAGGGTCGTGCCAATAGGTAGCCAGCGTGAAATCAGGGTACGGTGCGACATGGAAGAAAGCAGCGAGAGCACTGATAGATTCTTTTCGAATGGGGGAGCTCTGGAGGTGAAGGGATGCACCTTTCGGCATGGTAAGTCCGTTCCATGGATGTCCTTGGGGAATTTCTGTGTAACCACGAGTGTCGAACATTATGTCCAAGCTTTTGAGTGACCTGCATCTTTCTAGCAGCTGCACGAAACCCCCGGGAGTGATCCCGCTCGATGCAGTCCAGTGCTGGCGACTGCATACCGAAAAGCATTCCAAGCGAGGCCACGAAGATGCTAAACAAAGCAGCTCGCGTTCGTTCAGATCCACGCCGCAACCAAGATCGACATCGATAGTTAGGATGTTCGCAAAGACAGTCAGGGGACGGAGGTGGTCAAAGGTTATGTAGTATGGGGGGAGATCCTCGCCAATTTCGGAAATCGATGACGATGATTCAGAGCCGAGGGAGTCTTCAAGGATGACGTTGAGGCCGATCAGAGTATTGTGGGTACAGTTTTCCTGGAGGACGGCGAAAAATGATATGAGCTCTGGCAGGGTTGGGGAAACACGAGGTGAAACAGTAAGTTTAGCGATCACTGGGAGGCGAAAGTGGTGGAGAAACTTCCAATCGGATGTTATAGATCTGGAAGCCATGCGAAGACTCCAAAGTGCCGAGAAGGTGAGTATGGAACTACCGGATTGGGAAGACTGAATCAAATCGGCCACTTCGTCATGCAATCTGAATTCCAGATAACGCAAGTTATGCAAGCGAGAGAGATGAGAGAGAGCCGCGACATTCAAGTCGACCTCCATGCAATTCACAGAGTAGAGGTTTGGCCAGTGACAGATAAGACTCGAGATCGTGTCAGGATTTGCCCATGTCCACACAGTGACTCGGAAGGACACCATATTCGGACAGCCCTCCCCGAATGCATCGATCGCATTTCCAAGTGTCTCCGTATGCGCAAGGTAGAGATTCGTCAACCTGGGACTCGAGAGCTGTCGCACGAAACGAGACATTTGGTGACAGGGTGCTGTCAGCCCGACATCACGAAGCTTCGGGAAGATTGATACAGTGGAGGACGGGGGTCTGGAGAGTTCTTCAAAACAATCCACAGCCAAGCCACACAAATCATGTAAGTTGGGGAGAGTTTGCACGCGACGCGTATAACCTAAAATAATGTCCCAGTCTGCTTGTTCGAGCCGCCTGTTGAGCGAGTAGACCTGCAGGAAATCCATTCACCATCTTTTCGTTGAAACACCTGAATTGCCTTACACCTTTTGAATTTTCCCATGAATCTTCAGGGAGACATCTTACTAGAGGTGAAAGGTCTTCCAAACGAACCCAAAGTATATCTAATGCGGGCTCCTTGAATGCCCTGCATGTCCTTGCCAGCGAGAGGAAATCCTTTTGTGACAAAAAATGTTCCTGTAGCGGAATCGGAAAGGGTAGATGTGAGCAAAATGGGATGTAAGAAAAAATATTGCAAAGAATTTCTTCCAAGTAAAGTGCACGATGCATGGAGGAGGCCGAATTCAAAGTTTGAGGTAATCGATTGATGTAGATATCTCAGGTTCACCGGCGGTTTCCCAGGGCTTCCACGAGCATAGTCTCCGCCAAAACTGACACCATCAATGCATCAGCACTCCACATAGAAGAGATCCTCCTGAATATCTTCAGTTACTGCTACACTCTTAAACATCGTCGGCACGCACGCCGCAGATGGCAGCGTTGGTATGCGAATGTTGATCTCGCCGTGCTGGCGAGGACATGCAAAACATTCAAAGGGCCGGTATTAGATATGATCTGGGCCGAATTGAACGACTTGACACCTCTGGTACGATGTCTCCCCGAAGCATCACGGGTAGCATCGGAAGATGTAAGCCTGCAATCCAGATCTTACATCTCACGATGGATGCCAATCAAATATTTCGTGCAGGTCCATTCACTCCAAAAATACCTCGAGCAGACCGACTGGGACATCATTTTGGGTTATGCACATCGTGTGCGAGCCCTCCCTCGACTGTATGGTTCATCGGGATTGGCTGCAGACTGTATTGAAGCACTCTCCAACCCGCCGTCCTCCACTGAATCGATTTTCCCAAATCTTCGGATCGTCGGGTTACAAGAACCCAGCGCAACAATCGCACCCTTGGTACGACACCTCACAAGTCCCAAGCTGACAGATATCTCGTTTGAGCGTGCGGAGGACCTTGGCGCTGCTATCGACACTTTTGGAGAGAGATGTCCAATCGTGACCGACTTCCAAGTACTGCAGTGGGCTCACGCTGATACAATCTCGGGCCTGCTATGTCGCTGGAAAAATCTTTGTTCTGTGCAGTGCTACAACGTCGGTCTAAACATCGACGCTCTTTGTCATCTCTCCCGCTTGCATAAGTTGCTTTATTTGAGCTTCAAGGTGCACGATGCGGTCGTCGATCGAATTCATGCCACACTATCCCCTGCCTCTACGCTAACCTTCTCGGCGCTCGATGAGCTTTACCTTACATCGGCCTATTTGTCCCCTATCCGGGGCTCCTCCGTCATTTCCGCACCCCGGAGATTCGTGACCTTTCTGTTGGTCTTCATGCTCGCCCGACTGCACCCGACCTCATGTCGTTTTTCGTGGCTCTCCAAGCAGCCTGCACACATGCCTCCCTGAATAATCTCTCACTCCGTGTCTACCACGTCAACAATGAACCGGGTGGTATCCCTTTGGAAAATCCGTCCCCGTACTACATCACTTTCGATCGTCTTCGTCCTTTAACAGTCTTTGTTAACATCAAATCTATCATGCTCGACATTCCTTGCGGTGCGGATCTGAACGAACGCGAGTTACTGCGTTCAGCATCTTCGTGGCCCCATTTGGAAAAATTTGAGGTGGGCGAGGACCATGACTGGACAGCATCGAGCGCCATCACTCCAGGGGGACTCTTACAGTTGTTGGAAAGATGCAGATCGCTCCGAGTGCTCTGCTTTATGTTTGATTGCCGTGGGTACACTGAAATCCCCCAAGGCCACCCATGGCGCGGCCTTACCATGCCGAAACACACGTTCATTCACCTCCTTAATTCCCCCATCGAGGAAGAGTCTATTGATGCTCTCGGTGTTTTCTTTCATGTTGCTCCCTACCCAGATTTCGATCTGACTACTCACTGGAATAATCGCTATTTCCGAGGAAGCGAACACCGGCCTCAGGAACTTTGTGATCTATATTACGATCGGTGGGTGAGGGCCCGCTCACTCGCTTATGACCTTTGGAAAAAAAGGAGGGGCTTGGGACGCTCCCTGGAGACGCGATCCTCGTAGCGCCAGTCACAGTGACCAGGGTTTATGTTAGGAATTGATTCCCTAGTGGGTGATGGCTTCACTACTATTCGTCCTCGTCTGACAGCAATTTTATGAATTGTACTATTACGCCAACTGGTCGACATAAGACTATGTAAAGTTGATATTTCCTGTATGATAACATATTGTTTCAGTAGTTCGTCTGCCCTCGGCAAGCGACAGCAAGCCCGAGACTCGTTATACCATTTACTTCGTTAAGCCCCCTCGTCGGCGTATAACAGCAGGTGGCACGATGCCACCTTCTTTCCAGGGTAATGGTTGTACACCAGCAATCGAAATCTCTTCTACAAGTATGCCCTTTGATCTTCAAGCTTCGAGATTGAGTTGCCTCGACCAGTATTCAGCGCATCAGGCAGCGCCCTGTACATATTCTTTACCATCATGAATAATGTTCCTTATGTATTGAATACGTTCATGGGCGTCGACTTCGTGGTGGAACAGGATCTCGTCAGCACAACACACATGACCTGTCAACGTCCACCGATTATCGAAAAATGTGTTGATTGTATTCAATTTACACGTACGTCCTCTATCTTGTCCTGCACCAGTGAGTGTTCCGTTAGCACGGATACGTCAGGTTCTGTCTCACCATCTGTCTCAGCAACCTCCACCTCATCGCCATTACCAACTTCCGGGACTCAAGTGAATCCCCAGGACAGAATATTGGCGGGACAGTTGGCGAGGTTATAGCCCTCGTACTCGGTGCCGCCTCCCTACTGTGTTGTCGGGGATATAAGAAATGCAGTAGTGGTCGGCCTTCAGCGGAACAAGTGGCTGCGGGGGATCCCATTTATTGAAGTGGCCCTGACACCTTTCAGAAGTACCACATCATCCGAGTCAACCTACTGGGGGTTGTGGGGACAATTGGAATCGACGGTTGCAGAGTTACGTCGGTCAAAGAGGACGCATCTATTTTACATCTTGACATGGTCAAGAACACACAAAACTTAATTAATTGAGGTGAATGAAGTAGAATGGCACGCCGTGATACTTGCCTTGTGTAATGGGTAAGCCCATCGGAGTTCACGTCCTCGTCACTCAGTAAGAAGGCCGAGTTGTTGATAGACGAAGTGTGGCTTGTCTCCGCCAGCCAGACAATTCGGACTGGAACATCATCGAGTTGCAACCCCTGAAAAGTACTACGGCAAAGTTTTGATATTTGACGGACGGGTTGTTTCATGGATTCTGCATGATGAGGCTGGTAATATGCGTTGTTCATTGCACTGCAGTCAAATCAGGATGATAGTAGTTTTGTGGTACATATAACCCCTACCTTAACGACAACGGGACTGGGACTCCGAGGAGAGTTGAGTACGTCTCGAGCCTATTCGACACAGGACCAGAGGGTTGGTGCGACCAGCTGATCAGTAGCAACTGGCATTCATTATAGTCGTCTCCTGCGCAGGATTTCGGCGCGTGGGGCGCAATATAGCCCTGGTAAGCAGTTACTTGGTCTGCTTAGCAGGAAACCCGTCACCGGTCGTGCATGCGAACTTTGAAATCGAAAGAGTCCTGGGAGGCCGGCCCGATTTGGGCATCCTCTCTTCTCTGCTAAAAGCCCCCACCAATGCATCACGCACTCCACATAGAAGAGATCCTTCTCAGTGTCTTCAGTTACTGCTACACTAATGAGTATCGTTTGCGGTCACACTCGGGATATTTGTGCCGGTATGCAAATGCTGATCTCGCCGCGCTGGCGAGGACGTGCAAAAGGTTCAAAGAGCCGGCGTTGGATATGATCTGGGCTGAATTAAACGACTTGGTACCTCTTGTACGATGTCTCCCTGAAGCATCATGGGTAGAATCGGAAGGTGTAAGGCAATCCAGGTCTTACATTTCGTAATGGAACTGATGAAATTTCGTGCAGGTCCATTCACTCCAAAAATGCCTCGAGCAGACCGACTGGGACATCATTTTGGGTTATGCGCAACATGTGCGAGCTCTCCCTCGACTGCGTGGTTTATCGGGATTGTCTGCGGACTGTATTGAAGCACTCTCCAACCCACCATCCCCTATTGAATCGATTTCCCCACACAAACCAAACGCCAAAATCACCCCCTTGATGCGACACCTCGCAAATTCCAAGCTGACAAGGATCTCGTTTGAGGATGCGGGGAACCTTGGTGCTACTATCGACATGTTTGGAGAGAGATGTCCAATCGTGACGGCCGTTCGCACTGACACGGCCGCAAGCCTTATACGTTGCTGGCAGAATCTCTGCTCTGTGCAGTGCAACGACATCGGTCTAGACATTGAGGCCCTCTCTCGTCTTTCCCGCTTGCATAACTTGCGTTATATGGATCTCGAGGTGCACAATGTGTTAGTCGATCAAATGCACGCTGCCTTCTCCCCTGCCTTCACGCTAACCTTCCCGGCGCTCGAAGATCTTTTCCTTGTTTCACATCATTTGACCCATATCTGGAGGCTCCTCCGTCATTTTCGCACCCCGGTGGCTCATGACCTTGATGTCAGTGTTGATGCTCTTCCGACTGCACCGGATCTCATGTCGTTTTTGGTGTTTCTCCAAGAAGCCTGCACACATGCCTCCCTAAATAACCTCTCACTTGTTGCCTTCAATGCTGATGAAACCCCTTTGGAAAATGCGTTTTCGTACTACATCACTTTCGATCATCTTCGTCCTTTAACAGTGTTTCAAAACATCAAATCTATCATGCTCAACGTTCCTTGCGGCGCGGATCTGAACGAACGCGAGTTTCTGCGTTTAGCATCTTCGTGGCCACATCTGGAAAAGTTTGTGGTGGGCGAGGAACATGGCCGGCCGGAATCGAGCGCCATCACCCCTGGGGGATTCCTACAGTTGTTGGAAAGATGCAGGTCGCTCCGAGTGCTCTACTTCCAATTTGACTGCCGTGGCTACACTGAAATTCCCCAGGGCCACCCATGGCGAGGCTTCACCATGCCGAAACACTCGTCTATTCACCTCCTTCTCTCCCCCATCGAGGAAGAGTCTATCGAAGCTCTCGGTGTTTTCTTTCATGTTGCTCCCCACCCAGATTTCAGTCTGACTACCCACTGGGACGATCGCTTTTCCCATGACAGTGAACGTCCTCAGTCGGGGTTTTGTGAGCTGTATTATGATCTGTGGGAGCGGGCTCGCACACTTTCTCGTGATCTTTGGAAGGAAAGGAGGGACTTGAGACACTCCCTGCAGACGTGACTCTCTTAGGCTCTTTGTCTAGCCTCGTGACAGCGATAGAGCCGGTCCTGGGAAAGTGGCCCGATTTGGGCATCGCCGCCTCTCAGAGTTCTCTGCACCTAGCCCCCATCAATGCATCACGCTCTCCACATAGAAGAGATCCTTCTCAGTGTCTTCAGTCACTGCTACGCTGATAAGTCTTGGTGTCGGTATGCAAATGCTAATCTCGCCGCGCTGGCGAGGACATGCAAAATGTTCAAAGAGCCGGCATTAGATATGATCTGGGCCGAATTGTATGACTTGACACCTCTGGTACGGTGTCTCCCCGATGCATCATGGGTGAGATCTGCAGGTGTAAGGCAATCCAGGTCTTACATTCCATGATGGATGCTGACAAAATTTCACCCAGGTCTATTCACTCCGGACACGCCTCGAACAGGCAGACTGGGACACCATTTTGGCTTATGCACATCGCGTGCGAGCTCTCCCTCTACTGCGTGGTTCATTGGGATTGGCTGCAGATTGCATTGAAGCACTCTCCAATGCTCCATCCTCCGCTGAATCGATTTTCCCCAATCTTCGGATCGTCAGGCTGTACGAACCCAAGGCGACAATCGTTCCCTTGGTGCGGCACCTCGCAAATCCCCAGCTGACAAGTATCTCGTTCGAGTCTGCGGAGAACCTTGGCGGTGCTATCACCACTTTTGGAGAGAGGTGTCCAATCGTGACGGACTTTGGTATGGCAGGGTTGCCTCACGCTGACTCGGACACAACCTTGGGCCTCATACGTTGCTGGCAGAATCTCTGTTCTGCGTGGTGTCGCGTCGGTCTAAACGTCGACGCCGTCCTCCATCTCTCTCGCTTGCGTTACTTGCGTTGTATGGGCTTCACAGTGCACGATGCGGTTGTCGATCGAATTCACGCCCCTGGCTCTATGCTGACCTTCCCGGCGCTCGAAGATCTTTGCCTTGTCTCGGAATATTTGACCCCTATCAGGAGGCTCCTCCGTTATTTCCGCACCCCAGAGGTTCATGATCTTTCTGTCGGTGTTAGTGCTTGTCCGACTGCGACTGATCTCATGTCATTTTTCGTGTCTCTCCAAGAAGCCTGCACACATGCATCATTGAATAACCTCTCACTTATTGTCGACTGTGTTAACAATGAAGAGAATGAGATCCCTTTGGAAGATGCGTCTCCGTACTACATCACCTTCGATCACCTTCGTCCTTTAACAGTGTTTCTGAACATCAAATCCATCACGCTCGACATTCCCTGCGGCATACATCTGAACGAACGCGAGTTGCTGCGTTTAGCATCTTCGTGGCCCCATTTGGAACACTTTGAGGTGGACGAGAGCGTGAGCTGGCCAGAATCAAGCGCCATCACTCCAGGGGGATTCCTACAGTTGTTGGAAAGATGCAGGTCGCTCCGAGTGTTCTACTTCAAATTTGACTGCCGTGGCTACACTGAACTTCCCCAAGGGCATCCATGGCGCGGTCTTACCATGCCGAAAGACGCATCCATTCACCTCCTTGACTCCCCCATCGAGGAAGAGTCTGTCGATGCTCTCGGCTTTTTCTTCCACGTTGCTCCCTTCCCGGATTTCGAACTGCTTACTTATTTCGATTTCAGAAACAGCGCACGAGATCGGGAGCTTTATGTCAATCGGTGGGAGGAGGTTCGCGACCTTGCCCATGGTCTCTGGGATCTGATGAACGACTTGAGATCCTCCCTGGAGACGCGATCCTCCGAGTCGTGGCATCAATCGCAGTGATCAGGGGTTTACGTTAGAACTTGGTCCCCTGATGAGATGGTAAATTCGTTACCGTTCGACAGAAATTTTACGAACTGTATAATACTTACAATCACGCCAACTTCTGTCTCCCGCTCTGGCTTTCGGCATGCGGCCCCATATAGTCGTTCTGCATGCTCGTGAGTATGCATCTAGGTGGCCAGGGTGCTTCTGCCAGGCGTATGCTGGGGGAGGCTGCAACGCGGGGTGATGGCACGAAACAAATCACAAATTGCATTCACAACTCGATGTCAACCCGGGTTGGCCTACTAGTAACCAGGGAACTTTCTGCCTAGCTGTGCCGGCGCCGGAGGCTACTTAGAAACATGATGGCCGTCAGTTGTAAATCCAAAATTAAGAGGTGGGAAAAGCTGGCAGGGGTGGTGCTGGCAGATGAGTCTAGGATGACGTAGATTGGCATACGGCCAGACTCGCTGCCTACTCTGAAAGCGCCGTTCGCTATCAAGCACCGAAACAAACGGGTTCACGGAGTGACGACCTAAATTCTATAATCCAACCAGTGCGACATTGCAAATCCAAACGAACAAATCGAGTCACTACACGCGGTCCTGTCCGTTCAATCTAACCAGTGTGGTATGCCCTCATGCATTATATATGTTCCACGTCTGCCCCAAAGACCATCAGCACTAGGAGCGAATCAAGAGCAGAAACCACGCACCTTTCTCCACAACAACCCCCAATGGTCATTGATCGGGCCCTCGATTCCCCACGCAACCCCTCTAAACCACCAAAAGTTGGCCACGATCAAAAAGGCCACAACACCAAACGCGACGCGCTTGGTATGGCCCTTCCACCGCGCCGAGAAAATGCAGTGATCGAGGATATGGGCAAACATTAATACCGAGAAGTACAACGTCGGGAGCTGTCACAAGAGGTCTCAACGTGGGACACGGAGGAAGAACAGAGATGGGGCACGCACGTAGTGATGGATGTAGGTCACCCGGCCCATGATAAAGAACGGCACTGTCGAGTGCATCCGTCAGATACAATTGAACCACAAACCTCTCAGCACGCACCGTAATGCAAAAACCAGCCATAAAACGCAATCTTGCCCACGTACAAAAAGTGACCCCACACATCTGTCATCCTCGTCAAAATGCATGTAGGCACTAAACAATAACCACTCACGCGCGTCCATGTCGACGTATTTACGCTGTTGACGAAACAGATAAAAACCCAGTAACAAGAGGGACCCAACGATGCTCGCAGAACCACCCCACCAGATGATCGGTGTTCCCAAAAGATAGTATTTCGCCTGATTGTCGCCCCACCCACACATCCGCAAACCCAACCGCATGAACGGCCAGTCCGTCGGATTCGACGCTAGGATATCCTCCTTGTCCGGATTCGGTACGAGCGCATTATTGGACGTCATCATCGCCACGTTCAGATGCCAAAAGTCGCGCAGGAACGACGACTTGTATAGTTTCATATTGCCTGGGGGAACTGAATGAAGAGCGTTAGAACAAGGACACCCCACCAAGGACACGCACGCCACACGCACGCCGATCGTTCCAGTGGCTCTCCACGTTCCAGTATGTATGGGAGTCGCTCGGATCATTCGTTGGAACACAACTGGTTTCGACTTGTTTGAATCCCCATTCCGGCAAGACGGCGTTCGCAGCGGACAGATAACATCCAAGCGCCTGGTGTCGGAACCGCAGTCTCGTCGTCAGTGAACGCACGCGGGTGACATGGGCACGACTGCCTTGACTGAGATCGTCCACGACTTCGACTACCCAATTGTCATACGCATCTCCGACGGTCGCATTACCATAGCAAGAAACTTCATGGTTGAGTTTGGTAACGGGCGCCGGAATGGGGTGTGAGTGGAGGTTCCGTGTCGTTGGTGCGTGCTGGAGTCGCACGACATCGCCGTGGCTAATATATTTAAGCGGAACATTCGGGTTGTATTCGGGCTCATCCCAAGTCGGAAGCATGGTCCAATGGTTGTTTTCGTCCTTGTAGTGATAACAAGTCACTTGCTGTTGCGCAGAACCAACCGGGTACGATTGAATGTGCGAGTGGAGTAAGCCACCACCCCAACCCATGTTTTTGAGCGTGATTTTGGAACCATAGGCGATCTCTAATGTGTTGTTCCGTGAGCACAATTAAGCCATCGGACCACGATATGACACCAACCAAGCGGGTTCTTGTAAAAGTCGTTGCCGACAAGGTGTGCCTGAAAGAGCGAGCTCATCTGTGCATCGCCAGGACCTGTATGGTTCAAAACGAGAAAGTGTATTTGGAAGCAAGTCATGTAGACGAGAATGGGAAGAACGATCAGACAGAGAACCCGTGCTGCCCAGTGGCGTAGTTGATCCCGCTGCGAAAAAGGACGTCAGTGGGAATTGGTGGTCTATATGCGCTGCAGTGCCCTACGGTAGACATGCGCAAATCACCAAACTTGTCCCAGAGGTCCTCGATTGTATATAAACCAACGACGGCGGTGACAAAGAATCCGACCCACTTCACGCTGAGCGGTGATGAGCGCTAAACTACTACAAACACAACGAGAACCAACTCACCTTGTCACACAACCGATTGAGATACCTGTCAGGGTAAGCCACATCCACCAGTCGAAAGAGAACGAGCTAAGCGACACATGCATGAGCTCTTGTGAATGATCCATACAAAAGACACAACCGGCTCACTGAAATTGTTGGTTATGGAATTTAGTGAGGAAAAAGACAGTGGTGAAGGTAAAGAACAGAAGCATCGAATCCAGAAGAATAAACCGCGATATACATAGCCATGCGACGTCTGAAAAACCGTATACATCATATCAATGAACATACCAGAGAGAATACACACGACATACCGCACAACACCATGAGTGCGACCAAATGACACGCCCACGGGCTCATGCCCAGCTCAACGGCGGTGTACCACCCGAGGGGTACGAGCGCAACACCGTACATTGCCATCATCACGCGCATGGCCACGTAGGGTACACTGTCGGGATACGCCTCGCCACTCTTGAACTCGAAGCCGCCGTCATAACCCGTCAAGAGACCAGCGAGGCCGACGAGCATCTTACCCAACGGGGGGTGAACGTCGAAATAAAACTCGCGCTTGAGGTAGTGCGACCCAAACTTGCCAAAGTGGGCTTCGTCCCAGACTACCAAGTTTGCGAGCCCGATTTTATGAAAACGCGTCCAGCAGGAGAGGAGGGTGTATATCGCAGGTGGAACGTGTTCTGAGTTTTGTTGGATAAATTCGGTCTAGTGGTCGAATGGTATGGTACGCCATCAGTCAACAGGAAGGGGTGCTGCGGAGACGGAACCCAAGGGAGACGTACGATGGACGTGGGCGGCGGTGAATACGGCTTGTGTATCCGCCCGCTATTGACTCGACCAGTTGCGAGTCTCTGCTTGGAATACACGTCCTTTCCCTCGTCGTCGTACCGCGTCTGCATTTCCTGTTCATCCTCACTCATAAACCCCCCGCTACTCCCCGGCCCTCTTGCAATGCGTCGTCTCGCTGACGTGTCCTCGGCCATGTAGTGCAGAGGCAAAGTCTCTTCGTGCCGGATAGTCGAGGTAGCCCAAGAATGTTGTTGTGGGTGTTGAAAAGGATATGAAATCTCCTCAAAGTCGGATGACGTTCGCGGCGTTGTGCCGGGTGGTGTACCAAAGTTTATTTCTACTTGGGGTGGTGTCATCAGCTGTTTGCTGGTTTTTCTCCGCCCCGTGTGAGGCTTGTAAAGCCTTTCTACAGAGTGGATGGAATTGGTGGGGCTGGTGTAGGGTAATACGTTGGACGTTTGGCACAAAAGAATACACGTGGAGTATTTTGGGACCGTTGCCATATCTGAATTGCTACATAGCACTACACCCCCAGCTTGATGGCAGAAAAGGTTATGGCGTTACGAGACGGAGACAGACAACATTTTATATGGACAGCGGCATTTTTGATATAACAAAGATCAAAGTCCTACTGGTGGCGTAGGTACTGAGCTGCGTACGGAATCAATCATCCGCCGCAATCCAGGAAGCGTGAAGTGCTTACCGGTCACCATCGCATGGTCACGTTCATACGGTTCCAACGTGATTTGAGCAATAGGCTTGAGCTTGCTGGCTCTCAGAGTCTGGACTTCTTGTGTGAACACGGCAGACGGTGCGATCGTCGAGTCGACGCAGCTCGCTTTGATGGAGATGACGACATGACCGCCATCCTTGAGGAAATATTGCGCATTGTGAATGACAATACGCGCTTGATCTGGCTGGGCCACGTCTGCAAAGATCACGTCGACGGTCGAGATGAGCATGCGATACTTGTTTGGTAGACGAGCATCCTCGACGATGGCTGTTGTCCCATCTGTCAGTAGATTGACTTGGACGAAATGGCGTCTACTCACGGATGACGTTCGTCCGTTTTTTGGCCATGTTAATTAGGTCTCGACCTGACCGTGGTGAGAACTCGACCGCATATACAACACCCTCCTGAGGAGCGCAAAGGTACCTTCAGCAATACGAGCGACAACGCGATGAAAATACGCACTGGACCAACTATGTCCGCGACATGGCTCACGCTCGTACCGCTCGCAGCACCCAAATACAACACCTTCTTCCCCGGCGCAATAAAGATATCATCCATTCCACCCAGCACACCCGCCGCCAACTTACTCCGGAACGGATTCCACACCCGATACTCTACCTTGGTATCCTCCACCGCGCCCTCGATCGTGATCCGTTTCTCTCCATACACACTCTCCCCCGGAACGAGGTTCTTCGTGACCAACAAGTGATCCTTTCCTTTGGCAATGAAAATCCCAGGGTGTCGGTGCGGCTCAAGGATGACTTTGGCCCCGCCTCTCGCGCCTCCGCGTCCACCTCCCCGTGCGCCTCGACCGCCGGCGCCGCCCCGACCTACACTACCTCGGCCGCGACCTTGGAAACCACCGCCGCGTACGCCGCCACCTATGCCGCAAGTAAGATCCGAGATAAGGAGGACCCTAGAAGACGCACCACGACCACCGCCCCGGCCACCCCCTCTCGGAGCGCCACGTCCAGCACCACTTCCGCCCCGGCCACCGCCTCTCCCTCCAAATCCACCGCGATTACCAGATGCGCCTGAGTGGGCGACGATAGTCTATTTTCTGAGTACAATGTGAAAGAAGATGGAAACGTACCGTATGCCATTTATTCACCCTCCGTGGCTGGCTTGAACGCTGATCTTGATCTTGTGAACCTCGACGATAAACGAATCCGCTACGATTGTCGTATATCCAAAAAAATTACAATGCGCTCCCGATGTAAACAAGTCAAAACTAGTCATCCGGCTGTATCGGTCCGTTTGGCCGGGTGATCTCATTGCTGTATACTACGCCACGCTGTTAAACGGCTTATAATAACCTCACTCCGATCATCAATATTGGTACCGCTGGCTTTGTCGACAAACCAGAGAGCAGCCCCCCGACCAAGGTGTCGGGCATTGGATTCCCCGGGAAGCGTTGAAAACCAAACGTTGAGAGCGATGGGACCTTGATCTTGACGTTTGCTTCGCCTCTATGGAAAACCCTCCAGCAGTGCGAGTGCGCCATTTCCTGCGCGACTTCATACACCTACCCGAATCCGGTATCAGGATTATATGGCGCCACTTGCACAGGAGACGACTACCATGCCGGTCGTTAACTTGACTGGAGCAATACATGCGGAAAATATCTACCCTACGAAGTCTTATCTGGACCAGTTGGCGTAACAGGATAGTCCATGATTTTTCTGTCAAACGAGAACGAATCGTAGTGAAGTCGCCGTCTCGTCAGGGGATCAATGTAAGTCCAGGTCACTCAGACTGGTGCCACGAGGATCGCGTCTCCAGGGAGCGTCTCAAGTCCCTCCTCTCCTGCCAAAGACTACGAGCAAAGTATGCGAACGTACGCCCACCGATCTTAATATCGATCACAAAACCTGTCTCGGAAATCGAAATAGCGACCATCCCAGTGGGTAGTCAGACGGAAATCTGGATAGGGAGCAACATGAAAGAAAACCCTGAGAGCCTCGACAGACTCTTCTTCGATGGAGGAGTTAAGGAGGTGAATGGATGTGTGTCTCGGCATGGTAAAGCCTCGGCACGGATGCCCTCGGGGGATTTCAGTGTAGCCACGGCAGTCAAACTGGAAGTAGAGCACTCGGAGCGACCTGCATCTTTCCAACAACTGTAGGAATCCCCCGGGAGTAATGGAGCTTGATTCTGGCGACCCGTGGTCCTCGCCCACCATGAACTGTTCCAAATGGGGCCACGAAGATGGTAAACGCAACCACTCGCGTTCGTTCAAATGCGTGCCGCAAACAATGTCGGTGTGATGGGTTTGATGTTCAGAAACACCGTTAAAGGACGGAGATGATCGAAGGTGACGTAGTACGGAGACGCATTTTCTAAAGCGATTGCATTCTGCTCACCGATAACGAGTGAGGGGTCGTTCAGGGATGGATGTATGCAGGCTTCTTAGAGAGACACGAAAAACGACATGATGCGGCATATCGCAACACCGTTCTTCGTGTGCACTTTGCACAGCTGGACCGCCGTGTGCGGTGACTACCGAGGTGGTGTGTTGGCGGGGCTAGGAGAAACACGGTGCGACGTGCCAGGTCGGCGGGACGTCGTGATTGTCCCGTCCTAAGTTTTTTTTTTTCTGTCCGGGGTGTATCAGAAAGCGAGGACAGTTCTGATTCCTGAACGAGTATACGGACGGGATGCTTTGCGTGGGGTTTTCTCTCGTCTGCCTTCTCGGATACCTCCGGGCCACGATATCCATTCGACCCCGAGCGCACCGATTCTTGCGCGTGGTGTCGTTCGTTCATCCGGCTAACTCCCAGCGTTCGCACTCTCCTCGATCATGTACAATACATCCCCCCTTACTCCAAACCCCTCACATGCGTTCATCTCTGCGGCGTGCCAGTGACCTGCCACTGGGACCCCCTGGCCACCCTGTGCCGAACGCATCGAATGCACCTCTGTCACTGCGGTGCCATAAAGCAAGTCACTGTGCGAGGCCATGCATTCCGGACGTCGATAACAGTCACCAGAACACCTTTTTACAATAATTGGAACGCTCTGATTCGTAGGAGCAACGGCGCTGACCCCGAGATCTGGACACTCTCGATTGATATCTTTGTCTCCCTCGGTGGGCGTTCACGATATGAAGGTAGGCAGGTACGTGTACTTAGTCCTCGACTACCCCTGAATTCACGGTTGCGTGGAACCAGCGCGGGATTGTCAGGTCCTCGGGAAGGTATATGTACACCGCGTTTCAGCTGTTCCGATTATATGCGACGATATTCCCATCCTTTGCAATCAAGGGTCGTATCCATATTAAGAATCCAAATGACAAAGAGGGTTTCAGTTCCTCGTTAGATGGTATGCAACCAACCGTCGAAACCTATCACCAAACGCTCCACCGGTATCCGCACCGGCAACACGCTGTCAACAAAGCCCGTGCTGCCGTACATTCCCGTTCTTGCGAACTCTTCAACGATCAGATTCCCCCACAGAAGAACCCATCCCATCGTCCAGACCCACCCTACCACCCCACCCACCCGTCGGCCTGTCAACTGCTGGAACGCCCGCTCCAAAAGGATACCCGGAGCCATCATCCCAAACCCAACGAGCATCCTCCAACTTTCTGTCGGATTACCGAGTGCGACCATCATTATGTGGTGCACGACCCCCGATGCAAGGAATGCCCCGATTACAATACCCGCGCGGCCAAGGAGGAAGGAAAGCGGATAACCACCTAGGAGGAGGAATGTCTGGCGCAACATCTGGTGCCACCTGCGGCCCCAGAAGTCACCCAGTGATGTAGCGCGCCAGGGGGCATCGAGTATCGGAGGCCATTGAGCGGGGTCTTGTCCAAGTACAAGGACGGCAACCATGGTACCAAGGTCGTAATTCATTTGTACGACGGCACAGATCGCGAAACCAGCCAAAGCTGAAATGATGGCCGCTCGGAGGTATTGCACTAGGAAAGGGAGTGTTTCATCGAAAATAGTCGATCCTTCGGGGATGGGTCCGCCCCCCACAGGTGCCAACATCAGGATTGCCCGGTGGAGGGCACCACATATCAAGGTATTTACAATCGCAGAAAGGAACGTAGAGAAGACGAATGCTGCGCGATTAGCTGGTCGTGTCTGGCGTGGAACATACAATCCACCTGACCAATCCCAGCCATGACCACGAACGTTGGAACCAAGGTCAAGGGCGTCCAAGATGGTTGACGGAGCACTGTTCGCAGGACGGAGATGTCGCAGGAGTGGTTCTTTTGGTAATGTCCAGCCAAGAGTACGGGTAGCAATAGTAAGCATGAAGAGCTGGAAGGAAAATTGTGAGCCTGTCTCTGGGGACGTTTGATGAGGTTTACGTCGAAACACACTTACCACTAGGTCAACGTTGAGGAATTTCTGTCCAGGCTTGTCGAGTGACATGTCCACAGAAAGTGCTGCACGCAATGATAACAACGCAACAAGAGGCCACACTGCGACACGGAGAGTACGAGTTTGAGGCGTGACAGCCAACAACGCTACTACAAAGTAGCAAACCAGCGGTGGTAGGACATATGATACAAAGATGGCGTTGTCGATCGGAAACTTGGTTGATGGAACACCAAGCGCATTCCGCAGAGACAGCACAGCGAAGGATGCAAAGGACGCAAAAGTCATGGATGATGTTGAGTGCCAGTGAGTACCGAGTCCCCTGGGGGGGATTGTCCAGCAATTTTAAGTAAAACCGAGAATCACGCTGGCCAGTTTATGAGCAAACGTGTAACCGCCGAATATCGGAATGGTAACGTTATGATTTGTTGGCTCTACTACAGCGATCGGGAAATGCCTGAGACATCATGCCATGGCCGAGAACGGGTCACCGTGCGGCGTCGAGCAGTTTTAAAAGCGAGAATCACGCGGTGAGTGGATATTTGCCGATCACGAAAGTGATGCGGCTCCGGCGCTGCGGAAATGACTTGCATACAAGGGAGTTACGGCGGCTTGCGATAAGTGGTGGCACTCCGACGGGTGAACAAGAATTCACACAGGAAAGGAGATATCAACCCCGCATCGGGACCAAATGGCGTAAGAGTACAATTCGTGATTTTTTGGTCAGTCGAGGACGAATAGTAGTGAAGTCACCATCTCATCAACTGGGGGATTAATGGCTAATGGAAACCCCGGTCACTGTGAGGATCGTGTCTCCAGGGAACGTCTCAAGTCCCCCCTCTCCCGCCAAAGATCACGGGCGAGTGAGTCAACCTGCAGCCATCGATTGAAATACAGATTGCAAAGCTCCCGAGGTCGTTCGCTGTCTCGGAAATAAAATATCAGACGGAAATCCGGGTAGGGAGCAACATGAAAGAAAACACCGAGAGCTTTGATAGACCCCTCGTCGATGGGGGAGTCAAGGAGGTGGAGGTATGCGTGTTTCGGCATGGTAAGACCGCGCCACGGATGCCCTTGAGGAATTTCAGTGTAGCCACGGAAGTCAAACTTGAAGTAGAGCACTCGGAGCGACCTGCATCTTTCCAAAAACTGTAGGAATCCCCCGGGAGTGATGGCGCTCGATTCTGGCCAGCCATGTTCCCCGCCCACCTTAAACAGTTCCAAATGGGGCCACGAAGATGCTAAACGCAGCAACTCGCGTTCGCTCAGATGCGTGCCACAAGGAATGTCGAGCGTGATGGATTTGATGTTCAGAAACACTGTTAAAGGACGAAGGTGATCGAAGGTGATGTAGTACGGAGACGCATTTGCCAAAGGGGTTTCATAAGCATTGACGACAACGAGTGAGAGGTCATTCAGGGATTCATGTGTGCAGGCTTCTTGGAGAGACACGAACAACGACATGAGGTCGGGCGCAGTCGGACGAGCATCAACACCAACGAAAATGTCATGAACCTCCGGGGTGCGGAAATAACGGAGGAGCCTCCAGATAGGGGACAAATAATCCGAACTAAGGTCAAGACATTTAAGTGTCGGGAAGGTTAGAGTAGAGGCGGGGGATAGGATGATCTGAATTCGATCGACAACCGCATCGACCACCTTGAAGCCCGCATGATGCAAGTAATGCAAGCGAGAGAGATGAAGGACGGCGTCGACGTTTAGACTGACGTCGTAACACCACACTGAACAGAGATTTTGCCAACAACATATGAGGTCCGAGGTTGTGTCAACCTGACTCGGAGTCCACTCTGACACATGGAAGTTCGTCACGATTGGACATCTCTCTCCAAAACTGGAGATAACAGCGTCAAGGTTCTCCACAAACTCAAACGAGATACTTGTTAGCTTGGGATTTGTGAGGTACCGCACCAAGGGAGCGACTGTCGCCGTAGCTACAAGTAGCCCGACAACCCGAAGATTGGGGAAAATCAATTCAGTGGAGGATGGCGGGTTGGAGAGCGCTTCGATAGAATCTGCAGCCAATCCAAATGAACCTTGCAGTTGAGGAAGAACTCTCACGCGACGTGCATAACCCAAAATGATGTCCCAGTCTGTCTGCTCGAGACGTTTTTGGAGTGAATAGACCTGTACGAAATTTCATCAGTTCCATCGTGAAATGTAAGACCTGGATTGCCTTACACTTCCCGATTCTACCCATGATGCTTCGGGGAGACATCGTACAAGAGGTGTTAAATCATCCAATTCAGCCCAGATCGTATCCAACGCCGGCTCTTTGAACGTGTTGCACGTCCTCGCCAGCGTGGCGAGATGAACATTTGCATACCAACGCTGCGGTTCCGAGTATGAGTGCCGACCACGTTTAAGAGTGTAACAGTGGCTGAAGACATTGAGAAGGATCTCCTCTATGTAGAGTGCGTGGTGCATCGATAGAGACCAAGTTCAAGGGTAGAGGCACCTCCTGAGGGGTCTCCATAAAAGGCATACCAAATATACTGCTTTATAATTATCCAATTCGCGCAGCGTGCTCACGGTGCGGCGAATGGAACTCCCCCCTTCCCTTTCAGCTCACCTTCGAATGCCCACTCCAGTTGTCCTCTGATTCGCCCTTCGAATCCCAACGAAAAAAGAACTTCAAAAATGAAACTCATAACCCGCTCATCATCCAACTCATTCCACTTTCCCATATTCCCCGATAGTGTCACAGACGGGACGATGCACCTTGGTATACGTCAAGTCCCCAAAATCGAGGGCTCTCGTGGCGGTGGGCACGCATTCCCCTCTTCTTTGGCTTTGGATTGCGTGTTCATTTGCTGACAGTCCTTTTCCCCTTTAGCATTCATCGGGGTCGTGGTGGCGTTGAGCGTCCTCATCGTCATCTGCTGTGTAGCGGTCTTTTACCTTCTTCATCACCACGAACCAACGGACCAAGAACGTACTGCGCGCCGAGAGCGCTACCGACGCACCCGCGAGCAAACACTAAATTCCAGTTTTGCTGGACCGTCGACGTCGACGCTCCGTTCGGGCTCGCTTGGCGACAAAGTGAAACAGGTGTGGCAGAATACGACGGGTAGAGGGCGAGGGGGAGGGCGACGAGGTGGGCGCGGTTGGATCCGTGCTGGGTCAGATGACGAATGGGCCTCTCATTCAGATCACGAAGGCGGGGGTGATCCCGATCTCGAAGTCGGGAGTCATTTGAGGTCTCTTCCCGTTCTCAAACAGGACACAGATACGCGCGCTGGTGCCGAGCGGGACGGCGCTCGCATCGTGGAGTCGCCCTTGTCGGATTCGGCGAGCGGGCTTGTCCACGGATCGTATGGGTATATGTATACCGATCCGTTTTCGAAAACGACGTCGGAGGGGGCGTTGCAACGGTCGCAGTCGCCGTTGTCATCCCCCGTGTCGTCTCCGATGGAGAGTGGGAGCGTGGACGAGAGTCATGGGACACACTCACACCGCGATGATTACCACCATCGCTCGACGATGTCCAACGGCTCCGTTTGGACGCAGGCAGGTTCCAAGTTTGTCGAAGATATATAATTGCATGGCGTGTCTGACTTGTTTTGTTTTTTCCGTCGACCTTGTTCTCTTGTGGTTGTTTTCACTCATCTTGTACGACAACATGAACGTGTAATTTTGGACAGGGCTCCCTTTCTCTTTGTTGTGTTAGTTATTCGGACTACCGGCGTGCCCGGTTATGTCTGTATCCTATAGCGTGGTTGATACGACTGAAATGGCTTTGCTTCACTTTTCGTTCGCATCCCACCACTTCAATCAAGACCACCTTTAGGGGGAAAAACGTAAGTTGGTCCTCCTAAATAGGGCCAGATCCGATCGTCCCTTGGTGGGATGAAGAAAATAGCAGAATCTAACTTTCAGTGCACCTACATCCTACTCGGATACTTGGGATTGTGTTAATCTATCGCATCGGACGAAACCTTTGAGACGAACGGAGGTCGACTCCTTGCTTGGGTCCAATATCTGAATATCATGATTCATTGAGCGGCCGGGTCAGACCCATCCAACTGTTGTACAAGCCAGTCCCTACAGCGATAATGTGACAGGGAAGGGGGTGCCTCGTTAATAAATTATACGGCGACTGTCATAGCCTACGGTCTGTTTGACCTGCGCATGAAAATACTGTTGGATGACATGTTGAGACCGTGTGCTTCGGTAGGGAGTGCTCCATAATGTGGCCGGGCTGGAACCTGGAGTGTGTCCTGGTGACGCGCCTCCCCCTGACGGGCAACGGGGCTCCGATTCCGCGATAAGACCCTTGTTCCCCTCTGACCATCCGTACGTACCATCAAGATCGTGACAAGACCGTGACAATCACCGTTGCAACGGGATATATCAATCAGCGGGATGGTGATGAAGTTCCAATGGTGTCCCATTCTGCCATCACCCATATACTCGTCACATCTCGCCCTGCGGAGGGTCAGGTACACAGAGGGATACCAACACCCATGTTCTGCACATCACGGCGTGATGATCAAACCCCGGCCACATGTCGGTTGCTGCCATACGGGACGAAATAAGTCGGCAATGCGGAAACTGACCGGATTGGAAACCCGTGTCGGTTGAGTGCGGACTTCGATTGTGAGCCTGACTGTCGTCGATCTATACAAACCACGAAACGTTTTGTTGGTCTGGAGGCACTGTAGTGCAACTAACATTAGCGGTGAACTCTCGATCTCGTGACACTATGCACGATATGTAGATTCCCGGAAATGAGTCTGTGGATGAGATTAACAGGGGCGATATGATTATGCACACTATACTCTATCGCCTGGCTCTATCAGACTCGCGCCCAGATTGTCTGGCAATGCCAGCGATGGGTCCACTTGGCTCTTCAATTGACCACCAAACAAAACACCGCCATTGGCGGCACGGAACGCGTCAATGCGAGCCTCAACCTCGGGACGGAAATGACGCATGAGACCTTGAATTGGCCATGCAGCAGCGTCGCCAAGAGCACAAATTGTGCGCCCTTCTACTTGTTTGCTGTAAACAATATTAGGGGACTTGTATCGAACGAATGGATGACAGCGTACGTAAGCTCAAGAAGCATATCAATTTCTCGGCGGTGCGCGCGGCCTTCAACCATACGGTTCATCATGTTCATCATCCATGTGGTACCCTCACGACAGGGTGTGCATTGACCGCAAGATTCATGTTTGTAGAACTAGGAAACCCGTCAACCAAGGGGCACGAGTAGTAGGAAAGACCTACTGAAGAGAATCGTGCAATAGCAGCAATGATGTCGGTGCTCTTGTCCATGACGATTACAGCGCCCGTACCCAAACCAGACTGTGCATCTTTCAGCGAGTCGTAGTCCATAAGTACCTCGGAACATTTGTCGATGGGTAATACAGGGACAGAGCATCCACCAGGGATAATCCCGAGCAGATTGTCCCAACCACCTCTGACGCCGCCGCAATGTCGCTCAATAAGTTCCTTGAGTGGGATACTCATCTCTTCCTCGACCACACATGGGTTGTTGACGTGGCCGCTGATACAAAAAAGTTTTGTACCCTGATTACGCTCACGACCGAAACCAGCGAACCAGGCGCCCCCCCGTCGACAAATGGTAGGTGCAACAGCGACGGTCTCAACGTTTGCGACAGTTGTTGGACAGCCAAAGAGACCGACGTCAGCAGGGAAAGGTGGTTTCAAACGAGGTTTTCCCTGTTTACCCTCGAGGGATTCGATAAGAGCCGTTTCCTCGCCGCAGATGTACGCGCCAGCTCCGCGGTGAACGTAAACGTCAAACGAGTAACCCGAACCACAGGCATTTTTGCCGAGTAAACCAGCGCGGTATGCCTCGGTAATAGCTTGTTGGAGATGGTTAGCCTCTTGAACGAACTCTCCACGAATATATATGTATGCCGCGCTCGCGTTCATTCCGCGACCAGCGACAAGACAGCCTTCGACAAGCTTGTGGGGATCACCACGAAGGATCTCACGATCTTTGCACGTCCCTGGTTCACCCTCGTCGGCATTGACTACAAGGTAGCGGGGACTAAAATAAAGTGAGCCTGGTGGAAGACGGATAGAGCAAGAAGCATACCGCTTGTCCTTCTCCCAGCCGGGCTTGTTCATAAATGACCACTTGAGTCCGCTAGGGAAACCGGCACCTCCGCGTCCTCTGAGTCCAGAGTCTTTGATGGTTTGGATGATCCAAGAGTCGCCTTTCAGAAGGATGTCTTTCGTCCGGTGCCAATCGCCGCGGGACTAGAGGGGTGGATTTGCTTTGTAGAACACGGCAAGAAAAATCATATGGACTGACCAAGGCCCCCTTGAGACCATGATCGTGTCTGCAATAAGCGTTCGTGAAGATACGGTCCTGGTCCTTCAGCCCGCCATAGCGACGGACGGGCGGGTCCGCAACCGTTGCAAGAGAACGCCTGAGTGCGGGAGATTGTCTCTGTAAGAGAGCAGTTGATTTTGAGACCTTGAGCATCGTTGAGCTCGTCGTCGTTGTCGGTGAGCTCGTCGGCTTGAGAACCTTGAGTGGACCCCGGAAATTCCCGAGTCACGTGAGTGCCTTGCGATCACGCGACGACTTTCCTTTTGTGTGTAGACATATCCAAAATAGGAATTAGCGTCTCCTTGTTCACGTCCGAGTCCGCCAAGTCAACTCCCCCTGCGCGCTCGGGTCCTCTTTCGGCGCTCGACGCTGGCAACGTAGACGAACTCGTCGTCTCTTCATTTGCACTTCGCTCGATGGATTCCTTAGCAACAAATGCCACGAGCCGGAGCACCTTCAACATGGAGAAACAAAAGGCGGAGGCTCTCGCCGTTTTGAATGGACTCACGTCAAATGGCCATCTGGAACAGGAGCCTACTATGGAACAACTCGAAATGGAGCTCCCTGTCGTTCTCGATGGTCAGGTATCGCTCGGCGACCTGCTCTCCAGAGTCATGCAAGCGATCTACGCCGAACTATCCGAACTCGCGGAGACGTGAGCATGCATGAAGCTCCGCTGGGCTGTCCTTTGATACTTGGTGATTCAGGCTTCCGAACATGTCAGATGCCGCAAGAAAGCGAACGATCGCTGACTGGGTGGTCAAGACAAAGAAGCAAGTCGCAAAGCTCTATGCCGTCACGAAATGGGCGCGCGATGCAGAGACCGTTCAAATGTGCATGGTAAGTTGCTCCGGGACGTCTCTAATTCGCAAAATTATTCATGCAAAGGTAGAACATCACCGCATTCCTCATGAACCAGAACCAGCAATTCGAGAGTGTTATTGGTGGTCTCACTTATTCGAGGGAAAGTCTGGATCCCGCAAGGTGAGGCTACACATCCCGTTGTAGTTGCTCGTCTTTTGACAATTTACCAGACTTCGAAATCATGATCTTTTGACCTCCCTTGACGTGCTCACCTCGGGGACATACAAACGCCTTCCATCCAGGATCAAGGTCGCATTATACTTCCCTGTATTTAGCAAATGGACTCATGGTACTGAGTACAGAAATCTATTATTCCCATTCCACCCTTGACCGACGCCGAGGTGATCAAAACATTGGGCGACATGGAGGAGATAATGCGGTACCGTCTTCGTATGACGGAAATAATACCCGTGGAGATGTCTCAACATCAAATTGGTACTGTCATACAATCCTTTTTTTCATGTTGAGGACTCCGTTTGAAACTCCTTTGTGATCCAGCGGGTGGTAGGGTACACTTCATCGTTCCGGGCTTATTCGAAACCTCCGTTTGCATGCGTGGGGCAGAGAATGTCGATGGCTGGTTCTTCGTTAACGTCAAGTTTCTCATCTCTATCGGAGGAGACATGAGTGGAGCTGACGGTATGGCTCGTGTAACATGGATCTATTGACACTGAGCCCTAGCGACCTGTAGAATTCCCTCAGGAGCCAACTGGCGTGCTTAAGCGACACATTGTGGACGAGGCAGATTCTCGCATGGCATGCTATCTGCCTCTACCTGAACCAGTGGACCTTCCTTCCGGTACAGCGGCTCCTGAAAGACCGAAACCACCTGAGGGAACGGTGGACGCACCCCTCGTCCGGTTGTACAACTTTCTACGTGAGTACGGCTGCGTGAATTTGCGCCTTCGCTCACGATGACTGTAGAGATGATGTCACTCTCGTACCAACTTCAGATATTGTGGTACCAGGTCAGTCTCTGACTATATGCACCACTTTGTGGGCTTTCGTTGAACAAATTTCGTTTACAGGCAGTGCGGATGTGTTCTCTTGGATGGGGGAAGTATTTAAAAGTTGAGCTGTTGAATGGCAATAAGACGCTTTCAGTCTCGTATTGGGTGTAAGTACTTCAATCTTTTCATCTTGCGTCCGCTCAGGCTACTCCCAAGACGTCCTACTTCTACGGCCGCCCCAGGACGTGCACAGCCCCCCGGTCGCAACAAACTGCCACCGCAGGGAGGAACACTCACTATCTCGATCGTCGAGAATCGTGCGAATCCCAAGGTTGGCGGTGGACCCACGAGGTCACCAGCAGCCCGTATGCTGTCTGAACTTCAGGTTAAAGCAAAGCTCGGGTCAGCACGACCGTCGGATGAAGTCGAAGGACTCAAATTCGAGGTCAAGTGGGAGCCCACGAAAGGTACGCTGGGCGTCGGCATTGATCAAGATGAAAGCATGATAATTATCGGAGAACTCCTGGTGGTGAGTTTATGCGAACTTGGTGTCATGAAACCTAACGCGTGTCCTCTAGGAATCAAACAACCTCGATTTCGAGGCGATGTTACACAAGGTCGTCCATGCGCATGCCAGAGCCATCCTTAAAGTATTCCAGTGGCAACTTCAACGCGGTCCGACGCGCAATGTGTTTTCTCCGGACGGGAAAGTCGTTTTGGACTCTCACGGTCCGTATTGTTGATTCGTGTGCGAGGAGATATTTGAATCCGAATCTCTATGTAGGCGGGTACCACGTCCTTCGTGTCCATCTCTGTGCGGACGAGGTCGTCCTCGTTTCAATCGACGTCAGAACCGGTCGCATGAACCTTCGGGACACGGGTGATCTCGCAGCTGCTTCCCGTGGACCTCAGTTTGCGATGATCTCAGACCGCTTGAACGACAACCCGGGGATGTTGCTAGTTGCCTTGGTAAAGCTGCGATTTAATGTAAGCTACAAAAATTCCAATTTAAAGGAAAGCTTGATGCGATATGCTGCAACCGCACAGACGATCATGGACCTTGTCGAGCAGAAGGCGAGCTACCTTGGCCTACAAATCTTCCGACACCGCAATTTCCCAAAGGAGGGTATGTGGACCTGTCTCTCTCGTCTTTCCCCTGTCCACCAACGCACCTGTACATTTCTCAGAGTTACAAAAGTTGGGTCCGTTGGCAAGAGGCACAATGTACATTAAACTTGCCAACTTTCCGTCTCACTATCTCGTGCTCGTGATCACCGAAGAAGATTTTCGCTATGCGCTTATCTCGGCCAAGGTGTTGCCGGATAGCATGTATGGTAACATGATTATGGAAGATATTGGATGGTTGGACATTCGACGTATACAAGGTGAGAAGGGACCACCCGAAGTTGTTATTGGACCGCGTGTGGAGGATCCTCAAGTGGGGCAAAAGCGGAAGCGCGATGTTGCCTCATTGGCGCGAAACACTCTGCGAATGCAAGACAAGTGAGTTCCACTGCACGAAGCATCCCATGGCTTCTGTGTCTTATCCATCGCTAGCTTTCATTTGGAGACACAGACCCTCCGAGAACTCTATGCCTATTGTTGGTAAGTAATATCTGTCTTTGTGCTCGCCTGTCTCCAGCCTGTACGATGCTTTCCCAGCGCGCGGGTTGCTTATACCAAAGTCGAAGCCCAGTTCAAGCTCCGTGCCATTCCATACACGCACGTCAACCCCACGAGCGCGCTTCCTCAGTCTTCCGCCCTATCCTACACGGAATCCTCCCTCGCCCGTTCTATCCCCGCCCTCTGTGTCCAATCGTCCGACATCCTTTCCGGCGCTCCCGCAGCCGAGGCAGCGATGCCCAACATTCGTGTCATACCACTCAACTGGTGGTCAGACAAGGGGGCTCAAGTCGTGACGTGCGTCAAGCTCAAATACGTACAACAGCCTGTCGGAAAGCGGGCTGCGGCCGGACGGAGTAGCAGCGATATCATTCGGCCGTCGAAGAGGATCATTTATGATGCTACAGAGGCGGTCGTCTCGTTCTTGTCGGAACAGGTGGATACATGTGTGGACGAGTTCCTCGAAGAATGGGCGAGGGTGTCCAAGATGGTGGTGATCGCCCGAGAGGGTGAGGCACTTGGACACTCCTTTGAGACCCGTCCGTTTGCTAACGAATATTTTTGACGCAGTTGCCCAGATGGCAAAAATAAAGAGATGGCGAGACGTCCGACTCCTTTCGTTCGATCTACAGACCGTCGAATTTGCCTACTCCTCGGCAAGTCATCCTCGCCCATACCTTTCTTCTACGTATCTTTGACGTTTAATGTTTATCGTTCACAGGACTATACAGTGTTGATAAGCTGTACGGACCAACTTTCCCCTACCGGCGGTTCCTTTGAACTTCGTTTCTCGCGTTGCTCTCCACTACTGGCATCCTCGAATGCAAATACCCTTGCGCCACCTCCTCCAGTCACATCTATCCAACCCCACCTACGATCGAACCCGCACGAAGAAGCTGAACCATACCTCCGCCAGATTCTTCGGCACGGTCCCCTTGCACCGTCACTTCATCGTCTGGTTGGACTTCTTCGGGACACATTGCCCATCGCTGTCGAGCTTGATCGCCTCGCGGCGGGCATGAGAGACGAGCAGGTGTCAATCAGCCATGGGTGGGGCAAGCGGGTCAAGTCTACTGAAGAACCGTGGTTTGATATGGTCGTCAAGGGTATTGGATGGTGGCGGGTGTTATACGGCGATCTTCGGTATGCATCTATTCTTCCCAAAACATCGCACGTCCGTACACTCACACCATGCGTTTTGTTTTGTTTCGCCAGACACGCTCTCGACTTAAGATTAATGACTGGCAAGCGCATTGCAATCTTGGACGCCTCGTATTCGCTGTTTCAAGGCACGCCTTCACAGCCGGATTCGGGCTCTGGTCTGGACTCCTACTCGAATTCCGACCTGGATCGGATTGGACTAGAGCCCATCCCAGATTTCCGTACGCTTGTCCTGGAGGCCGTCCTCGCCACACGCCCACGCATCCCGGAAGGCGGGGTCGGAGGACGACGCATCGCCCCTATCGACGTGGGAGTCGTATGTGAGGGCGGTACGATCGGACCTGTGATCCGAGCGTTGCATGAGCGGGTGTTGAAGAAACTCGGAGGGGGTAGGTGATCTACGGTGGGGTGAGGAGAGGGTCCGTGCCTTTTATCGTACGATTTTCGTTTTCGACCTTTTTTTGCTGCTGCTACTACTGTTTACGCATACCAAGGAATGACGTCCATTCGGGAAGAGCTACTCGTGTGAGACGACTTTGAGCGGGTGGACCGAGTCAAGAATCTTTGGTAAGATCGAATTGCGTGGACCAGCTGATAAGCATCCAGATTTCTATGACCATTACTTAAGTGTCGGGAAATTTGGATCACGGCAGAAAGGCCAGAAAGTTACCGGAAGCCCGAGGTGATTGTGAATGAATGCTACCAAGTAATGGCCCGATCCAGATGTGTCACTTAGTTTGACGCGTCGGGCCGAGCATTTCCCGAAGTCGCACATAGAGCTCCGATGTGTGCGTGCGCACACACTCTTTTTGTCACTGAGATTGTATTCAATGTTCTTACCGATGTAGTACAGCCTTTTCTCTACCGGAGGACGTGAATACAGCACATCCAATCTTGCCAATCGAGGTAGGTGATCTAGCCGAAAGACTTCGGAATCAAATTTCTCGAGTCTGGCCGCGTGGTGCCATGGGTATCGATTCGCGCTGGGTATGACATCTCGATCTTACCCACCCATTGAAGCGAGTTCTCCCGCTAGTCAGGCTTACTCCCTTTCAATGTTCAACGGGCCTGTGCACCAACTGGATCCTAACCAATGCCAATAGAATTGACTCTGGGTCTATTTTCCTTGTGCCATTATTTCCGTATCCTGTTCCTGAATACATTTTTTGGTGTGTTTGTTCTGAAACTTCTGATGTGCTCGCCCCTCCCAAGCTTCTCTATGTTTCTGTCCCCTGCACCTGTTGTAAATCTATCTCTTCCCGCTAGCTATGGTAGTGTGCTCATATGTCGAGATATAATGCTATTAGGTAGTAACAATCATGTACAAAATCTCCTGAATTCTTGTTACACTCGTCGGAGTGCCACCAGTCATCGCAAACCGCCGTGATTTCCTTGTTTGCAGGTCATTTCCGCACCGCCGGAGCACGCATCACGTTCGCGATCGGCAAATATCCACTCACCGCGTGATTCTCGCAAGTTTTAAAACTGCTCGACGCCGCACGGTGACCCGTTCTCGGCCATGTCTCAGGCATTTTCCGTTCGCTGTAGCGGAGCCATCAAATCATAACGTTACCAACTGTACTAAAAATTCCGATATTCGGCGGTTACACGTTTGCTCATAAACTGGCCAGCGTGATTCTCGGTTTTACTTAAAATTGCTGGACAATCCCCCCCAGTGGACTCGGTACTCACTGGCACTCAACATCATCCATGACTTTTACGTCCTTTGCATCCTTCGCTGTGCTGTCTCTGCGGAATGCGCTTGGTGTTCCATCAACCAAGTTTCCGATCGACAACGCCATCTTTGTATCATATGTCCTCCCACCGCTGGTTTGCTACTTTGTGGTAGCGCTGTTGGCTGTCACGCCTCAAACTCGTACTCTCCGTGTCGCAGTGTGGCCTCTTGTTGCGTTGTTATCATTGCGTGCAGCACTTTCCGTGGACATGTCACTCGACAAGCCTGGACAGAAATTCCTCAACATTGACCTAGTGGTAAGTGTCTTTCGACGTAAACCTCATCAAACGTCCCCAGAGGCAGGCTCACAATTTTCCCTCCAGCTCTTCATGTTTACTATTGCTACCCGTACTCTTGGCTGGACATTACCAAAAGGGCCACTCCTGCGACATCTCCGTCCTGCGAACAGTGCTCCGTCAACCATCTTGGACGCCCTTGACCTTTTCTCCAACGTTCGTGGTCACGGCTGGGATTGGTCAGGTGGATTGTATGTTCCACGCCAGACACGACCAGCTAATCGCGCAGCATTCGTCTTCTCTACGTTCCTTTCTGCGATTGCAAATACCTTGATATGCGGTGCCCTCCACCGGGCAATCCTGATGTTGGCACCTGTGGGGGGTGGACCCATCCCCGAAGGATCGACTATTTTCGATGAAACACTCCCTTTCCTAGTGCAATACCTTCGAGCGACCATCATTTCAGCTTTGGCTGGTTTCGCGATCTGTGCCGTCGTACAAATGAATTACGACCTTGGTACCATGGTTGCCGTCCTTGTACTTGGACAAGACCCCGCTCAATGGCCTCCGATACTCGATGCCCCCTGGCGCGCTACATCACTGGGTGACTTCTGGGGCCGCAGGTGGCACCAGATGTTGCGCCAGACATTCCTCCTCCTAGGTGGTTATCCGCTTTCCTTCCTCCTTGGCCGCGCGGGTATCGTCATCGGGGCATTCCTTGCATCGGGGGTCGTGCACCACATAACGATGGTCGCGCTCGGTAATCCGACGGAAAGTTGGAGGATGCTCGTTGGGTTTGGGATGATGGCTCCGGGTATCCTTTTGGAGCGGGCGTTCCAGCAGTTGACAGGCCGACGGGTGGGTGGGGTGGTAGGGTGGGTCTGGACGATGGGGTGGGTTCTTCTGTGGGGGAATCTGATCGTTGAAGAGTTCGCAAGAGCAGGAATGTTCGGCAGCGCGGGCTTTGTTGACAGCGTGTTGCCGGTGCGGATACCGGTGGAGCGTTTGGTGATAGGTTTCGACGGTTGGTTGCATACCATCTAACGAGGAACTGAAACCCTCTTTGTCATTTTGGATTCGTGGTAGGGACACGACCCTTGATTGCAAAGGATGGGAATATCGTCGCATATAATCGGAACAGCTGAAACGCGGTGTACATATACCTTCCCGAGGACCTGACAATCCCGCGCCGGTTCCACGCGACCGTGAATTCAGGGGTAGCCGAGGACTAAGTACATGTACCTGCCTACCTTCATCTCGTGAACGCCCACCGAGGGAGACAAAAATATCGATCGAGAGTGTCCAGATCTCGGGGTCAGCGACGTTGCTCCTACGAATCAGAGCGTTCCAATCATTGTAAAAAGGTATTCTGGCGGCTTGTTGTCGACGGCCGGAATGCATGGCCTCGTAAGGCGGATGAGAAAATACCCCACGCAAAGCTTCCCGTCCGTATACATACTCGTTCAGGAATCAGAACCGCCCTCGCTTTCTGATACACTCCCGAACAGAAAACTTAGTAGGACGGGACAATCACGACGTCCTGCCGACCTGGCACGTCGCACCGTGTTTCTCCCAGCCCCGGCAACACACCACCTCGGTGGTCACCGCACACGGCGGTCCAGCTGTGCACACGCAAGAACAGTGTTGCGACATGTACGCGCCGGTAGAGAAAAAGGGACGTCCCGCATCGGCAGACTTGAAGAGCACCTACTACATAAGTATATCATCACGAGTTTTAGGATTTTCTTTCAAGGTCTTATAAGGACCTGTTAAGATAAGAAATATGTATATGCTAAGTCATCGGGTGCTGGTCTGATAAGACCTTTTAGTCCCTTAAAACGGTAGGTCTTGTGGAAAATAAGGATCGCGCTGTTAGTAATGACACGCTAGGCGCGGCTCGACGAAAGTGGACATTGATTCTCGGGATGGGGCCTCATGCTAAGTAGTATCACCTTTTATAACGGTAGGTCTCATGAAAAATAAGGATCGCGCTGTTAGCAATGACACACTAGGCGCGGCTCGACGAAAGTGGACATTGATTCTCGGGATGGGGCCTCATGCTAAGTAGTATCACCTTTTATAACGGTAGGTTCTATGGAGAATAAGCATCGGACTATCAGTAATGACACACTTTGTGCGGCTCGACAAAGATGGACATCGATTCTCGGTCCGGTGCGTCAGCGTAAGTAGTGTAATCCTTTATAACGGTAGGTCACTTGGAAAATAAGTGTCGGACAGTGGGTGGTTGCAAAGGCTTATCAATTTGGTACAACTAGTGTATGTATGGTAGTTGAAAATGAGTTTGCAACTTTCACGCTTGGTCCGGTGAAAAAACAGCATAAAATTACATTGACAACTAAGAATACAAGCCTGCATGTACACTATGATAAGTCCAAGGTCGTGAGATGAGTGCGTGTTGACAGTGCGGCCCCACTGTTGCACGAACGGAACGCAGGATGGTGAGTGGCCCAGGCACTGCGGCGCTATTGAGTGCACGCGTGACGCATCACAAAACGGGTGTCAGTCACAAGTTTAAACAACGAGCAACTCACCAGAGCAAGAGCAATTTGAGTCGTAAATAAGCCAAACTAGCGGGCTCACCTGAGATAAGGATGGGGGAGTAGAAAAGATCAAGTAACGAACGGATCGCGGGATGGTGAGTGGCACTGCGGCACTATTGAGTGCGTGCACGCGGCGCATCACACGACAGGTGTCGGTCACGAGTTTACAAATGAGCAACTCACCAGAATAAGAGTAACTCGAGTCGTAAATAAGTTAAACTGACAGACTCACCTGGGATAAGAATGGGGGAGGAGATATCGTACATTTGAGATTCAGACCATCGAGCGTTGAACCTATAAGTAAGCGCAACTTGAATGATCCGAGCCGATGCGGCCAAGAGTAGTCCTGGAGTCCCGGGGGTCTCAACTCACCCTGAATGCAGTCATAGTAAGACAATTATGTACGATGTTACCTAACTGGCGGAGAGTTAGAGTTCAGCGGGGCAGAGTAGACCCGGAGCAAGAAACAATGTAACCTACTATGGGCCCGGGCCGGGCTGTACAGCGCTGCCGTGACTTGCAGGGATTCGGAGTCAATGATCAGTGGGCTGGGGCCCGAGCCCAGGCTTTTTTGGGTCTCGTGCGACGGCGAGGTGGGTACCTAACTAGTGGAGAGTTCAACGGGGTGTACAGCGCTGCCGTGACTCGCAGGGATTCGGAGTCAATGATCAGTGGGCTCGGGCCCGAGCCCGGGCTTTTTTGGGTCTCGTGCGACGGCGAGGTGGGTACCTAACCAGTGGAGAGTTCAACGGGGGAGAGCGGAGCAGATCTGTGGATATAATGTAACCTACTGTGGGCAAGGCTGTACAGCGCCGCTGTGACTCGCAGGGACTCGGAGTGAGTGATCAATGTTTTCGGGTCTGAGCCCGGGCTTTTTTGGGTCTCGTGTGACGGCAAGGTGGGCGACAAGCGAAGGGGGACGGGCATGTGTGCACGCTCGTGCAACAATGGGGTGGGGTAGGTGGCACGAGCAGCCCTCTTGAAGCCCAGTATACCGCTCGAACTGCTGTGGGCGTGTGTGGTGCAGGATGGGCAAAGGTGGGTGAATGAGCGAGCACGCGAATGTACACAGACCATTGTGTCTGTACATTCGTGTGCTCGCGTACTCGCGCGACAGCGCTGTGAGGTGGGTGGGTGTGCTCGGACTGCGCTTGTGCGACGAGGTAGCACGTGTGCAGCGCCGTCGACTGAACGAACGCCCCACGCGGACCAGAAGGCTGGTCGAGTGAGCAGATCTCGAGACCGCGAAAGTGATGGTGATGGCGTCTGAAAAGATGAGTTTACTTACAGCCTTGCTTGCAGCAGTTCCCAAGTAGCATAAGATTTTCACTTGTTTGATAAAAGTTGGACTTCCGAAATAATGTCAGTGTCTCACAAGGGGTTATAACCCTTGTGACAAACCCTCCACATTGTAGGATCTTATCAAGATCGAGAAGAGTGATCAAGGAAAGCATCAAAGCCCTACAAGATTGTACGTTCTGTGTTATTACTATCGGCCCGTCATTGTTTGGTCAATGCATTAACAGGGTCTTATAAGCTCTGATAAGGCCGTGCTCAGGTGCACATTCTCGTGTGACGTTGATCGTGGTCACAACGTCACAAAAGTATACGCAAGGCTAGGGGGTTGGTCGTGATGCCATCGCGGCACCGTCAAAGTCAGCGAATACGAATGACATGCGAGAGGCGACAGAGGAGTGCGGCACGGCGTGGCGTGTCGGAAGATTTCTTGAAGATTTCTCGGCTTCCGACGCGGACCGTATGCGCACACGGGACAGGGGCCCGGATGACAAGGCAATCATGATGGAGAGGCGTGTCTGCATCTCCGCGAACACGGCTTGAACACGGCGTCGCAATACGCGGCGGTAAAAAAAGAGGTCGCACCTGTAAATGATCAACGGATGACGTGCAAGGGGCGGGCAGTGGGGTCTGCATGCGTACATGTAGGTATGCAGCGGCCCGACGGCGCATCGAGGACAACCTGAACAGCGACAACCTCTCCAGCCTGAGCTTTCGAATCCGACGCAGACCGAGTCACGTCCGAATTGTATGATGGTGGCCTGCTGTATGGACCATCCATCGAATGACTCAGATACATAACCAATGTCACTGAAATTACCGTCCCAGGAAAGCTCGTGGAATTTCGGACGAGGATACAGCACCAATTGCGTACATTAAAAGAAAAAGAAACCTGCACACCTCCATACCCCCGGAATGCGACATCCCACCTTGGCTTGCAGAAGAAAAAGCTAGCGACTAACCGGAGCCCCGCGACGTGGTCGACCACCCCTCCGACCATACCCTCCCCACCCACCCACATACGCACCCGGTCCCATCAACCCAACACCTCCGGGTTCCCCAAATGTCGCCACATTCTTCTCCCGCTCCTCCTCTCTCCGATTCCGACCCCCTCCACCCCGTCGTCCAACCCCTCCCCTCGAAGGCGGTGGCGCAACCTGCGTCGACGACGACAACGAATCAAAAAAGGACTTTTGTGGGTTATACGCCCGATCTTTCTCGTCTTCCTCCTGGACCGGCGTATCCGCCCCTCCCTCGGACATCGCACCTTCGCCTTCCGGGGCGTCCTTGCTCTTCTTGGGCGCGATGGCAGATTTGTCAAAACGTGCATTGGAACTCTCGAAATCAAAGTCTGTCGCTGGTACTTTGAGTTCGCTTCCCTTCACGGTCGGTGCATGGCCATGATGTCCACGGCGACCTCCTCTGCCAATGGGTCCGTTCGTCCCACGCAAGTCCCCAATCGCACGCTCAACAGACTCGAGGGATGCGGCAGCCGTTTGTACAGAGTTAGGAGGGCGGCGTCCGTTGGCACTCGTGCTTGGAACGTCACCCGGGGGAACGACCGCGACTTGCGGCGGTTGGGGGACCTCTGGGACGATGTGTGGCTGCTGTGGGTACGGCACCGGCACTGGTGGCGGTTGTTGTGGAGGTGGCGGCTGAGCGACCGCCTGTTGCGGATATGGAGAACCATATGGCGGATATTGGGGTGGTGCCATCCCAGGTGCAGATGCCTAACGCCACACGTTAGCACAACAGCCAAGGACATGCGAGTCGGGATGAACGTGTCAGAAGGAAGGCAACGGAAGTATCCACACGAGTTTTATGCGCTCTCGGATACGCGAGTCGCTTGACTCCTTTTACATCCGTAATGCTTCATCATACACGGGGTGATCCGATACCAGTGAAATAAGAGAGACAGAGACACGCACCCCTAGCACGGCGGGATCATCATGCACGCTACGGCGCGGCGGAGGTTCGTCAACAGCAAGGTCTTTCACTTCAGAAGCGCGAAAGATGATATATTGGTACGGTTCTTGAACCGGGGGAATAAACTCGGCGGGAGGTCTGTCGCACGTAATCAGCACTGTATGTGGCGCATATGAACAGCGAATGCGTGTCAGCAGGAAGGCAACGGAATGATCCACACGAATAAATGCGCTCTCGGATGTGCGAGCGTAGGCTCGTTTATTTACATCCGTTATGTTTCATCTTTTTTTTGTGGCAAGTAACGAGACAAAGGTCAAAAGGGACTCACTTCCGCGACTCTGTACCCATAGAGAACACTAGAGGTGGTATATGAGTGAGGGCGACGTTTTCACCAAGGGGCGTGCACACGCCTACCATTCGAAAGCTGAATCGTTGAAGCGGCTGGATCAATACCAGCGAGAATGCCCCGGTATCGAACATCAGAATGGGAGATGAGCGATATAGGTTTTCTGTACACGTCGTCAGCGACGATGTGCACAATGAAAAAAAGGAAAGCGGGCACACCCGATAAAACTAAGAGCCATGGTTGTCAAGAAACACGCAAGAAGATGAAAGAAAACTTGAACGGATGCCACCTTTGGCGACACCGCCTATGATGTGGGCAAGATGTTCCAGCTCCGCTTTAATTCAACCCATCCATGGCAGATTAGATCATCCTGCTGATACTTGCACGAAATCAAAGCAATTGGGCTCTGCCCAGACCCTACCTGACGGCAAACACGCAGCTTCATGGCATGAAAGACTACGTATCCATGAAGGTGCACAACGATGATGGCAATAATACAGAGCGGCCTGCGACCAAGTAAATGTATGCACATCGTAACGCGCTTGCCAAGTCACGGACATTATTAAACAAATGCAAACGTTAACTGTCCTGTGCAAAAGAAAAGAGAAGGGAAGGCAAGGGAAGACTTAAATTACACGTGTATGTGATGAAATGAAAGACAGACATGGACCAAGTGGGGCTAGGGAACGGAGAACCTGAGACAGTGGGAAATGGAGTTGGTTTGCGCAGCTACGGTCGCTCGAGACGTCCAACGGTTCCTTCGGTGTCAGCGTCCGCGGGCACCTTTTGTCGTCCGTCTCCAGTTGCTATGACTACACCGCTCAAATGCGGATCAATCGGGTCTGATGGCGGACCAGACCCCGGCGTGGACGTCGGCGTAGACGTCGTCGCCGTGGTCGAATCTACAGGATTGAAATTGCGAAAGGGGGGTGGCACGGCGAGCGAACGATGAAAACGCGCGCGGAATTCGCTGGCGTGAGCTGGCGGTTGTTCACCAAAACCACTGGCCGAGGGGTCGTTCATATCTGGAAAAGGGGGTGCAGACGGTCCCGCCATCGACCCATCCGCTGCCTTTGCCGCAGTAGCCTGCTGTGCAAAGTGCATATGCCGCTATGAACGCGTGGCATTGAGTCCACGATACCCTCCGAAAACAAGCAACGCACCTGGTGATCCCACTGGTCGAACGCATCCGCGAAGATGGACTCCAGCGCAGCGAGATCTTCGGCCGTGAGAGACAACGCACGGAGAAACTGCTGCTTCAGCATCGTCGTACACGAAAATGAAAACATCAGCGCCGACGCGAGACTCTGCCCACCCGTCAACGGCTGCTGAGGGAAGGTCGGGTCCTGTGGATTCATCGGATGCGTCTCGTGTGGCAAGACCTGATACTCGTTTTGCCCGTTCACGCGAAACTGGACCTCCTCGATGCCGGGTAACATCTCGCTCGACATGTCTAGACCGAGTTCTCTCATTTTGCGCTGTTTCATGAGGCTGCGGTGTTTTCTTTGTCGCTCTCGCGCGGCGGCGCGGACGCGTTCCTTGCGTGTGAGCTCCTCTGGAGAGAGCTCCTGGCCGGTGAAGGCTTGAGGGGGCGGCTGTGGTGGCTGGGGTTGTGGGGGTTGAGGAGGTTCGGTCGGCTGTGGGTAGGACATTGCAGCATTCAAGTTGTTGACATGACGGTCACGCTCGCGCTTTCTCCGTTGCCTTTCTGCAGCTTTCTCCCTTTTTTGTCTCTGGGCAGGTGTTTCATTCTCTCTTGAGCCCCGCCTGCGCGAGGACGATGCGGGCGACAAAGTGCTTTGGGAAGGGTTGTGGTGGACAACCGGATCCATCGCATTCATATCCACCCTCCCAAATTCTTGGTTCAGAAGTCGGGTGGTGTGACGGGGTCGTTACGGCGGCGGGGGAGTGACGGAGGTCGTGACAGAGAGTGACCAACGGTGTGAACACTCGCACCCTTCATTGCATGTGGCGTGAGAATACACGATTATTTAGCGTCTAATTAAATATATACCCTCCCCTTTTGATCATGCTCTCCCGCCCAGGTCCAACGCCGATCCACTCTATCGGCGCACCAAGGAAATTCTCGACAAATTCCACGTATTTCTTACAATTGTCTGGCAGATCTTCGTAGCTGGTCGCAGACGTGATCGGCGTTTGCCAGCCAGGAAGGGTCTCGTACACAACTTCCACTTTTGACAGCAATTCCAGATCAGCTGCCAACCCGATTTAGGTCCGTTTCTCAAACGTGTCCTGATACATACCAGGGAAATGGGAGAGCGTTTTTCCGTCCAAGGTATACTTGACGGCCACCTTGATCTCGGGGAGGGTCTCCAAAACGTCCAGTTTCGTCAAGTTCAGTGTGTCGTAGCCGTTGATAAGGGAGGAATGCTTCATGACGACCAGATCAAGCCAGCCAGCACGACGACGACGTCCAGTCGTCGTTCCGTACTCTCGACCAACCTCTTGAAGATGCACACCAATTTCCTAGCAACGTCGTCAGAAGCGACGTGGTGAATGTGTGATGACTCACGTTGAGCTGTTCGGTGGGGAAAGGGCCACCACCAACACGAGTGGTGTATGCCTTGATGACGCCTATCGTAGTCCCGATGGCCTTTGGAGGGATCCCGAGGCCAGTGCAAACACCACCAATCGTGGTCGAGGAGGATGTCACATAAGGATACGTCCCAAAGTCGATGTCGAGCATCAGCGCATTCGCACCCTCAACAAGAATCTTCTTCTGTGCTGCCAGAGCATCGTGAATATGGGCCACGCTGTCTACGACGAACGGTTTCAATCGTTCAGCCAGGAGCTGCGGGGAAACGAGCTTGTCAGTGACCATGGTTCACGCTTTCGTGCGGTGCTTGCCTTGTACCGTTCAATCTCGCCTTCTGTATCATATTCGAAGTGGCCGTAGCGTTTAAAGCGACCCTCTACGATCCTGCGGAATTTGTCCGCAAATGTGTTATGATCAAACAGATGGTGTACACGGAGACCGGAGCGTGACGCTTTGCCAGAATACGCAGGACCGATGCCCTTCTTGGTAGTCCCGATGCTGTCGCAACATTAGCTTAGCGCCGAGGAGTGATAAGGACGATCAGACCTGGAACCACCCAGTTCTACCTCTTTCAAACCATCCACGATCTGGTGAAAGTCGAAGACGAGCTGGGCTCTATCAGAAACAAATATCCGATCAGAGCATCGGAGGCCTGCATAAAATCAGACAGCGTGCTGGATCACATCACCGCTCCTCACCTTTCTCCTCGAGAGCGTCGAGCTCTTCGAAGAACGAAGGGAGATGAATCACCACACCGTTTCCGATGAGTCCAATACATTTAGGGTTGACGAGACCTACATGCAATCGATTACCATTCCAAGACTGATCGATATCACGGCAACCATCATACACACCGCTCGGGAGTAAGTGAAAAGCAAAGGTCGTCGGGATCTTCTCTGGGCCGACCGGAACCACGATGGTATGACCAGCGTTATTACCGCCTGCACAGCGTGCGCAGACGTCGACTTGTGCAGAGAGGATATCAACGAGTTTACCCTTGCCTTCGTCGCCCCATTGTGCGCCGAGAACAACGGTCACTGCACCAGGCATGAGTCTGGTGTCGAATGTCGACGATCGGTGGGATGAGAACGTACCGGGCATGTTCGGTTGCCACTATAAATGTTCTACCCCAAACGATCGGTGAAAGCCGTGGTAGAAAGAAATTCGGCCGAGTGGATGCGAATTCCAAAACACGGCTCCCAGATATCGCTGTCCAAAAAAGGCAGTCACACCAAGCATTCTTTGATCCAAGGCTACCAAGCATGCCGACCTTTCAATCCAACCCACTGAATTCTTCTCCATTACAGAGACGACTTAAACGACATCCTGCGCTGTTTGGACTACCATTCATACTCATCATGGTTGGCGCGTCATTTGGTCTCCAATCTTTCACCCAAACACGATATGACTTGCAAGACAAGAAAATCAGACAGGCAAGTTCGCATTATGTATGTTGCCATACCTGGGCTCACCGTCGTCCTTGTATCCTGCACAGCTGTCTCAAGAAGAAGCTCTCGGACTGGACAAGTCGAAGAAGAAGTTTGACATTCGAGAAGAGTATTATGTGCGTGTGTCGGTTTTCCACCGTATCGAGGGGTCCGTCTCAGATGTTGCGTAGAAATTGAGTGCGATGGCTGAACAGGAATGGGAGCCAAAGAGAATTGCTCGGCCGAGAGATGTACCGGAGTGGGGTGTACCCCCGACCCGACCCGACGTGTTCCCCGACCAGCTTGCCAAACGATGATATGATTCAGCATCCAATACGACGTATCGCCGGACTGACTTTGCACAAGTTGTTCGTCATTTTTTGTGACTGCGGCTGTGACGATGGAAGAGTTGGGTGGGTTACAGCTGACGCCCCGTCGTCCTGCATCCAGCGCTGGCTACCAAGTAGGTGTGTCTTTCCCAAGTTTCCCTGTACGACGGTTACTTTACATGCCGTGATAGAGATGACTACTCTTCACCGTGCTCCGCAAGGTGATGTCGTGTGGAATAATCGAGTTTATTTCGCTGTACGTAGGAATCAGGTTTCATCGACGTTCTTATTCGGCCCAGATATGACGCATTTATTTTGATGGATCATCAAACGAGGGCTTGAAATCTGAGATTTCAAGCCCTCATCATTGAGTTCGCCTTACTACCCTAGTCGCAGAGGATGACCCTCCTGAAGGTCTATCAGTAAAGTGACGGGCGTCTGTTTCAAGTTGTAAGTTCCAATTATGTAAGTAGGGAATCGCGGATTGTCGACTGTCGAACACCAGTGATGATGGACACTGGCCACCCGAGTGTTTTCATTTAGCTTCACTTCTTCCGCAGCGACGACCGACCGTTTTCGGTGCTTTCCTTTCACGGGACGCTAGGCGGGACACGGCGGCTGTCGCGAAGTAAAGGTTGCTTCTCATCTGCGTGCAACTTCCCTACACCCCCCCATCGACGGTCCCGGCTTAAATTATGGCCCTTACAGAACGCAACAGTCAAACCACAATGTGGTCGGATATGTGTTCACGTTTTTTTTTTTGAAAATGAGGGAAGGATCTGTTGCAGTGCATCATCGAGGAATGTCAAGGGTGCACTGTTTTTTTGTTCTCTGTCTGATGCGCTTGGCTTCTGCCGATGGAACTCGTGGACACGGGATGGGGAACCGGCGTGGGTTTTGGTCTCACCGCTTGTCTTCCACTGAACCATTTCATTGACTGAATTCTGTTACCAGAATTGCATTAACCATCGTTCTTTACCTGCAACAACACACTAACCATGCATGTTAGGTTGTTGACGCTCCGTGCCAGATACGCCAAGCAGGTAGTTGCTGCTTTTTATATCGACCATGTCTCTCGAGCCTTCCACCAGATCGTCGAATCTGTCGTCCCAATCTCATGAGCACGAAACAGGCTCAATCTCTTATTCCCTCCGATTACGCATCCAAATTTGTTTGCTTGTCGGATGGAGAAAACTGATGGACGATGCGGATCATCGAGCCTTAACGAATCGAAAAGGTGATACATGTGCTATCTTCCCGTCAAACCTAAGCCACTGAGACGTCTGTAGCCTCTGCGACCGCTCCTACTCCTCCACAACCACCTTCCTCGTGTAGAGCCCTGGGAACGATATCTCTCACGTGGCGAGATCCTTGAATGAATCAAGGAAGACCACGAATGGGATAGACTTGGGTTCAACCGCAGCCTCAGGTTCTGCTCCACGACCATCGATCCCATCCTCATCCCCCTGTGACACGCTCGGGACCAGGTTCGGGCTCGTAGCTATACCGGCTATGCACTCACCTGTTTTCACCTGCTGAGCGAAAGCGAAAATGTTGGCAGTGGATTTCCAGTTCGAGAATGAACAGGAGGCGACGATTGATCGGAACGAAGATGAGGTGGAAGTGGTGTTGGATAGAGTAAATGAAGTTATCCGCATTTGAGGGGATGGGGGGAGTATCCAAGGCAAGGTAAAGGGCAAAGGAAGGGAAGGGAAATGTCGAGAGGGTGGTGGAGGAGTTGGCAGAGGTAAGGGCGAAGAGGAGCCACTGCATCCACCATAGGCGGATGATATTGTACGCGTATACAATTGGACGGTTTTGGGGGTATTTTAGTGTCATCAACATTGGGCGCTAAAGGAAGTCATTGCATCGCCTCCTGCTCAAATGCCTCGCTGAGGGGTCGTGCATGTAAGCAGTGGAGGCGCTCAGCGTTTTCCTCTGTCTTTTCGCCACGGATATCTGCCCCAGCCTGCAACCAACCGCCAAGGCGCCATCCGGCATGTCAAGCGTCACAATATTGCCACAATGGTTCGGTGACAACTTGAATGGTTCTCTGCCATATCGGGTAATTTCGGGGAAAGATGACTACATCTGGTGGCTCGAGTATCTCCCCGACGGACAGCGCGCCGTTACTGGCTCTTACAATGGAACGGTGAGGGTCTGGAATTTAGAAAGCGGGGAGGAAGAAGGGACATCGATGGAACACGAGAGTGAAATAAGCGGTCTCGCTGTGACTCGGGATGGCACAAAGATCATTAGCAGTGGTTGCAGCGGGAAGATCACTGTGTGGGACGTCGAATCGCACGAACTTGCCAGAGAATGGACTTACCCGGAGACATACTGCAAAATTGCCATCTCGCCAGATGATCGACTCGTTGCGGTTGGTGACATGTCGGTGGGCATATACAGCATGGAAGGAAGACACGTCGATCCCATCGAGGTTGGCGAGACCATTTTGTCCATGTGTTTCTCTCCCGACGGACACAAACTCGCCTGTGGCACTCGCGACGCCATCCGCGTGTACGACGTCAACAGTGGCGCACTCCTCCTTGGTCCACTCGGCGACAGGCATTGGCTCTCTGACGTGCAGTGGTCACGCGATGGCAGCAGGCTCTTCTCTGGCTCCGAGGATAAAACAATTCGTTGTTGGAACTCCGATACAGGGGAACAAATCGGACATCCATGGACAGGTCACACCAACCATACGCGTACCCTCTCCCTCTCCCCGGATGGGTCGATCCTTGCAAGCGCGTCCTTGGATGGAACTATTCGTCTCTGGGGTGCAACTACCGGCAATCCCCTCACAGTAGTACCTCTACAGCATGATAAAGGAGTCAGTGCTGTTTGTTTCTCTCCCTCCGGTGAATTCGTGGCATCAGCAGGAGGATTTAGAAACATATATTTATGGCGAGTATCTTGGCTAGACACCGTCTCACATCAGGTAATTCACTGCATTCGGGTGTGTCCTACATAACACCAGCACTCATTATTTGCCATTTCAGCCTCTCACAACTTTACTTGATGTGCGTTACAATGAAATTTGTACACACATTTCTCTCAGTGTTTCCTAGCACCCTGATATACCCGTTCGTAGCGGTGGACAAGTAGATCTGTTTTCCAACGTAAGCCATCTGCAAAATCATTTTTTGTTTGCTCACGTATCAATAGCTATTTTCAGCATTCTTACCCACCACCTACTCTACCCAGCCCCTCCTCGCCAGTCGTGGAACGCCACAGACAGCGTCGAGTATCCAACTTCAAGTACGTCTTTGTGGTAGCCTGTAGCACGATGATCTCATATGGTTTCTTCACTCAAATCAACTTTTGTTAGTGCGAATGTCCCCCCTCCACCAGACCTCACATGCTATATCGTCAGAGCCGATGAGCAATATGTCGCTGGAGGAGGGTTCGGTGATGTATATAGATGCTGGTACAGTGCTAATTCGCGGAAGGAGGTTCGAGCTTGGTGCACGACTCATGCAACCTGTTATTTACCACCCCCCTAGGTTGCAGTAAAGGCATTCCGGTTCACGTTTGCAATAGACGGGGATGTGAGCAATAGGTCTACCAAGGTAACTCATTCACAATCAACAAGTGCGATCTAAACTGCCTCGTAGATGCTCCGACGGGAGCTCGGAATTTGGAGGAGACTCGATCACCTCAATGTAGTTCCGTTCCTGGGCATTGCATACGGATTTGGAATGCTTGGTGCAATGTCATTGGTGTCATTATGGATGCCCAATGGATCCCTCCATCATTTCTTGGCGAAGTCTGACCATAATCTAGGATTGGGACACCGACTCCGGTTTGTGCGTCCACTGAACGCCTAACACATCCAGTTCGTCTAACCCTGCATGATAGCTACTAGATATCGCCAATGGGCTGGCCTACCGTGAGTCACTGTTATCATTCCCAAGACTGGAAAAAAATAATACGCCACAGTACATTCTTTTCCGGTGGTCCATGGTGACCTGAACAGCGTGCGTCAAATTAGAAATATTTTAGCATGCTCTTTGTTTAACCAGACAACAGAACAATGTGCTTCTCGACGCAGATTACACTGCACGCTTAGTTGATTTCGGATACGCTTCCTTGGTGGGGAATATTCCTGAGGCATTGACCTACCTTCAAAGATCCACCACACGACCGGGAGCATTGCGCTGGATAGCTCCAGAACAGGTGGATCCAGAAGAGACGTTCAACACGACACCCAAAACCGATATATACTCGTTTGGTTGTGTCGCTCTCCAGGGAAGTTCATTAACAGACTCAGAGATCGATCTCATGCTGACGTCTTTGCAGGTTTTGTCAGGAAAGCAACCATGGTCGGAGGTTCGAGGAGACTCCGCCATCGTGTTGCGCTTGGCGAAGGGATACAAACCGGCCCGACCAGAGTCTCGAACGTTAAATGACTCGCACTGGGAATTAATTCAAGATTGCTGGTCAGAAATAGAGCAGCGCCCTGCTATGGAGGCGATCATATCCACCATTGAACAGTTATTGAATCATTGCCCACAGTTCCCTCTGCTCTGTGATATGCTCCCTGCATGGTCAAGCGAGGCTGATCATGGGGCCGAGTCGTCGTCGTCGTCGTCGTCGTCGTCCGTCAGCCAAGCCCCTACAGGGGGCTTAGGTTTGCATGTGACCCAGGTTTCCAGCGGCGAGGATGATCAGAGCAGGTACATAATGACGACTCTCTCAGTCCAGTATGATACTGACACCTTGGCCCACACCATCAGGATTGTTTCGCCTCCTGATGTATCGGGTTTGGACGACCCCCACAAGAGCGAGAAACGTCGCATGTCGCTGACAGGAAACCAACCGAGCACAGCACAAGCGGATGAACAGCGTCATGGCAAGAGGCGGCGTATGTAAGCGTGCATTTCACACCACGCCCGTTCGTTGAATAAAGGAGTATGATTCGGACATAATTCTGGCAACTGAATACATCTGGGTCACAGTTTGTCTTGTCTGACGTATTTACTTTCTGGAAATCGCTGGAAAAGTACATCATGCAGTTCACCTAGCGTCGATCTCCACATATCTTCCGCTAGGTGGCCCTCCGAGTTGAAATCTCTGCAGAAGGAGCCTGCGATACCACACATGGAACGTGTCAGACGGACACCAGTAGACGGAAGCCTGCATTATGTTCATGTGTCGGGCAGGAACGCTCCGTACGACGTGCGACAGCGCCAACACGGAGCTTGACGTGGTTCGGTATTCTCTCCGGCCTCACAGCGGACGCGGACAAAATCGTAGTCTTGACACCAAAGTCGGAGTCGGACCGGACGGATAGCTCTCCGCTTAAATTGGAACGCAGATGAGCGGAGCGGTGAAGGGGAGGACGAGCAGCTTCTTAGCGAATTCTTCTGTGCGCTTGATGAGGTCCCACACCACATAGTCGCACCGGTCGATGCTTCCCGTGGTCAGACCTGCAAGCATGGTGGGCACGGCAGGCACGGCAAGTACCCACCCTGGGCTGGCTGAACCCATGTCTTGCGTTCCTTCGACGGTCAGGCGAAGAGGAACGACCAACGGCTTCAGTTTTGTCTCGAAGAACAGGTCTGATGTCGAGTATCACCGTGACAAACGACGCGTTGTCACTGGCTCCCGCGACGGAATTGTGAGGGTCCAGAATTTGGACAGCAAGAAGGAGCACAGATGAAGCATGGGTACCACGTCACAAAACTTATTGTGACCCGGGATGACACGAAGATTATCAGCAGTGGATGGAGTGGGAAGGTCATAAGGTCTGGGACATTGAATTGCACAAACTCGTCAAGGAATGAACCCACCCGCCGCCCGGAGACCGACTCCAAAATTACCATAGATCTCGTTGACTCCATCAAGGTCGACGATACCATTTTCTCCGTGTGTTTCTCCCCCGACAGAAACAAACTCGCATGTGGCACTGACGACGGCATCCGCGTGTATGACGTCGCCAGTGGCACGTTCATCCATTAGACGAGTTTGTCACTGGTCGGGCGACGGCGGCAAGGCTCTTCTCACTGGCAGTCTGCGTAAACAGAATGATTCGTTGTTGGAACTCCGACACAGGAGAACAAGTTACACGTTGGTTTGTAAAAATTATACAATCAACATTTTTTTTGGCGATTATGGAGCCAATATGTAGATTATGTACATGTCTTGGATTCCGGCATTATTGCAGGACATAATTTAAAATAATCTCATGAGTTGATTGGACCCAATGTACATACAGCTACTATACCATGTACATACAGTGGAACCTGTCAGCGCATGTGCGTCGTACTATACGGGCTACATCTTCTGTTACCCATGGATCCAGTATTTTGTAGATATACATCACACATAGACTCGGATCATACAATGTTTTTAGATTACAACATGTATGCTATGTTATTTCTACCCGTGACTGGCGGGAGCGGAGCGTGTGCTTGAGCACATGTCGCAGGTGCGGTGGAGATGCCGGGCACAGCAAATGGAGTGCGTCGATGTGGCTGCGTCATCCGATCGATCGTACCTCTTTTTCGTTGAGTTCCTCTCTCTCGCGCTCCTTTTCCATTCTCCCCACCATGGCGACTTCTTGCAACGTCGTGGGCATTATCGGCAACTGGCAGGAGCGGAGTGTGTGCGCACGCGCGGTGCGCGGCAGGGCACGGCAAGTGGAGGCAATGGTGCGCGAGTGAGCATGCATGCTCATGCTCATGGGTTGCGGCGCGAGATGAGGGCAGGAGAATGAATTTGAGGACAAGGGGAGGGCAGGGTGATCAGTGACGAGCCTTGGGTGAGGGTGAAGCAAAGTCGAGCCCGTGTGAGCGACACGTTGAGGCAAGGCAAGAGGCAAGGAGAGGTGAGCGAAACAAAGGAGAGGCGAGCACCAAGTCTTGAAAACCGTGTGAGTTTTCGTACCCCATGACCCGTGCCCGACTTGCGCTCGCCACTCGAAGTATCCAAGTGTCTGGTATATATGTACATTGTACATTCAGGCAATGTGTACTCTATAATTTTTGGTGTCAATTATCCAAATTATCTGTCATATAATTGTAACAAACATGTACACATGGTCCCTGGCAATTAATGCAGGCACACCAACTCCATACCAGTGTGCTATATGCTAAGTATCCTTCCCGTAATAGGTGAGATATCTCTGCCGGATGTCACGCTTGGCGTCTCCGTTGAACAAATTCTTATTTTATTGCATGCATACGGTATGAATGTGTTTATAATATGGGTTGCGTTAAAAAAATTTGGATTCCGGCAAGTGTACACTATTTGATTTTTGCGTTCCGACGTGATAGCTCCACAGATGCCGATCGATCCTCGCGAACGCGTCCCTGGATGAAACTGTTTCTCTCCCTCCAGTGAATTCGTGGCATCGGCAGGATGGGATGGCGATATATGTTTTTGGAGATTCCTTGGTTGAACTGGTGGGTCGGCAGATGTACCTCAGTATGCATACTCATCACTCTCTCCATCTAACAGACAGTCATTGCTAACCTCGACGCGCCGCGCAACACTGGCACTGTGCACTGCGCGCAAGTACCTCTCTTACCTCAACTTCCAACATTGGCACCGAAGAAGTGTTGGGTCTCGGTCCTGGTATAAGTAATTGCATGCAGCTTTCCATGCTTGTTCAAGCTTGTTCAAACCTGATATTTACGCCAGCTGCGAGTCATCTTACTGCAGCCGCCTTGGTGCCCAATTCACGCCCAAATTCCCCGCCTCCAGGAGTAAAGTGACGACGAAAACGTCTATTTGGAGGTGGGCTTGCAGTGCGTCCTTCGATGAGCGCCAGCACATATTCGAACAGTGACTACGTAAATTGGTATGAATGCTCATCCATCGTACATTGTTTATACGAACAACCTTGCTGCACTTTACGTGACGGTGACAACTTTTGAATTTGACACTTGGTGAAGGAAAGCCATCCGTATATTTTTCAAGTTCGCCGACACTGTACATGATGTCGGACTCGTAAAGAGAATTTGCATGGGTCGTCGCCGTGCACCAGCGTGGGTACGCCCCTCCCGTATTATGTCCGTGCTTTGATTCATTACCAGTCGCATTGCTCCAATTTCCAAAGGTACGTACTTTTTGGAGTCTGCACATCTTGTGTGTCGTGCGGACCTGTTGTTTGTGCTGAATTTGGTGATGCTTTCGTGTGGCTTTCGGGATCTCCGCAATTGAAACCGGACGAGTTCGGAGGTGTGATGCACGAGGTGCTCGGTTCTACTGTAGCATGAGATCTTTACCTTGAACATATCACCACCTGTTGATTCCGTACACCAATGCCCCTTTGACGAAACGTGTCAACAAGTCTTTACTATTATGTACTTAGGCACTTATGGCTTGTCATGTCTTAGCCAAGAAGTCGAGCATCGCCCTCGAGGTCATTGCCCTGTCAGTGAACCTCATATGGGTCAACACCATGCCACATCTCGGCGCAGAGTCACTGCTAGCGGTAACTTGAATGGTGCCAAATTTCCAGTGTGGTGCATATCTGACCCCGTGTCAGTGATACTTCCACAGCAAATCCGACCCGGAGTCCAACAGTGGCCGCCGTACTACCGCCCGTTCGCTGCCAGACCCGAACATGCTCCGCAGGCTGTCAGGCGCGCGAGACCGTTCAGAGCCAACTTCGCCCCCAAGATCACCGGTGTCACCACCCAGTTCCCCAACGGATCGTACCCATCCATTCCACCAACATCCCTCGGGGAGCAGATTCGCCGAAGATACCATCTCGGCTGTCTTGAGTTCCGAAACAGGGAGCAATGTCGCCTCTCCCGAAGTTGCCAGCACTCATTCCGTATCTCACTGGAGGGGCTTCCGCACGCAGCCTTTCAAGCTCCAAAAATTACGTCGGGCACCTCGACCCTTCCTTGTTTCCCCACCACCTGTCGATGTGGACGAGTCCGTTGACGATGTCTCGTTTGAATCCACCACTAGTATATGGACAGTAAGTCTGCGTGTTTATCGTTTGTGGGCGCGCACTGACGCACATTGTGTGCGTATCGTTTGACAGACGGCATCGATGGCAACACTAACACCCACACCGGCACCGGCGGTGCCATTGCACCCGATATCGTTCTCTCCTGTACCACATCCTGCGGAATCGTTTACAGAGTATGACCGGTTGCAAGTACGGTCGGACGAGAGCCCCTCGCTCGTTATCCTCCGCGCCGTCGCCCCCGAGGAAAGTCAGCTCTGCCACGAACTCTTGCACACGTCCCTGCCTTCCGACCGCGATGGGATACGGGATATCATACCCCACAAAAATGGGTTCGTAGACACCGTCATCGAGGCATACAACAACCATCGGGGACTCATCGTGCGTCCGGATGACGTTTGGCTCGCGATCATGACGCAGTTTAGTTTCTTCGTCAATGGGCATGGGGAGGCGCTTCGAAAGGTGTTTGTCGCTCACGATGGGAGACGCGAGTTGGTTGTCGAATCGGGCGGGGATCGGTATACCATGGACACGGCATCCATGGTGCATCGTATGACGACACTGATGGAAGAGCGGATCGCTGACCCTTCCCTCCGTGACTGGATCATGCCAAATTTCACGACGACGACCTCGGTGGATAAGATGACATGCGCCATCGTGATGATGGGCATGATGAAGGATTATTTCGCATACAAATTTACGCTCAGATGTGGGATCCCCAAGGTCACGCTCGAGGGAGAAAAGAAAGACTGGGAAGCCATTCTCCACCGTCTCGAGCATCTCAAAAAATATGGTATCCAAACGATCGCATGGTACCATCTCCTGCGACCTATTCTCTCCCGTTTCGTCACTGCCTACGATCACCCCACCCACCCAGACAACCTCGACTTTTGGAATAAGATTGCCCATCGGGAGTTGGGAAGCGGTCCACAGTGGTTGTCGGGGTGGATCACCGCGTTTTGTGTCTTCAACGAACGTGGTCAATGGCAAGGCAACACGCTCAACGAAGACCGGATCCGGGAGCATGAACCCAAGAAACTTCTTCGACCTGCCGACCCGCTTCAGCTGACCCCTTCCCACTTTGCTGCGGTCTACACGGTCCGCGAACGTGCGCCGTATCTTGCCTTGGACGGCTTTCCGTATCCGACGATCGAGAGTCAGGACGTTCCGTGTGGGTATGCGTCTTTGGACGTGGCGTTGGAGGAAGATGGGGAGTTGATAGAGACGGCGTTGATTGCGGGGTCGGTAGGGGCGCAGATTTGTTCGACGGAGAAGACAGAGTTGTTTCGAAATGGGCTGAGAGATACGGTGAGGCCGGTGTCGGCGTGGTGGTATTTCATCAAGCGAAAGGTCGAGGTCGAGGTCGAGGTCGAGGATGAGGACGAGGACGACAGGGACAGTGAGGGCTAGATGGGATATCTCTATCTAGGATGTGTCGTGGTGCATGATTCACCCTGAATGGGTACGTGACCGGTTTGTGTTCTTTATTTCTTGGTCCGTGTTCTTGGCCTATGCTTTGCTGGATGTTTGTATGCCACGTGTATCGTATCGTACTGTAGCATGATTTGCCCCTTGGAACCTGCAGCCATCCGAGTTCTTGTCGCTCGAGAGGAGATCAACAGTCCGCTCCAGCCACTGTCTCGCTTGGGCAAGTATCAGGATTTCAGAGTATGTTAGAATGTCCCTCCGATGAGCTCACTTACAACACGGGAGTACGTGAGCCAGAGAGGCGCATCGTGTGATCGGAACGGCTACAGCGACGAACGACAAGAATCCACTTAGTTCGCAAACCAATTTAGAGGACAAACTGAGTACAATTGTGGTGGTATTTCGGGTTGCTAGACTTGGAAGGTACCATTGTGGCGAGCACAGCAAACATTGGCCATCGTGCCGAGCTACTTGATGATGATGATGCATTCTGTGGCATCATCACGACCCATCCTGTACGAGAACGGATGGGACCTGGGGTGACGGATGTCATTGAATGAAGTGATGACTCACCTTTGGTCGTACTCGGAGGAGGAGCATGATGCCAGCATCTGTTACCATTCAAGTTACTACTCAGCAAGCCACACTTTCGAGTCAAAAGTAATGCATTCACGCGTACCAGGAGCCCTCCGTTTTGTCGATATATGAAGACACGAAAACGGGACGTGTTTGCTTCGCAGGTCTTTCCATTGTCACTTGGCGGTTCGGGGGATGTAAACAATACACAACAGGCTTCTGGTGGCTCAAGCTGTCATCGTAGTCATAGATCGATCGATCGCCTCAAACTTCGACCATGCATCGTGCGCTCTACGTGGAAGAAATTCTTCGCAATATATTTCCTTACGTCCCATTTTATATCACAACTCGGATTTTGCTACCGGCACGTTCTCAGTCACCAAATGATATACTCTCGCTGGCAATGGCATGCAAGGCATTCAAAGAACCAGCATTGGGTTTACTTTGGGCGCGTTTGGAAGATCTGTCGCCTTTAGTAAGATGTCTCCCTGAAGCATCATGGATAAACTCAAAAGGTGTAAGGCCATTCAGGTATTTCAACGAAAAGATGGTGAATGATTTTCCTGCAGGACTGCTCGTTCAACAGGCGGCTCGAACAAGCAGACTGGGACATTATTCTAGGTTATGCGCGTCGCGTGCGAGCTCTCCCTAGCTTGGAGTGTTCGTGTAACTTGGCTGTGGATTGTCTGGAAGAACTCTCCAGACCCCCATCCTCCACTGTGTCAATCTTCCCGAAGCTTCGTGATGTCCGGCTGTCAGCACTTGGGAAGGAATTCTCTCGTTTCGCGCGACAGCTCTCGAGCCCAAGGTTGACGAATCTCTGCCTTTCACTCGTGGAGAGACTTGGAAACGCGATCGATGCATTCGGAGAGGGCTGTCCGAACATGGAGTCCTTCAGTGTGCAGGAGTGGGCAAATCCTGACAGAACCTCGAGTCTCATCTGTCACTGGCCAAACCTCTACTCTGTGAATTGCATGGAGGTTAACCTAAATGTCGCAGCCCTCTCCCATCTCTCCCGCTTGCATAACTTGCGTTATCTAGAATTCAGATTGCACGAAGAAGTAGCCGATTTGATTCCGTCTTCCCAATCCGGCACCTCCATACTCACCTTCTCGGCACTCCGAACTCTTCGCATGGTTTCCACATTCTTAGCATCTGATTGGAAGTTTCTCCACCATTTTCGCCTCCCGGTAATTCGTGAACTTGGTGTTTCTCCTGGTGTTACCCCAACTATACCGGAGCTCATATCATTTTTCGCTGTCCTCCAAGAAACCTGTACCCATGATACTCTGATCAGCCTCAACTTCATTCTTGAAGACTTCCTTGACCTCGACCCATCGGCATTGGTTTCCGAAATCAATGGCGATCTCCCTCCATACTACATAATCTTTAACCACCTCCGTCCCCTGACCGTCTTTGCGAACCTCCGCATCCTATGTATAAATGTCAATCTCCGTTGTGGTGTGGATCTGAACGAACGCGAGCTACTTTGTTTAGCATCCTCATGGCCTCGTTTGGAATGCTTTGCGGTACGCAGTTACCAGCTCTGGACTGCATCGAGCGGGATCACTCCTGGGGGTTTCGTACAGCTACTAGAAAGATGTAGGTCACTCCGAACATTGAACATAGTGTTCGACACTCGTGGCTACACAGAAATACCCCAAGGACATCCATGGGGTGGACTTACCATTCCGAAATATGCAGCCATTAACCTCCAGACCTCCTCGATCGAAGAAGAATCTGTCAATGCTCTCGCTGTTTTCTTTCACGTCGCACCGTTCCCTGATTTCAGTCTGGATACCTTCTGGGGTGAACCAGAACTCCTAAATAGTAGAATATCTGAGGAGCTCAGCGACCTGTATTATGCTCGGTGGGTGAAGGTTCGCTCACTTGCACGTAGTCTTTGGGAGGAGAGAAGGATTTGAGACGCTCGCTGGTGGCTCGACTCATAATGTTGTACACTAGAAAATGCTTCATGACGATACGCATATATCATCTCTTCTGAGCAAGAACGATGAAGGGCAGCCACTTCCTCGGGCTACGGATGAGACCAATCTCAGATGACGAACCCAGGATGCCCTCTTCGGTGAGCTCACTGTCAATGGTGTACTACAACATGAGAGTACACCAGTGAGCTAGAGAGACGCTTTGTATGATCAGAACGACTGTATCCTGATCTCGAAGAGTCGGTCACTAGTCACGAACATACATCTCTGACTTTCACAGATTTTGTGGAGGAGCAGGTCTGACAGCCTGGGTCGGTCACTCTTTACGCACCAACTATCCTTGACTAGGCTTTCATCCTTTCGTGTACATGAAGACTATATGGATGGATATATAGATGAAACAAAGCATGCGAAGAAAAGGGAAGGCGAGCTTGGGTATCGTAGATTTTCGCACGGTAGATGATTTTCCTCTGGCTACCGTTGATTTTGCAGGCTTCAACTCCTATCGCGAGAACAAAAAAAGTCAGACTACCGATGCAAACACGCAAAGAAAAATGGCTAACGATGCCAAGAATTTCCTTCATCACGCCAGCCAGCGCTTTGATACGGACAGGCGCAAACATCGTGTTGTGGGCACCTGCAGAGATCTTCCTGTCCAGGTTTTTGATGCGGCAATCCCAACCATTGTGATCGTCAGCGCCAACGTTCCAGTTGCTGGGATTGTCACTGCGGTACCACGAACGATCCCTGGGGAACAATGAGTGTCGCGCGCCCCTCGTAGCGCAGTGGCTCGAAGTTGAACATGGGCCAATTCAGGTTCTTCTGGATCTCCGTGCACAGCTTGGCTTGTTACTCCACCCCTCTCTGATGTCCAGAAAGTGGGATGACATGTGATCAATCGGGCACTGGGCACTCCATCCAGTCCGTAGATTTCGGACTCTGACACTTGGTGGTGGGAATGTAGATGCGATCCAAAAGAACGACATGCTGTGCGGTCTCTCCAGCCAGGGTAAGCTTGTTTGCCATACAAATTACCACATGTCCACCGAAGGAGTAACTAGCGACGATGTAGGGACCCTGGGGCTGAACATCATGAGAATGTTGTAATGATCAGCCATAGATTCGATCGTCGAGAAACCGGTAGGTGAACCAAAGTGCTTGTCACCGACAGCGTACATCTCGTTCGTGAAAAGTGTTGCCACTCCCGTGCTATCGTTGTACCGGGTAGGTCTGGGCACGGGTCACCGCAGGGAGTGGCGGGAGTGAGTCCTGACGAAGCGGCTGGAGTCCTCGTAGGTCGTAGCGTTCGTAGTGTGAACCCGGAGGTTCGCATGTGCGAAGAAGGGGCAGATGTACCGGGGAGGTCTGGCAAGGGCCATAGCGGCTGGAGTCCTCCCTCGTAGGTCATAGTCCGTGTGTCCGTACTTAGTCATCATCCATTCATGCTTCCATCCATCCACGTCCTGCGGCGGGAGCATCCCATCCCGGTGACCCCGGTCCATCGTGCACGATGAAGACACAAGCTGAATACCATTCTTCCTGATAGGCAAGACTTCAATGAGCTGGACGGCATCGTCTTCCTCGGCTACTATGCCCATAGTGTCAACAATCACGTCGCCTACCTCCTCAATAGTGGGTCTGGGTTCGTCGTCAGAAAGACGGTCGTTGAGGGTAGAAGTGAGAGCATGTCCATACTATTTTGCTGCCCCGTTATCCGCCGCCAAACCTTCACTGCCGCCGACGCTTGCACCAACCTGGGTCAGCGTCTCATTTAGAGTGCTGATCGTCATGGAACCAAGGAACTTGATCTGGCTAACTTGAATCGCAAGGCGTGACATGACTCCAAAGGACTTGGAGTTGCTGGCTGTGCCGCCGTGTTGCTAGGAGGCCTTTCAACAAACAAAGCCTGTGGCAGTGTAAGTCAAGGATACCTTATTCCTTAGAAGCTCGTTGTATAGGTCCTTGTTGTCAGATCCCCCAGGGGACTTACATCCCAGGCCAATGCTGGTGACAGGGATGTCGGGTAAACAGTACTATATGTACAGCCAGTTTCCGTTGGGCAGTGGGATCCAGCACTTACACTTCAAATTGTCACCACAAAATTCGAAGCCTTCCTGAATGCATCGCGCGCTTTACGTGGAAGAAATTCTTCGTAATATCTTTTCTTACATCCCCATCTCATTTCACATGTGTAGACCATTTCCACTGGTGAAACATCCTCAGTCCCAAAAAGATATCCTTTCGCTGGTGATGACATGCAGGGCATTCAAAGAACCGGCATTGGATATACTTTGGGCGTGTTTGCAAGACCTATCACCTCTGGTAAGGTGTCTCCCTGAAGCATCATGGGTAAATTCGGAAGGTGTAAGGCAATTCAGATGTTTCAACGAAAAGATGGTGAATGAATTTCCTGCAGGACTACTCGTTCAACAGGCGGCTCGAACAAGGAGACTGGGACATTATTCTAGGTTATGCACGTCGCGTGCGAGCTCTCCCTAGCTTGCGTGGTTCTTGTGGCTTGGCTGTGGATTGTTTTGAAGAACTCTCCAAACCCCCATCCTCCGCTGTGTCAATCTTCCCGAAGCTTCGTAGTGTCTCGCTGACAGCACCCTGGAAGGAAATCTCTCGTTTCGTGCGACAGTTATCGAGTCTCAGGTTGACGGATCTCTACCTTGCAAAGACGGAGAATCTTGGAAATACCATTGATGCGTTCGGAGAGGGCTGTCCGAACATGGTGTCCTTCCGTGTGTGGGCGTGGGCGAATTCTGACACAATCTCGAGTCTTATCTGTCACTGGCCAAACCTCTACTCTGTGAATTGCATTCAGGTCGACCTAAATGTCTCGGCTCTCTCTCATCTCTCCCACTTGCACAACTTGCGTTATCTGGGCTTCAGATTGCATGAAGAAGTAGTCGAATGGATTCAGTCTTCCCCGTCCGGTAGCTCCATATTCACTTTCCCGGCACTCCGAATTCTTCGCATGGCTTCCAGAAACTTAGCATCTGATTGGAAGCTTTTCCACCATTTTCGCCTCCCAGTGATCAGTGATCTTATTGTTTCACCTCGTGCTATCCCAACCGTGCCAGAACTCCTGTCATATTTCACTGTCCTCCAAGAAACCTGTGCCCACAATACTCTGAACGACTTCAGCCTCATTCTTGGCAACTCCTCCGACTTCGAGTCATCGTCATCGGATTCCGAAAGTGACGACGATTTCCCCCCATACTATATAACCTTTGATCACCTCCGTCCCCTGACTGTCTTTGCGAACATCCGATCTATAAGCATCGATATTTGTTGTGGCGTGGATCTGAATGAACGTGAGCTGCTTTCTTTAGCATCTTCATGGCCTCGCTTGGAACGGTTTTCGGTATGCGATCACCATCACTGGACTCCATCGAGCGGGATCACTCCCAGTGGTTTCGTACAGCTGCTAGAAAGATGCAAGTCACTGCGAACGTTGTACTTCATGTTCGATACTCGTGGCTACACAGAAATTCCCCAAGGCCATCCATGGAATGGACTTACCATGCCGAAAGGTGCATTCCTTCACTTCCAGAGCTCCCCCATCGAAGAAGAATCTATCGGTGCTCTCGCTGTTTTCTTCCACGTCGCACCGTACCCTGATTTCGGGATGACTACCTATTGGGACGACCTTGATTTCCGAGATAGCAGAACATCTGAGGAGCTCTGTAATCTGTATCATGATCGGTGGGTGAGGGTTGGCTCACTTTCCCGTAGACTTTGGGAGGAGAAAAGGACTCGATTCTTAGATAATGTCGTACACTAGATGATTCTTCACATCACGATACGTATATATGATTTCTTCTGTACAGCGTGTTCTCAGCGAGGGCGATGAATCGATGAAGGGTGACCATTGGAATGGGTGGTACGCTTTGCTCGTTACTCAGGGTAAAACACATTATTGATGCGCCATTGGCTGATTCTCACACAAGCACGAGATTTCTATCTGATTTGCGTCACAATTACACTCTTGACAAGTTATCTCATCCGACACAAATCACGAGATCCTGGTCCAGCACGAAGTCAGCGCCACGTATGGAATAAGGAACACTATTTGGGATGACAATATGTACAAGTCACCTCAACTAACTGCCGTGCGCAGAATTGCTTGAAGGCAGCGCCACGTGCGTCATACGCCAGAAAGGGATTTGGATCCGCCGTGGCTTAACGAAACTGAGACAACCTATACAATTATCGCCTGTATTTCAAAATGACTCACAGTGCAAGTGTCATACATGTACTGGAACACCACGGTCCATGGTGCCTGTCGAAATTGCGTCGCCGGCGATCACGTTCTACATAATTTCCAACGTAAATCTGGATCACTGAGACGAGCGCTACAAGGGTCCGGGTCTCGTCTCCAAGGAGCGTCTCAAGTCCCTCCTCTCCTCCCAAAGATCGCGAGCAAGTGAGCGAGCCCGCTCCCACCGATCATGATGCAGATCACAAAGTCCCTGAGGTCGATTGCTGCCTCGGAAACGGCGATTATTCCAGTGGGTAGTCAGGTCGAATTCTGGGTAGGGAGCGACATGAAAGAAAACGCCGAGAGCCTGGATAGACTCTTCTTCGATGGGGGAGTGAAGGAGGTGAATGAACGAGCGTTTCGGCATGGTAAGGCCACGCCATGGGTGCCCCTGGGGAATTTCAGTGTAGCCACGGCAATCAAACATGAAGGAGAACACCCGGAGTGACCTGCATCTTTCCAATAACTGCAGGAATCCCCCAGGAGTGATGGTGCTCGAGGCTGTCCAGTCATAGTCCTTGCCCACCTCAAATGTTGCCAAATGAGGCCACGAAGATGCTAGATGCAGCAACTCGTATTCGCTCAAATCCACGCCGCAAGGAATGGTGAGCACGATAGACGTGATGTTGACAAAGATTGTCAAAGGACGAAGATGATCAAAGGTGATGTAGTACAGAGACCCGTTTTCCAATGGGATACCATTTGGTTCATTGTTGTCATCGAGGACTTGCAGGAAAATGTTCACCAGAGAGGTATGTGTGCAGGCTTCTTGGAGAGCCACGAAAAATGACATAAGATCCGGCGCAGTCGGGCGAGCATGAAGACCAACAGAAAGAATGCGAACCGCTGGGATGCGGAGATGATGGAAGAGCCTCCAGATATGGATCAAATAATCCGAAGTAAGGTAAAGAAAATAGAGCGCCGAGAAGGTCAGCGTAGAGTTAGGGGATAGGGTGGCATGAAGTCGATCGACCACCGCATCGTGCACCCTGAAGCTCGTTTGAAGCAAATTATGCAAGCGAGAGAGATGAGAAAGAGCGCCAACGTTTAGACTGGTCCTGTAACACATCACATAACGGAGATTTTGCCAGCAACATATGAGGTCCGAGATTGTGTCTGCGTGAGCCCACTGCGACACCTGCCAGAAGTCCGTCACGATTGGACATCTCTCTCCAAAAGTGTGGATAGCAGCACCAAGGTTCTCCGTATCCCCAAACAAGATATCTGTCAGTTTCGGGTTTGCGAGGTGTCGTATCAAAGGAGCGATTGTCACGCTGGGTTCGCGTAGCCTGACAATCCGAAGATAGGGGAAAATCGATTCAGTAGAGGATGGCGGGTTGGAGAGTGCTTCGATACAGTCTCCGGCCAATCCCAGTGAACCACACAGTTGAGGGAAAGCTCGCACACGATGTGCATAACCCAAAATGATGTCCCAGTCAGTCTGCTCGAGGCGTTTTCGGAGTGAATAGACCTGCACGAAATTAGGTCAGTATCCATCATGACATGTAAGACCTGGATTGCCTTACACCTTCCGATTCAACCCATGATTCTTCGGGGAGACATCGTACCAGAGGTGTCAAGTCATCTAATTCGGCCCAGATCATATCTAATGCCGGCCCTTTAAACGTTTTGCACGTCCTCGCCAGCGCGGCGAGATGACGCTGCCTTCGTCTTTGGCGTAATCTTGAATTGTAGCAGTAACTGAAGACATTGAGAAGGATCTCTTCTATGTAGAGTGCGTGGTGCATCGGTGATTCGGTGGAGATTGTAGAATTCAGGCCTGTTCTTCGGGGTTTCAATTACTGCACAGGCGTCCGGACTAGTGATGTCGATGAACCGCTGGGGCATGCATAGTATATACTTATACAGGAATTATCGTCCTTATTATGATACTATAGTCTTATCTGGATCAGTTGGCGTAATAGTATATAGTAGTACAGCTCTTAAGTTTTCTGCCAGACGCCAGGGAAAATAGTAACAAAGTCACCATCTCATCAGGGGATCAATTTCCAAGGTAAACCCTGATCACTGAGACGGACGTCACGAGGATCCGAGTCGCGTCTCCAAGGAGCATCTCAAGTTCCTCCCCTCCTCCCAAAGATTGCGAGCAAGTGAGCGAGCCCGCTCCCACCGATCGTGATGCAGATCACAAAGCTCCTGAGGTCGCTCGCCACCTCGGAAATAGGGATTATTCCAGTGGGTAGTCAAGTTGAATTCTGGGTAGGGAGCGACATGAAAGAAAACGCCGAGAGCCTGGATAGACTCTTCTTCGATGGGGGAGTGAAGGAGGTGAATGAACGAATGTTTCGGCATGGTAAGGCCCCGCCATGGGTGCCCCTGGGGAATTTCAGTGTAGCCGCGGCAGTCAAACATGAAGGAGAGCATTCGGAGCGACCTGCATCTTTCCAACAACTGTAAGAATCCCCCAGGAGTGATGGCGCTCGATGGTGTCCAGTCATATTCCTCGCCCACCCTAAACGTGTCCAAATTGGGCCACGAAGATGCTAAACATAGCAGCTCGCGTTCGTTCAAATTCGCGCCGCAAGGAATGTCGAGCATGATAGATGTGATGTTGACAAAGACAGTTAAAGGACGAAGACGATCAAAGGTGATGTAGTACAGAGACCCAATTCCCAATGGGATGTCATTTGGTTCATTCTCGTCATCGTGGAGACGCAGGAAAAGGCTCTGCAGAGAGGCATGTGTGCAGGCTTCTTGGAGAGCCACGAAAAACGACACGAGATCCGGCGCAGTCGGGCGAGCGTGAAGACCAACAGAAAGAATGCGAACCGCCGGGATGCGGAGATGACGGATGAGCCTCCAGATATGGATCAAATGATCCGAAGTAAGGTAAAGAAAATCGAGCGCCGAGAAGGTCAGCGTAGACGTAGGGAATAAGATGGCGTGAATTCGATCGACCACCGCATCGTGCACCCTGAAGCTCGTACGAAGCAAATTATGCAAGCGAGAGAGATGAGAAAGAGCGCCAACGTTTAGATCGACGTTGTAACACATCACATGACGGAGATTTCGCCAGCCACATATGAGGTCCGAGATTGTGTCTGCGTGAGCCCACTGCGACACCTGCCAGAAGTCCGTCACGATTGGGCATCTCTCTCCAAAAGTGTGGATAGCAGCACCAAGGTTCTCCGTATCCTCAAACAAGATATCTGTTAGATTCGGATTTGCGATGTGTCGTATCAAAGGAGCGATTGTCGCGCTGGGTTCGTGTAGCCCGACAGTCCGAAGATTGGGGAAAATCGATTCAATAGAGGATGGCGGGTTGGAGAGTGCTTCAATACAATCTGCAGCCAATCCCAATGAACCATGCAGTCGAGCGAGAGCTCGCACGCGATGTGCATAAGCCAAAATGATGTCCCAGTCGGTCTGCTCGAGGCGTTTTTGGAGTGAATAGACCTGCGCGGAATTTGGTCAGCATCCATCGTGACATGTAGGACCTGGATTGCCTTACACCTTCCGATTCAACCCATGATTCTTCGGGGAGACATCGTACCAGAGGTGTCAAGTCATCCAATTTGGCCCAGATCATATCTAACGCCGGCCCTTTAAACGTTTTGCACGTCCTCGCCAGCGCGGCGAGATGACGCTGCCTTCCGAGTCGGCCTCTTCGACGTAATCTTGAATTGTAGCAGTAACTGAAGACACTGAAAAGGATCTCTTCTATGTAGAGTGCGTGATGCATCGCGATCGGTGGAGTCTTTGGGCAGAAGCGACGCCCAACTTGAAATCAATCGTCATCGTAGATTTCTCAGGCTCAGCTGGGCGGTTTCCCACTGCAACTTCGAGGGTTTGGTCTAGTCATGGGGATCCGGATCACATAGCCGATCCGGTTTCGCACTATGTAATCCGCTCCCCCACACCAGTCCACAAGAAACCAACGGGTTTTCCGATCAGGCGACAAGATCGAGAACTACATACGAGTACGCCGTGCTCGGGACTGCAGTCGCGTTGATTTCGACTGACTAGACACTCCCATATGAGCTGCCGTCTCGGTCTCGTCACGAGGTTGGTTTGGAATCCACCTTTTACAGCGAGGAATTGTCGAGACCAGCGGATGTTCTCAAACAGTGCAGATACATCCACAACTTGCCGCCTAGGTGGAGGTATATGAAAGCGAGTTGTTTGTCGCATGGATTCTGGAAGGCTAACCTGATGTTTAACAGACATGCTTGTGGCCAGTTACGATAGGAAAATACAGAACTTGTGACTGATGCCGAACCATCTGCTGGCGAAAACCTCTCGAATATCTATTCCATTCCTCGCATGGATACGTGCTTTCCTTGTTAGAGGGTATGTAACCAGACGTCAAAGTCTATCGCCAAGCGCTCCACGAGTGCCCGCACCGGTGATCCCTTGTCAATAGCGCTCGAGCAGCCGAACATTCCCCCTCTTGCGAACCCTTCGGTTATCACATTTCCCCACAGGAGAAGCCACGACATCGTCCAGACCCACCCCACTATCCCACCCACTTTCCTCCCCGTCAACTGACGAAATGCTCGCTCGGCGAGGATACCGGGGCCCATCATGCCAAACCCAACCAGCATCCACCAAACCTCCACCCGACTATTGAGTGTCATCAGTGCGATTTGGTGCCACAGTGCCGAAGCGAGGAATGCCCCGATAACGATGCCAGCGCGACCAAAGACGAAGGAGAGCGGGTAACCACCTAGGAAAACGAATACGCGGCGGAAAAACTGGTGCCACCTGCGACCCCAGAAGTCGTTCAGTGATGTAGCGCGCCATGGGGCATCGAATGCAGGTGGCCATTGAACGGGGTCTTGTCCAAGGACGGGAATGGCAAATGCGGTAAATACGTCGTAGGTCATCTGGAGGATACCGTAGAGCGCGAACGTACTAAAAGTTGAAATGACGCTCGCTCGGAAGTATCGCACTAAGAAAGGAAGGGATTCGTCGAAAATAGTCGATGTTCCGGGGATGGGTCCGCTTCCCAGTGGGGTCAATGTCAGGACTACTCGGTGGAAGGCACCGCTTATCAAGGCGTGTGCAACCGCAGAAAGGAATGCAAAGAAGGCAGATGCTATGCGATTAGCTGGACGTCCATCGCGGGGAATGTACAGTCCACGTGACCATTCCCAGCCGTGACCACGAAAACTTGAAACGAGATCAAGGGCATCCACGATGGTTGATGGAGTGCTATTCGCAGGACGGAGACGTCGCACGAGCGGCTCTTTCACCACTGTCCAGTCGAGGGCGCGGACAGTAGTGGCAAACATGAAGAGCTAGAGGGAAACCTATGTGAGTCTCGTCTAGGGACGTACTATTTGTGGGAAGCACTGACCACAAAGTTAGTGTTGTTGAATTCATACCCAGCCTTGCCGAGCGACATATCCACGGAAAGTGCTGCACGTAGTGCCAATAGCGCAGTGAGAGGCCACAATGCGACCCGGAGAGTCCGCGTCCGAGGCGTGACGGCCAACAGCGCTACTACGAAGAAGCAAACCACCGGAGGGAGGACATACGATACAAACGTGGTGCCGTTGATGGGAATTCGGGTTGATGGGACACCAAGTGCATTCCGCAGAGCCAGCATAGCGGAGGTCGTGAAGGACATTGTCGGATGGACCGGATTGCTCTACAGTTTCATTTAAGTAAAAGGTGAAAGATCTGAATCGGGCGGTGCCAGCAACGTCATCACCTGACATCCACAGATATTTGGGCTACAGATATCAGAAGCGAATACATAGCGTGCTGTGCTTGATATCTACGTACCTCCAATTTCGCAAATTTTATTTTAGCAGTGTAAAATTCTCCATATGTGTTTCCGCAACTGCCTCATCTTGTCATGGCGATAAAATGTGAAACGTGAACGTGTGAACGAATCTCACACCCTGTCAGGCCCGCGGCCAGAGTATTTTCCGAAGGCATAGCCCGCCAGCAAAATACCCCGTGTACAGCCTTTCCCCGACTCAAAACATTGACGGAGTTCTTTATGCTTATCGCCTGTTTCCGAATGCACGGGACTCCTTTTTTTTCTTCACGCAAGTTGCTTCCAGAACGACCACGATCAAGTGTTTCAACACAATATTACCCCGGGGCCCCGCCTTGTCCGACTCCGAGTCATCCCCTTGGGGATTTCAGACTATCATTATAGATTGCGACGGGCGGGTACAGTAAGGAGCGGCTGCAAGGGCCCCGGGGGTTTCTGCTGACTACAGATACAGTACATAACCAGAGCGGCCTCGGTTATGAGGCAACAAGACTATTTGCTTGACAAAGGATCCGGGCGGTCCTCAAGATCGATGAGTCGTGGAATTTTTGTCAGTGCGCAGTCACGGGGAGTACTAAGAGCTATGTGAATACAGTACAGGGAAGGGGTATACAGAACAAGAATCGCAACGGCGATGCATGGCAATTCTAAATGCAAGCTTAGAGATGCGGCTGTCGGAACCGCAGATTTAGCTCAGGTTCTCCGTTTTATCGGTGGTTGAATGGGGTTGGTAATCAGGTGAGTCATATGCGGCGTCATTCACTAAAAATCCTGCCTAGGCTTCCCTCAAACGGATCACAGCGTCGTCAAATTCACGTATAGGTTCGAGGCAGTGTAACTGAAGGGGTCATCGAAGTTGAATAATGATGCAGGGTTTGCACATTCCACCATCCAAACAACCCAGCGCTCATGGGACCACCAATTATCATATTGGCGGCCCTCTAACCATCGTCCAGCTCACCCGGCGAGACCTCGGACCCTCCTTCCTGTGCCGTATTTGAGTATATGCTCGACAATGATCGATGATCCTCGGAACCAACAAACCAGCATTCCCTCTTGTTGTTGAGCGTAATCAACCCTGGTACATATACTGCAGAAGTGAGGAATGGCCCGACAGCGATGGCTAACACCGCTAGAACGACATGGCAAAATTGATAGTACTCCATCCTAATAAGATAGATCGACATCGTAATCTACAAAAGGATGGTCAACCTAAACTATAACGCATGTAACAAGGTATCGAAATCCATTACAAGACGTTCCACAAACGTCCGCAGGGACGGCACAACGTATATGAGAGCCCCGGACCTAAACAACCCAGCTCTCACAAAACCGTCCATTATCACATTTCCCAACAGGACAAGCCAAGTCATCGTCCAAACCCGTCCTGCGAGCCCACATACCTTCCTTCCCGTCAGCTGCTTGAATGTCCGCTCGGCTAAAACCCCGGGAGCCATCATCCCAAACCCGACCAACATCCTCCAGAGTTTGCTCGTGCCGTCGAGCGAATATAACCCGACATGGTGGAACACTGCGGAGGAGAGGAATGCCCCGATAACAAAGCCTACGCGCCCAAAGATGAAGGAAAGTGGGTAACCAGCCTGAACGAGGAATATATGGCGGAGCCACTGGTGCCACCTGCGTCCCCAGAACTCTGATAATGACGTCGCACGCCACGGGGAATCGAAGGAAGGAGGCCATTGGGCGGGATCTTGCCCAAGGACAAGCACGCCCACTACGGTATACGAATCGTAACCAATCTGGAGGAAGGAGTAGGTCACGAAGAACCCTACGATGGAGATGATGCTCGATCGGAGGTATCGCACATGGAAAGGTAGGGTTTCGTCGAAGACAGACCCTCCCAAAGAGGAGCCGAGTCCAACTGGGGAGAATGATCGGAGGGCCGTGTATGATGTACCGCAGATGAACGTATGAGCAGCCGCAGACAGAATCACATAGGAAACGAATCCAATGCGGTCCGACGGTCGGAGATCTGGTGGAACGTATACTCCGCGTGACCAGCTCCAACCATAACCGCGGAAGGTCGCGACGAGGTCGAGGGCGTCCAGGAGAGTTGATGGGGAACTATTCGCAGGGCGAAGTTGTCTTACGAGCGGCTCTTTTGCTAGTGCCCAGTACAGGGAACGAGTAACCATGAACAGCATCGGGACCTGGCATTCAAAATTTTAAGTCTTTCCCTTGATGGATAAAATTTGGGATTAACGGTCGTCCGAAAGAGCCACTCACTTCCAGACCGACGTCGAATTGCAACCCGAAGTTGTTCGATACTATATCCACGGAAAATGCTGCACGCAATGCCAACAATGTGACGACCGGCCAGAGTGCCACTCGAAGTACGCGGGTCTGCGGTGTGACAACCAGTACCGCCATAGCGAAATAGAAAAGTGCAGGAGGTAAAACATATGATACGAACGTCGCAACGTTGATGGGAGTTTTGGTCGTCGGAACACCAAGAGTATCCCACATTACGCATGCAGCAAGAGACATAGTTCGTCTCTTCCGGTTCCCTGTGGATACGACGGCAGTGGCTCCGCTTATGGAGCGTTTATAGCTTCGCGACTTTCCGGCGTCCGCATGTCATGATCTGATTGGTTGAAGGACCGCTGACGAAAGTGGAAAACTGACTTGACCTTGTATTATTTTTGTGTATTTTTCGTTGCGAGTCCCGAATTACTCAGTGGGGGTCCCACTTGCTGATTTGCCTGCCCCGTAAGAAATTCATGTCAGAGTTGTCAAATGGTATATCAGATGAAGTTGGATGATTCAGACTCAGCGTTACTTCGGGAAACCATAAGCCTAGGCCTGGCCCGGGTAGCTTGAAGTGCTGTAGAAGTCACCGACACTGTACGCAGACATCGCCCAGTCCCTGCGATCGGGATCTAGTACATACGCACATGGCGAATAGCGAAACGGTCCGAGTCGTGGCAGTTGGCATGATTCAAGTTTAGTGGCTATCAAACTCATTGACAGCTGCCATCACACGTCCACCCGCGTCTTCCGAGATGAGTGTTTGAATCAAATCTCGGCTTTGGCAGATCTGCGCACTGAGAGTTTTGGCGAGTTGCGATTGAAAAAAAAAGGTGACTGACGGAGTGAGCAGGGCGAGCAAGTCCAAGATTTAGCAATGGGTGTCCCGGATGTCGAGCAAACGAAAGCCGCTGGGGCCAGCCTGCGTACTTTTCGAATTCCGGTTCTACCAGTGCTGCTTGGCTAGATACCACTCGCGGTGATACATGATTTCCGGTCCTCTCGGGTCCAGGACCCACTCTTATTGAGCATGATCACCCCTATGTGATGTCGGACGATGGCCGAACCAAAGACAAGGGGAGTGGGACCAGATAACCACCCACTTCCAAGCTTTTCGTCTGCCAGATCGGTGCCAGACTCGTCATGATGCTGGTGTATATTCTACAATTAAAACGGTGGAGTGGACAGAATAACATACAGATACTATGGCGAAGACGAACTACCAATAACAAAAACAAAACATGCTAGAGATTGTAACAACAAGTAGTAGTAACCCCGTCAATCATCATTCACAACAGCCAATTTCGACGTACACGTACGCATACACACACCAGCGTCAACGGTCACGACCAGAGTCTGCGGTCCCTCTGGCCCGTAACTTGTCTGACCTTTTTTTGCATATCTAATAGACGATGGGTATTCGTTCGGGACCGTTGCGCAACTCGGTATTCTGTGAACCCATATATCCCCTCGTGTCTATCTCTTGCGCTTGCTCCTGTTACCCGTTATCGAAGAGGGCGCCTCCGCTGTCGGTGTCGCTGCTTGCCCTTGCTGCGGCGCATGTGTATGTGTGCCATCCACGATCACATCTGACTTGCGCTTCCGTCCGCGTGTCCCTGGTCCCGCCCCCGCACTCACGCCTACACCAGAGACAGCAGGTCCACCACTCGCGGCTCCAGCGGGGACCCTGAATGCTTGTCCATGCAGCTGTGGTACGCCCACACCACCACGTTCAATCCCATCTTGCGACGCTACTTCGTCCAAAAAGGCATGTAATTGCTCCGAGGACGGGTTCCCGATCTTGGACGGATCCGACCCTTTGGGTACAAAGGCGGTTGAAGGGTCGAGTGTCTCCGCTAGCTTGTCAAGGTCGCCATCGTCCTCGTTCGCACGCGGCATGTCCATCAAGAACGAGTCAAAGTCGAAGTCCTGGCCAGTACCAATATTTATGGGTGGGAACATGTCCACATCGCCCGTGGGTAGAGGCGCAGATGTACCTCCTCCACCGCCAACCCCTGTGGCGGTGTCTGCGGGAGGTACGCCTGAATCCAGCGTGGTAGGATCGATACCCAGACTCTGAATGAGCGATTGGATATTGGTTTGCAACTCATCTACGTCGTCGTTAATCTCCGCGGTAGTTTTGTAGGTCTTTTGAAGTCGGTCACCTTGTTGTTGGAGCGTGAACGGGTCCGGATCAGAAGGGCCTCCTAGAAGTGAGAGCGTGAAAGGTGACAGTGCGTTAGCTGCTGTGTAGTCAAATGTTGGGGGTAATCGTGGTGATGTGGTGACATTGGGATAAACATTTCCCGGGACTGGGTTGATAGGGGGAGTGTCTTGTTGAGGGTTATTGTTGTATGGTGATGGCGCGATGAGATGTTGGTAATGTGGTTGACTTGCTGATGAAAATGCCTCGGGAGTGATAGTCTGAGCAGCGAGTGCTGCGAGCAATTTCTGCATTTGTGTCGGTGAGTTAAGAACAGAGGTCAAAGCTGCTTGTACAATGTGGTCGTTGTTCGTTTGAGTGGGTGTAGGAGTGGTGGTTGTAGGGGCCGTAAATGGCGTGGTATTCGTTGTGTTTGACGACGGGGGGATCGGCGCGGGGTGAGCCTGTTGTGGGGCGGGGCGAGGTTCTATTGCAACCGGCGTAGGCGCGTCGGTGACACTCGGTTCAACTGAAGCAAACCTCGGGGTCGTAGGCGGTTCCGAGGGCTGTACAGCAGGCGTATCCAATGATCCAAAGAAATCTTAAGTTCGAGATTAACACGACGAACAATGAGATCGTCCGAGAAGACCCACCCGTCGAGTTCGTCGACCGTGCACTTTCCATGCTCGATCTGGACTCCTCTTCCACAACCTTACCCACGTCCGCTCTCTCCCTACTCCGACCACCTGCGATCAGCAACCTCTGAGGCTTCCTTGCCACCACAGCATGCGGCGCATCCTCGTCCTTTCTCATCTGGTTCTCACCGTGCCCGAATACCCCCGCCAAAAACTTCAGAATCCGATTGATGGTATCCTGATGCTTTTTATGCTTCTCTCGCGCCGCCATCGCTTCCTGCCAGAGAAGTTCATTCGAACCTTTCAGTTCATTCAAGTCAGCTGATACGGCCGCCTGATGCCGCTTAATCGCCTGTATCCCATTCACAATCGAGTTGATGTCCACCAGCTGATTCGCTGACAACGCTCCCACAGCCACATTACCCGCCACATCCTTCCCTGCAGTAGGGGCCCCATGGGCGTCCTCGCCCGCTGTTGGCGCCTGCTTTTTCCGCTGTATGAGACACAACAATTCTGGCTGACCACGCAAAAAGTGTGGGTGTTCAAAGTTCCAGAACTCGGAGTCCGAGTCGGCACGGAGGACACCTTGTTGGAGATGAGGGATCTTGCGAAAGCCGTACATGTTGAGTTGGCGGACAAAGGAGCTAAAGTTCTTGTGCTTGAACCAACGCCCGAGAACTTCACTCGCGAATCGCTCTTGGTCGAGGACTGAAATGGGGAACAGCGGGGGGAGTCAAGCGCGGGTTGGGCGTATGATTTGAGAGGAAATGCCCACCAAAGAAGGAGTCGCCTGTATCAGACCATCTTATGAGATCTTGGTCAGCGGGGTCATTGACCATCCTATCGAATACCAAGCGGGTGAGCAGATGAGAATATCTTGGGCCCCTGGCCAGTGATTCGTGGACGCACTCGTATAGTTTCTGGAGAAAAGCAGGGACAAGTTGTCTGGCTGGTCTGCTCAAGTGAGACGAACTCCCTCTCTGTGCGACGGTGAGGGATATTTGCTGGTCTGTGGTCGCCGCCATCGTCGTTGAGATCAGCGTCGAGGTAGTGCAAGTGGCAGCTTTGACGGAGAAGACGCAGCAAGTCTCCACGGTAATACTTTGTGCCAAATACGTAAAAACATATCATAACCCTAACCCTAGGTTTGGTCCTGCAGAGGCTCGAGCAGGGATCAAGGCCATAGGTCATTGGCCTCGCTGTCGCCCGAACACCTGTTCGTTCTACGGTCAAGCTAACTACGAGGTGCCCAGCCCGCCCTCACAGCTCATCATGCTTCACCCGTTTCAGGTTAGGACCTAGCTTCGCACACGCGTATCTTGGCAGTAGTTCCACATTCCTGTATCTAGTCGGTTCACTACATCCATCCTTCTTGATTCCACACGAGCGAGCGATATCGCGCAGACTCCTGCGCTCATGGAATAAGTACTCTGCGCGGATCAAAATTTCACCACCCACCGCCTCACGCCTCATCCCTCATATCCCACCATCTTCCTCTTCTTCTTGATCTCTTCTCTTAGCATCATGATCCGGCTTTCCAACCTCCACGATAAATCCATCTCACGCGTGCACAAGCTAGTCGCCTCTGCCAGCATCTCCCTCGCCGCCTTGAAAGCGTGCCCCCACTCCAAGATCCCCTCTTCCTCCCCACTTGCCGCTTCCTCCGATCTTGCTTCCCTTTCTGCGGCCTTTCGCTCACCCTCCTTCATCTCCAGGACCGCGAGTTCGAAATAGGCGACGGGGCTGACCCATGTGCTGATTTCGACGTTCCCCCCATGTTTCAAGGCGTCACGAAGTAGTGTTCGCCCAGTAACGTAGTCCCCTATCGTACGATGAACGATGCCGAGGATGAGAGACCGAATGGCAAGTTCGTCGGGTGTGTCCAGGTCGAGTTTGGCATTGGCCGGAGGAGCGGGTTGAGCGGGCATGTGCTTACTCTCGATTCCAATCGGCGGCGTGAACTTACTCAACTCCTCGATGTGCACCAGTGCAGTAACTTCGTCGATATGAGCATGATTGTTCCCGACTATTGTATATCCAAGTCAGAGTCAGTCAGAACACAACGCAATATAGGTTCTTTGACTGACAGATGGCAAATTCTAGAAATTCGTTGTCAAAAAAATGACATGTGCATGAACACGAATGAGACACAGACCCTCCGCAGGATTAATTCTGATTGCCTCCACGTAACGATCAGGATCACCGCCCCGCCGGACTTTTTTTCTCTTGTAAAACTCCACTTCCAATCAAGTCATCAACCTTGGGTTCAAGTTCGAACAATTCTAGACATACACTTCTTTTTGATGAGAACCTCCGCGGGCATCATCATCTTTCGAATGTTGACGGTGTGAGAAATCTTGTCTAGTAGAGTCTGCGCCTCATCCAACCTGCCAATCGATACATAGCATCCTGGGAGAAATCAATCTGAAGCACTCGCCGATCCACAGCTCGATAGAATTCACCTGCAGCGATAAAGAGGTTCGTGGCGGGACTCCTTCCAGAATCAATACAATCAGTACGCTCGAACCGACCAGACATAGACGTAAACCATCACCAACTATTCGTTTCCATCAAATCCAAAATGATCTCCGCGCACTCTTCATATCGTCTGAAGCCAAGTAGCGTCCAGGCAAGCTCAAAGGCAAGCTGCACACTCGAATCAGCATTGAACTTTATTCTTTTCAGGACGAGAACTGCATACCAACGTGTCTGCTTGAGGAAACGTTTCCGGCCTATCGGGTGCTAGTCCATCTCTCAACGTCTTGATTGCCCCTTTCGGATCCCCTGTCATACGCTGGATTTTTGCCTGGCGGGAAGGAAGTTAAACAGTTGATCGCGACCATTCGACGGGGACGAGCTACTCACCTTGTTCAGTGTCCATAGAGTGCCCTTTGGGTACCGTGCCGAGACTCTAGGAAACGTTGTAAAGAATTAACTTGATCACAAGAAAAATCACACACTTGTTCACAATCCCCCTGTACTCCCTCAGAATATGCTCTTCATCTGCCTGATATCCCGTCATGAGTAACATGACGCCGTAATGCGTCATCAGAACCAGCCTTGAATCCAGGACGGAAATAAACATCACATCAGAAAATGAATAGAAAAACTCACCCCGCATACACGGAATGAACGTCCGATCGAGCGGCAGACACTGCAAGAGCCTGGAGGGCGAGTTGGCGGTCATGGTTGTACCCCAAAAAGCCTACCAAAGTCCTAAGATAAAACGATGACGTCGGGGACCTCTTTCCGGGGAATTTATCCCTCACCTGACTTTGGAAGGAAGAAGGGAAAAATCGAGGTTGAACACCCCGTAACCTCCCAGGTTGCGTAAAGCAGAATAACAAAGAAAGTCAGCATCAACAGCTTACCAAACGCGGCACCTGACAAGATTAGCTCTTCGATTGCGTCACTTGATGGGTCGTTATTGGTGTCAAACACGGGAGCATTGGGAGGTGCGGACATCGAGGACGCAAATCCCCACCGTGCCAGGAATCCTGGAGATTGTGCCTCTGGAACAGGATGTGCCGCAGAAGATCGGACGCTCTGAATCGACCCTTGGTGAGACGACAGTAAGGGTATGCCGTAGGGTATGCTCGTCTAGTCCACTCGGATATAAGGTCTTGAACAATCTAGAAAATTATGCATCAGTGAGGATGGACAGGCAAGAGCTCATCAAAAGTAACGTACTTGGTAAATTTTGAATGTGCGCTAGCGTGTGTTGTCAACCCACGGTGAAATGCGAGAGGTCGTATGGAAAGGCTTGCCTATTAAGCTCGTATCTGGGGATATTTTAGTGACACAGTAAGTCTAGAAAAGGATAGGTGACTGACAGACACTGTAGATATCCCGTGTACGACTCGCTGTAGACGACGGGACACATGCTGTCAGTAAGGAACTATCGGCTACGGACGTGTCGCACACCTCAGCGCATGAGTCAATCCCAGAACAAGAGCTGCATCGGCCTGGGCGACTTCCCATTCAATACCAGGTTAGGGGACCGAGCACTGCAAGCGAAGCGAGCAGTGCGAGGGGGATAGAACATTTGGATGGGTGCCAGATAGGTTATAGGCGTTGTTCCCACAAGTAACAACACCACCTATTTCGTCGAGCGACTCATCAGACCTCTGGCGACGAAGAAAAGGATTTCGTGCATACCTGATATAAATAATCGGTTGGTACGTGCACGGACCATCAGTATAAACATATAAAAGGAAAATCAGACGTATCGGGTACCGCCGCGGGAACGCTGATGTGGCATTGTGTCATAATGGCGCAATCCGCAGCACGGCCGTTGCCGGGTCCAGGCCGGCCGAGGCCAGGCACTGAAACACGGGGGTGTCGTTACTCGGATCTTGCCGGACGGGACTTGCCGGGGGACGGGGTGTGCCGGACGGCCCGAAGGGCCGGCCGGTTAACTTACCATAGCCGGTGTGCCGATGGCCACTTACCGGTCCGGGCCGTGGAATTGCCGGACCTAGGGGTAATTTCCTAGTTAGTCAGTATGAAGCACTTACGTAATTGAAACTCCACCCACCGGTTAGGTTAGGTTAGTTACGTGGCGTTTCAGTCCAATGATGAGACCAGAACAGATAACAGTGAGGTCTGCCGGGACCTACACACTCTGTTTCGTCACACGAGTGACTCATCAGATCTATATTCGGTCATAAGAACGACGCCATCCACTCACCGGTATATATACCTTTTTCTTGGTGAGTGGGAAAACACTTCTAGATTAGTAAAACAATAAACGGGTAAAACACGTAGCGACGGTTGCTCTTCGGCCCTTGATCCGATCTGTCAAAACGTGAGAGAGTTCACACGCCGGCATAGTTACCCGCGCTTCTTTCTCTGATATATTAAAGAAGGCTTCTTTAATTTCGGTTATCTTGTTACCCGAGCTGTCAAGCGTGAGAGAATTCACACGTCAAGCGGAGATTACCGTGGGAGTATCCGATTATCCCCATTTAGGCAAATTAAGGCACCAGGCACGAGGCACAGGCACCAATCCGTTTGATCGTATTCTCTGTTCGTAACCCTAGGTTAGGCTATGTGACAGTCATGTTAATATTGTTAACTAGCGCTTTCGCGACTTAGAATTTCGTACTCACGTTAGGGTTAGGGTTACAGAGATGACGTCACCCCGCCGCTGAGTGGAGCTCAAGCGGGCTTGCCCGCGCGAGCGGAGCGAAGCAAGGGGTGACGTCATCCTCTCTGTAAAACGTGGTTAGTATGTCTGTTTTCACCGCGCATACAGTACTACTTATCGTAGAAGTGTGGTGTGCTAAGGCAGCATTACCATTCGACAGAGCCGGTCTTAAACCAACGGACTCTTTCCCCAAGATTACCTCACAGCGAACAATGCGGACCTTACGTAAGACCTCCCCACAAGATGGCGTGGTTACCCTCAACAAGTTTTCCGGCCAAAGGCAGCAGAATACAAGGTAGGTTACCTTCCACAAAGGATCAACAGTCGTTTCGGGATACGCGTTCACGGATGCAAACAGGTACTGGAGCACCCGCGGGCCACTAGCCAGCAAAGTGTCAAACAAGGCACTTACCGAAGACCGATCCGTAGAAGGGTCGACAGGACTTCGTCGTCAGTGGGGTTACCAGTGAAAACGGGAGATGGAGAGCGACGCTGTGGTTCTTCGTTGTTGGATTCTGCGATCAGGCGCCCCGATCGCAAACGACGATAGCCTTCCAGTGGGTCGAGAAGTAAGTGAGTCTCGTCAATAGGACGGATGGCATCCCCGGTTGACTCACGCTCATCCAGCTGTTCCAACACGATCTTTTTCCAAAGATTGACTGTGTCGTAAAGGTTAAAGGTGCGTTTGCGCGAAACTATCACCTTGCGATTCGATATACCCATCGCCTCAAAATCGGGGACTCGATACTCCTGACCACGGTCATCGACGCTAAGGAAAAGTCCTTTGGTCACCGTTGCCATTTGTACGAGGGGATACCCCGCAGGGCGAGGAGGGAATTCTATTGAATATTCTCTACGCTTGGCCTTGTCGGTCCAAGTACGCAGGTAATCGAACATCGTGTTGCCGAGTTCCTTAGCACTGAAGTAATTCCAGGCAGTATTAAAGCTAGACTTCAAGACGAGTACGTCCAGTTTGTCCCGTTTTTCGACGCGGAGACGATTGTCCCACCGTTCTCGTTGTTTTTCTTTCCGCCATGCTTGTACAATCCCGATAGGATAGCCACGCTTCACATAGAGAGCGACCAAGCTCTCGAGTGCCGCCATGTAGTGTTCTTGTTTACTACTTAGCGTGGCTAAGCGGGACATCTCCCCGTAAAACGTGCCGCGTTTGACATCGTAGGGGTGCGCTGATATCCATGGAATTCTTTCTTGGTGGTTACGGGCTTTCTTGTATGGCATGTGCTGCAAAGAGTTGTCTCTATCTACATAGAGCATCATGTCCAAGAATGGGAGAAATTTGCCCACTTCCCATATAATTTCACAGTCATCGATTTTAACGGCTGTTCGTACTGCATCGAGAGCCTCTGCTTCACAGGAGGCGAAGACAATTGCAGCGCAGTCATCGATGTATCTACCGTAGAAGGCGATACGAGGTTGTTCTAACACCTTGTCGCGACGTTCGCAGTACCACCCGTATAGATTCGCAAGATCCGGTGAGTCTGCTATGCCCATAGCTAGTCCCTGTAGCTGTTGGTGTATTATACCTTCAAACTGTGTAAGTAACTCTGTGTTACCGGTTTCTAAGCACCGTCGGAAAAACTCTAGTTCTTCGATGTTTTCGGCGAGGTCGGCCTCATTATAGCCCTTTTTGATAAATGGGTTAGGGTATAAATAGGGTTTGTGCATGTCTAAATCATAAAATTATCAACTCAAATACTATAGATAAGTCAAATCATCCAATCATTGATATTCACAAGTTGCACATTTTTGAACATTGGAGCATCATCAGTCATACTATCCTACTCCATAGTCACAAGTGTGAAATCACACAATATTCAATATCCACATGTTGCGCGTTTTTGAACATTTGAGTCATACTATCATACTTCACAGTTATATGTGTGAAATCACACAATCTTTGATGTCCACATGTTGCGCGTTTTTGAACATTTGAGCACAATCAGTCTTACAATCTTAATCCATAGTCACAAGTGTGAAATCACACAATGTTCAATGTTCACATGTTGCGCGTTTTTGAACATTTGAGTCATACTATCATATTTTACAGTTATATGTGTGAAATCACACAATCTTTGATGTCCACATGTTGCGCGTTTTTGAACATTTGAGCACAATAATTCTTAAGTCACAAGGGTTAGGTTAGTTACGTGGCGTTTCAGTCCAATGATGAGACCAGAACAGATAACAGTGAGGTCTGCCGGGACCTACACACTCTGTTTCGTCACACGAGTGACTCATCAGATCTATATTCGGTCATAAGAACGACGCCATCCACTCACCGGTATATATACCTTTTTCTTGGTGAGTGGGAAAACACTTCTAGATTAGTAAAACAATAAACGAGTAAAACACGTAGCGACGGTTGCTCTTCGGCCCTTGATCCGATCTGTCAAAACGTGAGAGAGTTCACACGCCGGCATAGTTACCCGCGCTTCTTTCTCTGATATATTAAAGAAGGCTTCTTTAATTTCGGTTATCTTGTTACCCGAGCTGTCAAGCGTGAGAGAATTCACACGTCAAGCGGAGATTACCGTGGGAGTATCCGATTATCCCCATTTAGGCAAATTAAGGCACCAGGCACGAGGTACAGGCACCGATCCGTTTGATCGTATTCTCTGTTCGTAACCCTAGGTTAGGCTATGTGACAGTCATGTTAATATTATATAGGCCTTTTTGTCAGGTCATTCAGGCTAGAGACAGCTTAGGGATAGAAAATCAAGTATATCAAGTATTTTACATACAAGATGTCGAACCATTCTGTACAATTTAATTTAATTTAATTTAATTGATTGATTAATATTAGTTGAACATCGCGCAATATGGACATAAGCGGAAATGCGCATGTAGAGTAAGTACTTGGAGAGTGAATATTAATGTAGTAACACTATATATATGTGTGTATGTGTGTGACGGGGATGCAATGCACAGTTGATCCGCGCATTTTGGTTATAGTATAAAATGCACATACATCAGCGTCAAAATCTTAAAATCATGGACCATATTTTTGGTTGGGTCGACATGTGAGACATCGAACACCGCGCATTTTAGTCGGGGGATAAAATGCGCACTTGATTTGACCAATATGGTTACGATACGGGGTACTGAGTCTGTACGTTATATCCTCGAATGCTGCGCTGCGCTGCGCATTTTGGCACTGTCTGAAAATGCGCATGTTCTTGTCATTATATCTCAAATACCGCGCATTTTGGTATTAGCTGAAAACGCGCACATTCCGAAGCAAATCACCTTCGTGCGCGTTTTCAGCTAATACCAAAATGCGCGGTATTTGAGATATAATGACAAGAACATGCGCATTTTCAGACAGTGCCAAAATGCGCAGCGCAGCGCAGCATTCGAGGATATAACGTACAGACTCAGTACCCCGTATCGTAACCATATTGGTCAAATCAAGTGCGCATTTTATCCCCCGACTAAAATGCGCGGTGTTCGATGTCTCACATGTCGACCCAACCAAAAATATGGTCCATGATTTTAAGATTTTGACGCTGATGTATGTGCATTTTATACTATAACCAAAATGCGCGGATCAACTGTGCATTGCATCCCCGTCACACACATACACACATATATATAGTGTTACTACATTAATATTCACTCTCCAAGTACTTACTCTACATGCGCATTTCCGCTTATGTCCATATTGCGCGATGTTCAACTAATATTAATCAATCAATTAAATTAAATTAAATTAAATTGTACAGAATGGTTCGACATCTTGTATGTAAAATATACATATTATTGTGTTACATCGTGTTGCTACATCAATCAATATCGATATTGATCAAGAGGATCTGGACAGTCTCTCCCAGTATCTACACGCCCAAACTTGGGTTCCGGAAAACTGACAATTGACGGAATATGTAAATGGAATATGTATTAGATTCTCCACACACATCGGTGTAACATGCCTGAAGCCATTCTTACGCTGTTCACAGTAGGTCGAGAAGCGAGCCGTCTGTGTGATATACCACCTTGCATGCCAGCCAGACACTCGCAAGTGCTCCAGCTGAGACCCTGCTGACAAATCTGAGGAGCCCCAACCGCAACGTCCAGCTGACACTCGTGACAAATCACTGCACTTGGGTCACAGAATATATCCATCAAGTATCGGGAGGAGGCATGCTGAACGTTGCTCGCACATTTTGTGCCCACTCAGGCTGTCAACACAGTCCTGTCGGCATGTTTATGGAGATGTCGACTGTGAATTTGATCCTTGCCCATGAAGCCACTCATTGACATCACAGAAAGAAACAGGATTAATGCATGGAGCGTATAGCATGAGTCAAATGTAAACAATGATGTGATTATCATGAAATACAAGTCAACGTTTCTACAACGTAGGGAGGTCTCTGTATGAGTGCAGGGGGATCAACCCTAACCCGGGCCAAAAGGTCAGTGGCATAATTAAATCGAGGTTTTGGGTGAGGAAGCACTGGATGGGACCGTTGAAATGATTGGTGGTGAAGGTAGGGAATCCTGAGCAATCGATCACACCAACCTTGAAGGATGAGTGGAAGAAGCAACACACTTCACGTTGTTGAAGTAGGGCAGACCCTTGATGAAGGGATCAAGTGATCTGGCTCCTTCTGTGCCTTCTGCTGCACCAATGATAGAACCGCAAAGAAGCGAGACAAAGTCGGGATTAAGTAAGGAAATCAATGTTGCGATCAAGGAAACCCTTGGAGAAATAAGTAATGGGCCCAATGAAGTGGTTGACGGTGAACGTTGGGTATCCCGAGTGATCAATCGCCCCGACCTTGAGGGGGAAATGGTTGCCCCAACACTTGTGGAATGCTTCCGCCATCGTATGGTCCATCTTCTTGTGTGATCGGCAAGCCTGGTCATCCATGATGAGGATGAGGCCACCAGGCTTGTTTTGGAGAAGGCGAACACACTCGGCGTTGTCAAAGTACAGGACAAAGCGAGAGATGCCCTCTGTCTGGCACTCGTCAACGTGTGATACGTTTCTAAATGGAGCCCTGCAAATGCTCTTTGGCAAAGTTGATGCAGAAGTGATTCAGGGAGTTTTGCTGGCTTGTCATGTTTTGGGGACCGGGAAGATCAAAAAGTCCGATGAAGGTGTCGAAGTCGTCGTGGCAGAGGCGTTGGTTGATGTGTTCATTGAGCCAAACGAAAAATGGAGTGTAGAGTGTCTTAGAAAGGTCGTCACAGTTGTCGGAGGCACCATCGGGGTTCAGGCAAAGCTCCTTCTTGACGAGCTTCATCTTGTAAGCAAGCGTGCTCTCAAGTGCAGAAGGTTGTACGCCAAAGAATTCGGCAATGATGCCGAGAGCATCTATGTTGCAGACAACAGCAGCGTTGACATCACGACCGCGGTCGACAGTGAACTCAATGTTACCAAAGTGGAAGACAGCTGTGAGGAGCTGGCATGTTTGTTGAAGCGATTGGCATCATTGTCCCAAATGCCACTGGAGTGAGTGCCGGCATCGGCACGCTGACTGAGATAACGGTACTGGGTCTTGTTGGCGAGGTGAAGGCTCAGATGTTGACGTTCTTCTGGCGATGTGCCAGCCTTCAGGTAATAGAAATTGTGGAAGTTTCGCTCCCCAGATGGCACAACTACCACTTGGTTGCACTCCAGATAGTACTCAGGTGACTTGACTACACGAACGGCCTTTGTCGGTGAACTGCAGCTCCGTATATTTTGAAACTCATTTGGATTGAAGAGCATGCGAGCGTTTCCAGAGGACTTGATGATGAGCTTTGCTGCAGGCACCTGGCTCACGAGCTTGGGGCCCTTCTTTCCCAGATTGGAAACGGACAACTCTAGCAGCGTCTTGATGGCGAGGTGGCGACTTTTCTACTTTCCACTGTCAGTTTCACCACTACAAAAAATGGAACATTCGTAAACTATACCTGGAGTAGAAAGAAAAGAGCATACCTGATGATTAGGGACTGGTCCTAAGCTGTGCGCCTCATGTGGTAGTAGGCATTGTCAGCAAGCTGGAAGATGTGAGGAGGGATTGAAGCCTTACTTTCAATTGTGTCCCGATAGTTTGCAGCATAGTTTTGAAGAATTGAGTCAGCATTTGAGGCGACATGCTTGTGAGGGCTAAGAGCGACGAGGGCGAGAGATCTGATAAAGGGATCCTGCCTACTCAAAGGGAGGTTTGACCGACGGTGCCTGAGAGAGGTAGAGATACCAATGCATGTGGAAGTGTCGACGATGAACATGCTGTTATGGCATGTCAGGAGTAGTGGGGGAGTCATGTACCCTATAGATGGGTTTGGGTGGTGATAGATGCCACTGCCTGTACGACAGCGAAGGTTTGCTCGATGGTGCCATGAAGGGGTTGGCAGTGGGTGGTGGCGTCTGCTTGTCCATCGACAGTAGGATAGAGAATGGGATCATCAGAGATCTTGCAGATCATCTCTTTGAACTCCTTGAGTGTGACAGGATCAGTGTTGAGTTCCCACTCGAGGTACTGACACATTTCTCTGTTCTCTTTCCTACTATGTAAGGCAGAGGTAGGGCGCAGATGAGTTTACCTTTGTAGAAGCAGGCATTGTAGGCGGAGGATGTGATGGATGCTGGATGCGGTGGATTTGTAGGCTTTGAATTCAGTGACGACGATGTCATAGGAGGCGAGAGCCTTTCAGATGGTGCAGGAGGGCCAGGTGTAGACTATAATAACCACTGAGCCGCACCACTGGTTTTTGGGGTTTGGAGTGCCAGATTGTGAAATTCCACAGGGTATGTAGACTAAACTTATCAAGTAGAAAGAAAAAAACGCAAGACGAACTTGAAAAATAGATCAAATTCATGATCACATGCACCCTTTGCTCATTACATTGAAATCAAGTGTTATTTGGTTATGTTTGGTCATACAAACAAACATACACATATTAGAACCATGTCTGAGTTTAAAATAGTTCACACGCATCTTTGTTTCCAACCACAACCATCATGAGAACCATCTCTTTTACTCAAAAACAAACCATCCTCTCTATGCTTGATGCTGGCCAATCTGCTCACTCTATTGCATCCACTACTGGTCTTAATGTGTCTACCATATCCAGATTACGCTCCAAAGAGCGTTTTGAGCTTCAAAAAGCTACTGGAGGTCGTCCATCCAAGCTTTCCTCTGCCAATGTCTGGCATGCCATTCGTCTTATCTCCTCTGGAAAGGCAGAGAATGCTGTTCAGGTGACCAAGGCACTCACCAATATAGTCAAACAGCCTCTCTCTACCTCCACAGTGCGCAGACAGTTGAGGAAGACAGGTATGAAAGCTGTGGTCAAGTCCAAATGGCCTCTCCTTTCAGCCAAGCATCGTAGGGCTCGTCGAGACTTTGCTTATGCTCATAAAGATTGGACTCTGGAGGACTGGAAGAAGGTAGTATGGTCTGATGAGACCAAAATCAATCGCCTAGGGTCAGATGGGCGCAAGTGGGTGTGGAAAAAGGCAGGGGAAGGGCTAAGTGATAGGCTGGTGGAAGGTACAGTGAAGTTTGGAGGAGGTTCTTTGATGATGTGGGGCTGTATGACTTGGCAGGGAGTTGGCTATGCTACCAAGATTGATGGTAGGATGGATGGGGACCTTTACCTTCAGATTTTGAAGGATGAACTGCTCAATTCTTTGCAGTTTTATGGTCTTGATCCTCCTGACATCATCTTTCAGCAGGACAATGACCCCAAACATACTTGCAAGAAGGTGAAGGATTGGCTTCAGGAGCAGGATTTTCATACTATGGTATGGCCTGCACAGTCTCCTGACCTCAACCCCATTGAGCACCTCTGGGGTTATCTCAAAAGAAGACTAGCAGATCATGATTCCTCTCCTAAGGGGATTCATGAATTGTGGGAGAGAGTTCAGGTTGATTGGGAGGGGATAGCAGTTGAAGAGTGTCAGAAGTTGATAGAGAGCATGCCTAGAAGGATTGAAGCAGTTATCAAGGCAAAGGGAGGCTATACCAAGTACTAATATACCCTGGAAAGCAAAAGGTGCAAAACTGTTGCAATGGTATTGGTGTTTTGAAATGGATGTATCTTTGCAGTATGTAAGCGAAATCACATGACCCTGGGGACAACGTTGTAGCTAAGGGTTTGTACTTTATTTGTTCCCACCAAAGCAAAGTGAAATTCCCACAAGTGATTGCGGGGCGCTTCGCGCCCCGGTTTGAGGTTAGGCATTGCAACGGTTTTGCACCTCACTGTAGCATGGTATTACAGATTACTGAGTGGCGGGGATCAACAACATTTGCTCAACAATAGCTTTAAATTGCTCCCAGATGGTTTGCTGGGTAAGAGATATCTCAGGAACCTCATCATCCTCATCTTTTAGCACCCAGCTCGAGATAAACTCTCCCTCCATTGGGATTCATGGGTCCTAAAGTGGCCAGTCACCATGAGGGAATGTGGGGAATGAAGCGACAAAAGTCATCCAAAATAAATCTTGCATCAAGCGGTAACACTGCGGGTATTTGTTGCCGAGACAGGAATCTGCTAGCAAACAGCAGTTCAATTTCTGTTGCCAAGCGGTGCCACTGGCATGTGTCAGTGGGTTCAAAGCCAGATGGAAGTGGGAGGAAAGGAAACATGGACTGCCAATAATAAGTACGCATGTGATCCAATAGAAAGGAACTCACAGGGTTCAATGGTGCCATTGGTATCAACTTGTGTGTAGAAACATCATGTACAGCAGGCAACAATCCTGCCCATTCATCTGCAAGTTATACAGAAATTTTCACAGGCTGAAGTGGAGTGTTAGCAGTTACCAGCCCCACTGTACAGGAAAACATACAATGTACTGAGGGATGTCTCTGAAGCAAACATGGCCATGAAAGCGGACAGACAGATCGAGTGAATTGAGAGCAAATCCATAGGGTTGGTGAGTAGTTTTGACATTGATGATGGCTGTCATTGTCTCAGAAAACGCAGGGGGAAGTGGAGGGAGGAGATGTCAGAGCAGTGGTTTGTCGAAAACCAACACGCTCCCGCAACGCAGTTTGATTGCTGGCGAAGTCATGTGACGTTGGGTGATTCGAGTCCAAAATTTAGAGGATCTCGCATTCCGAGTTCACCGTCAGCGAGTGTGTCGACCTGTGTGCAATCGTACTCAATATCTGCAACCCTCAAAAACATATCGAGCGAGGTCCGATTCGTCTTGCAAGAGCATCGCACAAAGGAGATCCAATCACAAGGTATGTCCACTGTTCTTTGTCACTCAGCCTTCTTGCGTACTAATAGTATTAGCACAGTATAGCCAGATCTCATGGGGAGAGCTCCAAAGCCCCTCCATCTTGATACAAATGGTAAGACACATCGAACTTGATATTCAAATCTGACCACTTTCACAGTGTTTGCCGAAGTTAGCCAGGATTCGCAATATGTCATTTGTAAAGTGTGCCCATCTCACGGTAGTCAAAAAGTCATACTGGCATTGCCATGTTGCAGGTCATGCAAGCTCAAAGAAGCATCGGCGGAATCTTGAGAATGCGACTGGGGGGAAAGCACAGCAGACACAATCGGGGCTTGGGACCCACAGAGGATTTCAGTCTACGCTATTCCAAACAGTGCAAGACGAACTATTCGAGATATATGACGAGACAGAAAGAAATCTGTCTCCGCTGCTCCAATCCAATGTCACTGCAAGGAACTCCAGAAATTCTTCAGTACCATTGAGCCAACTCTGGAACAAATTTCAAGCAGAACATACCATATTCTTAGATGACTACTTTGACAAGATGCAGCAGAAAATTGAGGAGGGTGAATCCCTCTTTACGAGTATCCTCCCACCCCTCAAGGAAGAACTAGGACCCGAAGACGACAGTGAAGGAGAGCTCCCTGTACCGGATCTCGAGGCGATCTATGCAGACTATGGCATAGATATTGATGGTTCAGACTTCTATCGATATCCGAGTCTGTTCTTTTACTGAGTATTGTGCAGCCGTTGCTAATGGAACTATTCACCACACGAAGTTCAAAGCAGTTTCAGGTGTTTCTCCTGGAGAGCCGTTATATCCTTGGAAGTCAATGCCAGTAAGTTTAGATGAAGTATCATGATTAGCATTTACTAACGAATGTGTAGGAGTTCTTGACCCACCTCCTCTTCAGTTCTCCTCATCTCAGGTTCTCACGCCCGCAGCAAGCTGCAGTTCTGGATTGGGACAAAAGAGCTTGGAGCACCTGGAGTGCCTTCGATGTATGCTGTGAAAAGAACACAGGAGCACATTATGAATCTCCTTGGAACTCCAACATGAAAAGGTGACAACGGCATCAGGTAGCGTGTTCTATTTAAATGCTATCAACAAGGCAATCGCCATGGTGAGTGAAATAGCTTATTTAACTCTTCTGGCCCGTTCGCTCATATCAACTCCTGGATGCAGGATTTTGCAAATCCTCTCACACGGTTTGCAATGCAGAAATATCCTGAGAATGGACAAGGTCGTATGTCACAAGTGCACCATGGAAGTAAAATGCTCGAAGATCTTCCAGATGGCCTTGCGCCTCCATGTGTCCATGTCGATTGTGCGATCTACTTTGTCAATGAACTTCTTCGACAGTTGACGGGTCAGTACTTCATATCGAAAAAATTCTTTCAAACAAGAATGTCAATGGAAGGAGGATCTATGGAGCCTACTGTATTTGTGCTTGGGTACAAAGCTTACAAGACTGCAGTTTGTCCATGCCACGGTCTTATAACACTTTACATTGGTTGATTTTTTTCACTTTCATCACAGGAAGGATTTGCAATCAATCCGGAAAGGGCCATTGTTCCAGTTTCGACATTTTTCGACACATTCGAGGATCTCCAGCATCAGGCTGGTGAGTCTGGTATCAAGTTCACAGGTGTGTCATGTTGCTCTGAGGATGTGCATGTTAAGTCTAGAAATATTGTGTAGCTTCTTCTGTCGCATTTACTAATATAATGCTGAATCCCCTTCGGATGAAATCAGGCGGACGGATGGTTTACTCCGTTCCCCTAGTTGTATTCATGGACAATGTGTCAGGGAACATCTCAAAGCAATGGAACAAGCACCATGTAGTCTACATGTCAAATGCTCTATTGCCATGGGAGGTGCTTGAGCAGGAGTTTTCAATTCGATTCATATCAGGATCACCGCATGCGACTCTGATGGAACTGATGCATGACATCAAAGAGTCGATCCAGTAAGTTTGTTGATTGCAAGTTATCTATGTCTTACCGAGCTCGTTTACAAGGAAAGCGACTAATAACCCCATTGTGGCGTTCGACGTCAAGCACCAGGAAGAAGTTGTGCTCATTCTGTATGAGCTGATCATCACCAGCAACAACCTGATGCAAGCTGAGGAGTGCAGCCATGGTGGACTAAAGTGCAATTACTTCTGCCGCACTTGCAAAGTCAGTGGTACACATGCTGAGAAGAACACGGACAAGAGATACACTGACATCTTCCAGGTATTATAGCCCTTTTTGATAAATGGGTTAGGGTATAAACAGGGTTTGTGCATGTCTAAATCATAAAATTATCAACTCAAATACTATAGATAAGTCAAATCATCCAATCATTGATATTCACAAGTTGCACATTTTTGAACATTGGAGCATCATCAGTCATACATACTATCCTACTCCATAGTCACAAGTGTAAAATCACACAATGTTCAATATCCACATGTTGCGCGTTTTTGAACATTTGAGTCATACTATTATACTTCACAATCATATGTGTGAAACCACACAATCTTTGATATCCAGATGTTGCGCGTTTTTGAACATTTGAGCACAATCAGTCTTACAATCTTAATCCATAGTCACAGGTGTGAAATCACACAATGTTCAATGTTCACATGTTGCGTGTTTTTGAACATTTGAGTCATACTATCATACTTCACAGTTATATGTGTGAAATCACACAATCTTTGATGTCCACATGTTGCGCGTTTTTGAACATTTGAGCACAATCAGTCTTACAATCTTAATCCATAGTCACAAGTGTGAAATCACACAATGTTCAATGTTCACATGTTGCGCGTTTTTGAACATTTGAGTCATACTATCATACTTTACAGTTATATGTGTGAAATCACACAATCTTTGATGTCCACATGTTGCGCGTTTTTGAACATTTGAACACAATAATTCTTAAGTCACAAGTGTGAATCACACAATCTTTGATGTCTACATGTTGCACGTTTTTGAACATTCGAGTCATACTATCATACTCCACAGTCATATGTGTGAAATCACACAATGTTCAATGTCCAGATATTGCGCGTTTTTGAACATTTGAGCACAATCAGTCTTACAATCTTAATCCATAGTCACAAGTGTGAAATCACACAATCTTTAATGGCCACATATTGCGCATTTTTGAACATTCCAGCACAATCAGTCTTACAATCTTATTCCAGTTATATGTGTGAAATCACACAATCTATATCATCTCAAGGCTTGCATGGATTGAAAAGATTTTTATAAGGTTGGAAAGCCAGATATTAGGGCTAGAATCTGCAAGACTAAAAATAGAACATTCCCATGGACTAACATGTGTTATCTTACCATATACATAGAGTAGATTTAAATAATTATTAAACATTGGAAAGCTTGCAGATACTATTAAAGGACAAGTGACAAGATGTGACATACCTCCTATATGTCAGGCCATCAGGTCAATGTTAGATTGCTGAGTCAGCAACCAAAAAAGAACAAAAAACTATCAAACAATAAGATTTTCACCATAGCTAAATAGATTAAAAAGAAAATAACAAGCTACTATCCCACTTCTCCACCTCCTGTAAAAAACAAGACCAAACAGGACTACTATCAAATGATATTTTCACCATAGCTAAGTAATCAAAAAAGAAAATAACGATCCTTTTTCTCTTTTGCTCATCAAAAACAAAAATAAAGGTAAAACAAATTTTATGATATGTGAAGCAAACAATTATGCATCTGGCTATACTTTCCCACAACCAAGCCAGTGAAAAACTGGTCCAATATAACACCAGGTTAGGATTGGTTAGAAATTAGGATTGATAAGGATATATTTATCTCGATGTCTCAGTTAGGTTATTTTGGTACATTCTGACTATCAAATGACAAAATTTTCATCATAAGTAATACTATCAAGCCAAATACAATTAGCTAACTGATCAAAAGAGAAAATAACAAGCCACCCACCATCCCCACTCAAAAAAACAAAAATGAGCCAAAATAGAACTTATATGGTCATCCTGGAATTAAAATACAAGATTAAAACTTCCAATTTGTTAGAAATGTATACCACCCTATAAAACCCATTCATGTGATCATTTTGATCCCCTGGTCAAGGAAATCGGCAGTCTGGATGTGAAGATAAAAATCAAACAAGGTTGTTAATAACATGTTTGTAAAATCATTGCAAAGGTGATTCCTTTGGGGTACTGGAATGTCTTCAATGGATTCAGAGGATTAAAAAACCCCTAGGTAAAATGCTGGAATGGGTGTGGGATGTTTTCTGAATGTGCTATGTCATAACTTTGTAAGGAGAAGGTAGTGTCATTTACTTGAATAATTTTATTGAGCTTAGTAGTTGTTACCATTGTGTTCAGAGGGTTGGAAAATGGTAGGAATAAGCTCATTAGCCCTTTTTGATAAATGAGTTAGGGTATAAACAGGATTTGTGCATGTCTAAATCATAAAATTACTCACTCAAATACTATACATAAGTCAAATCATACAACCTTTGATATTTACATGTTGTCCATTTTTCAATATTGAAGCATCATCAGTCACACTATCTTATTCCATAGTCACAAGTGTGAAATCACACAATTTTCAATGTCCACATGTTGCGTGGTTTTAAACATTTGAGTCATACCATTATACTTCACAGTCATATGTGTGAAATCACACAATCTTTGATATCCACAAGTTGCGCGTTTTTGAACATTCAAGCACAATCATTCTTATAATCTTATTCCATAGTCACATGTGTGAAATCACACAATCTTTAATGTCCACATGTTGCGCGTTTTTGAACATTTGAGTTATACTACCATATTTCACAGTCATATGTGTGAAATCACACAATATTTGATGTCCACATATTGCGCGTTTTTGCACATTCTAACCATATGAGTTGTCAGCTAGGGCGCCAGAAATGGTGAGATGGTTAGATGAAGTCAGATGGTCAGATAATGGTTAGATGGTAGGAGTTAAATGGGTCAGAGGATCATAGTTAGATGGCAGAGGTTGAGATAGATGGTAAAAGTCCAATGATATGGTTCAAATGGTGAGAGTGTGATAGTTAAATGGTAAGAGTTAAATGGATCAATGGATCATGGTTAGATGGTAAAGGTTGAGATAGATGGTGAATGTTTAATGGTATGATGAGATGGTAAGAGTGTAATGGTTAAATGGTGAGAGTTAAATGGGTCAATGGGTCATGGTTAGATGGTAAAGGTTGAGATAGATGGTGAATGTTCAATGATTTGGTCAGATGGTGAGAGTGTAATGATTAAATGGTGAGAGTTAAATGGGTCATTGAGTCATAGTTAGATGATAAAGGTTGAGATAAATGGTGAATGTTCAATGGTATGGTCAGCTGGTAAAAGTGTGATGGTTAAACGGTGAGAGTTAAATGGGTCAATAGATTAGGTTAGATGGTAAAGGTTGAGATAGATGGTGAATGTTCAATGGTATAGTCAGATGGTGAGAGTGAAATGGGTCAATGGGTCATGGTTAGATGGTAAAGGTTGAGATAGATGGTGAACGTTCAATGGTATGATCAGATGGTGAGAGTGTAATGATTAAATGGTGAGAGTTAAATGGGTCAATAGATCATAGTTAGATGATAAAGGTTGAGATAGATGGTGAAAGTCCAATGATATGGTCAGATGGTGAGAGTGTAATGGTTAAATGGTGAGAGTTAAATGGATTAGGTTAGATTATGGTTAGGTGATAAAGGTTGAGATAGATGATAATGATTAAATGGTGAGAATTAAATGGTTAAAGGTTTATGATTAGATGGTAGAGATTGAGATAGATGGTGAGAGTCACATGATATGGTCAAGTTGTTCAAGTGTGATGGTCAAATGGTGAAAGTTAAATGGATCAAAGAGTCATGGTTAGATGGGTTAGGTTTAGATAGATGATGAGAGTCAAATGGTATGGTCAGATGGTTCAAGTGTGATAGTTAAATAGTGAGAGTTAAATGGATCAAAGGATCATGATTAGATGGTAAAGGTTGAGATAGATGGTGATAGTCACATGGTATGATCAAATGATTCAAGTGTAATGGTTAAATGGTGTGAGTTAAACAAGTCAAAGGATCATGGTTAGATAGTAATGGTTGGATCAGGTTGTGAGAGTCCAATGGTATGGTCAGATGGTTCAAGTATGATGATTAAATAGTTCAAAGGATCATAGTCATATGGTAAAGGTTGGGTTTGATGGTGAGAGTCAAATGATATGGTCAGACAGCTCAAGTATGATGGTTATATGGCAAAAGTTAAATGGTTGGGTTAGACGATTAGAGTCAAAAGATGATGAGAGTTCAATGATAGAGTCAGAGGGTTCAAGTGTAATGGTTAAATGGTGAAAGTTAAATAAGTTAGAGGATCATGGTTAGATAGTAATGATTGGGTTAGGTAATGAGAGTCCAATGATCTGGTTAGATAATTCAAGTATTATGGTTAAATGGTAAAAGTTAAATAGTTCAAAGGATCATGGTTATATGACAAAGGTTGGGATGTTGAGAGTCAAATGGTATGATCAGATGGCTCAAATATGATGGTTAAATAGTGAAAGTTACATGGGTCAAAGGGTTGTGGTTAGATGATAAGAGTTAAATGGTTAGGTTAGATGGTAAGAGTTGAATGGATTAAGTAAAATGATTAAATGACGAGAGTTAAATTATGGTTGAATAATAAAAATTAGATGGTTCAGATAGATGATATAAGTCAAATAGTCAAATGGATCAAATAAGATGATTTAACAGTCATATTATTTATGATGGTAAAAGTTAGGTTAGGATTAGGTTAGAAGTCAACAGTATGGTGAGAGTTAGGTGTTGAGATGGTAAAAGTTAAATGATTCAAAGGATCATTAAATAAATCAACTGAGATGGTTAGGTAATTACAGTTAAATGACTAGATATATTATTACAATGGTTTAAAAAATAATGATTAGCCAAATCAAATTAAACAGTTGGATGTTACAATTAAATGGTCAATGATCAAAGTTAAAGTAGTGAAAGTCAAGAGGTCAAAGAGTTATTGATTAGAATTTTGAGTCAAATGATCAAATGATTTAAATGACAAGTTAGATGGTTAGATAATAAGCCCTAAAGGTTAGAAAGAGGAGCCCTTTGGGCCGATTGGCATTGTCAGCATTTCCTAATTATCTATCAATATGCTACAGTATTTGTTAAGACCTACAACAACTTGTATATTTAAATGAGAAGTTTGAATCTTGTTGAAAATCTGCCAGAGGAAGAAAGACAAACAGAACTTGTGGATTTGCTATCATCACCATTCAGCCAATTGCAATGAGGACCATAGCTGAGATTCTTTGTCAATTTACTGAACAACAGCAATCTCCACAACCAGATCCTGATCCTTTAGAGCAAGAAGCTCAAGTTAACAGAGGTACCTTAGCCAATATTATCAATATCATTTCTCAATCCTGAATTAGCCACTAAGTTAAGAAGTTTCCTCTAGCTTTGCAAAGGCACAGCTATTATATTTATTCCTATCTTCATTACATATATATCATTGGAGATCAGTGCCTCTATATACTATCATAAATAACAGAGAACACTGACTCAGACAGGAAAGTCATATTACCTTACTCAGCAACAGCCATAATATCATCAGACACAAATAGCTAATGCCAATGAAATAGTACAAGAAGTATTAGAGCTTCACAAACAACAACAACAACTTGAACATATTCTACAATTTCCTCATACTAAGCTCATGTACTATGTTGGTGAGCAAGAAGAGAACAACCAAGTGCAATATTATGCTACTGTATGAGTGATTACTCATGGTTGGAACCAAGGAACACCTACAATACATTGCCATTGTATTTACTATCATGCAATCTACAGACATGCCTGTCTTTGTAATTAGTACCATAATGATCTATATTTTCCAATTAAGCAGACTGATCCAATTAGGCATGGACTGTTAGAAGATAGACTGGAATTAATTCACTTCTTAGAACCCCCATTCCTTCCTATACCAGATATGGAGAGAGTTCTTCGTGAATTGACTCAGAATGAACCATCCCCTGAACCAAAGGAGGAAGAAGCTTCCCCTGCTAACCAGGAACAGCAAAGGGCTAATGGAAGACCACAACTTGATTATCCTTGATTGAATGAACAATTGGGGATGATTGTTGTCCATTTTCTATGGATGACCTGCATCAAAATGTTTGGATACAAAATCATAGATATTGTATATGTGGTGCTAGACATTTGACCCGAGATGTGAGTTTTCACTATATTCCCACGGTCAAAATGCTTAGATAATTGAAGGACATATAGAGCATAGTGTCTAGTATGTACCTCTATTTTTCCTTATTTGTTTACTTACAAGTTGTGAAGAAACAAAATGATTTCTTTCAACATGCTTTTGTTAAAAAGCTATTCTATGTGACTAAAAGACATTTGTGAATCACTAGCAAGAGTTAAGCATAGTAACACTACCTACCCAATTAAGCATTCCTATTTGATTGGAGCTAATTTGAAGTCATTGAGAGCACATCTTAGGGAAGTAATCCTAGTCACAACCAACTACCCTTCTAGCAATCTGAGAGTTGTCTAGACCATTTCCCAACAATCTACAGTACATTCAGTACACCACCACAACTGGAAGCTAGACCTTTAAATATATTACTGAAAGCAATTCCCCTCAACCTCATTGAAGATTGACAAACAAACCATGTGCCTGATAGTCAACCCCTTTTTATGAGTTGATACTTGTTTTTTAGTATCAATTCGACCAGGGAAGAGTACTCTCTTCACCTTGCTTCAGGTTTACTGTCTGTGGAGATAAGATTGGTTGTTTGGTAAGCATTTCTTAGTGTTTCTACTGATCTTATTTAGAAAGAAGACATCAGATCAAATGTCTAGCATCACATATATATTATCTATGATTCTACATCAGAACATTCACTGTGGAAACAGAAAAATAACTAGACATGAACTGTAGTTAGATTTTCATTCTAACTGTATCCATACAATCCAAACAATGTAATCGTACTCTAACTAGATGATGGCATGAGGCTCCGAAATCCTCAACCTCCAACAACTGTATCTGTATTGTAACCCAACCTAGACAATCTTAACCACCCACAAACTGGATGAACTCAGATAGTCTTATTAATACACTGTCAATTCATTTCCAGATTTTCAAGCACTTGTCTAACCAGATATTTGGATTCCTATCTCACTCTCACTATATGTTCTTCTTTTTTGCTAAGCTCTATACATACTAACATGCCTCCCAATCATACACTAGCAGCACTGTTTGAGAACAAACTCATACTTGAAATACTACTCAAACATAATGAGATATTTCAATTTACATACAATCTAGAGTTCCCTTCATCCATAGACCATCAAAATCAGGCTGTCTCCCAAGTATTTTCCCCTACAGGAATTCCAACAATCATCTAATCATCTCAAAGGCAACAAAACACTCATTGATATATCAAGAATCAACAATTTTCTTGCAGCACAAACAGGTATGACTAAAGATATGACCCTCATATTAATATTCCAACTCTTCAATCCTTGAATCTAATCCATTGAAAGTAGATACAAGCAGTACAGAGCCTGAAAGTGACAGAGAGATTGAAGCCATTATCAGACAAATTTAAAAAAAATATATTTTCATCTGATGAGTTTTAAAGTGCTGATTTATTGTAGTGAAAATTGTGCAAATCTGTTTCTGAACAACTGCACATACACACAGGCATCCCCTCTTCTCTGATTATTGACTCATTGATGTAGGTTGTATATCATGTATCTGAATTAAAAGTTCAGTAAAGACACTGTTTTGAAATTCTGCATGATACCATGTGATTGCATGCGATCTTATCTTCTTACCTCCACAATGCATCTACTACCCATCCCCATCCCCTCTCAATGCCCTGCAATGTCCATTCTCATTTCCTACTTCTGCCAAGCCTACAAGTGCAAGGGCACTTTTATTTCACCATCAACGAAATGAACTCACAAACGTGCTGATCTTAGACTAAGGACAATTGCATTACAAATAATTCATAGGGGTACTGTACAACCACATGCATCTTCAAAACCTTTACAACCTCTTCCATTTGTCAAGCCTTATCTGACACAAGAGCCAATCATGCCCCTGATATTTGATTTTTCCAATCTTTTACCCACCTTCTTGTGTACTATTGAGCAATAAATATTGGATCATGGGACCCTTATCCAGGAGGACATCGACATCCAAACACATGGAGCATTACTTCCACATCTTGGCCCAAATATTAATATATCTGAAGCTCTATTGGACACAGTAAACTACTATTTGATTTCAAACATATTGTCAAGTATGGACATACAGTCTCTTACATACTGCATCACACATAGTACATTTCCCAAGGATTCTGAGTGTCATCAGCTTGAAAAAGAACTTGAAAAAGTAATTGACTGTTTTATGAACAATCCGAGCAATTAGGAAACACTGGCATCCCCTGAAGATCAAGAAGATCTTTCTTTAAATTCAATGGTAATCAAGAGGAAGAACAGCAACCTGTTGATGAACCTCTGATATCCCTGGTAAACAACTCATCAGATACTGTCCCTAATTCTTTTTAGCCCCCTTTGATTTCAATGCACAACCAGAGTCAATTCATATCCAATATGATACTCCCACAACATCTTGTCATCATATATACAATTGTTACATGGCTCCACTTGCAATGGCACCTACCTCATGCTGTGTGCAACACATTACTTTGCATCTTTACATGTCTTCTTATCATCCTTTCACCTTAACTCAAGATACTTTTTATCACTTTGCAGTCAACTATGAATGCACTCCAATTGAATCTCCCAGTCTCTTTATTTTCTGTCTATCCTTGATGCTTTAATATTTTCCCAGCCACTGGCTCGCTTCATACTCAAGATTCTTGTCTTGCCTGTTCCATTGATCTTTTTCTCCTTAACAAGATCAAGTGAGGCAAGAATTGCACCAATAAGATTCTGCATATCAAGTATCCCTACTAGCACTTTCACAACAAATTCAATTTCTCCTTGCAATACCAGGACTTGAAAAAGCTTTGAACGAGAGGCAGGTTAAGCCATGTACACCAGGCCAATATCAGGATATATTCAATGGCAATATGTGTCACTCCAAGCTCAGACATTCTAACAGCAAAATATTTTTCTCTAATGGTGCAGGAGAAACTAATGGACCCAATGGGAAACTTCAAATCAGTATAAATTCAGGTGTTGATTGATAAGTTTACCTCACAAGCATGGTTTTGTGAGGGTCTTATGTTATGCATTAGGTTTTTGTACATCCACAGTAACACTGTCTCATCATATTCATCCTATCTGACATTACCCTCAATCTGCAATCTCTTATCCAAGTACAGATATAGAACTGCCAATCTCCTTCTCACAAGTATTCTTTCTGGTCCAAAGGAACAAAATTCTGACCAGATACAACACTTTCTCTGTTCTATCATCTCTGACCTTCTTCAACTTTGGAGAAATAACATCAAAGTACTCACCGAGTCTTGCCCCAAAGGTATCTGTATCATATCATTCAAGTTATTTTCTGACCAGGTCTGTAGGTTGCTTGGTCCATGTCATTCTCATTGCAGTGGTTTGTGATAAGCCCACAGTGCACAAACTTGATGAATTCAGTTTTCATTTACATACCTATTTTTGCACTGTGTGTTGGATTACACAAGCTGACAAAGACAAGCCAATTGCATTTGTGAAAGACAATAGGTCAGCCAACTGAATGCTTTGGAATTGCTGATGGATCCCCTGCAGCATTTCAGGAATGGATAAATCACCAACAATGCCAGTACAGAGCTGAATATCAAAACATTACCACACCTACTACACAGAAAATTTTTGTCAAGGAGTTTGTAATGCATTATATAACAGCTGTCAACTTGTTCCTATGCTTGATCCATTCAATCTTTTTATTTTTCACTTCCCTCAAGGGTAGATTCCCTTATCAGGCACTCTGGACATGTGCCATCCCTTCATCAAGCACATAGATCAGGTGCTACTCCTTATCAGACACCCTGGACAGGTGCAATCTTCTTATCAACTGCACTGGGCATGCACAATCAAGTTATCTATGCACCAAAGTACAATCAACTCACATTAGATATGTGATAACTCTTTATCTCAAGATTACTTGCAATCTCTATCTAATCTTTAGGATGGTCTGGACCACCCTCCTATGTTTCACCTCTTCACCATGTCACCATGTCACCTCTTCACACCTTCACCATATCACAAGATACCCCTCCAGCCCTTCACATTTTCACACCTTCACACCTTCACCTCTTCACCTCCTCACCTTCTCACCTCTTCATCCTGTGGTATGGCTATGCCTCTGCTTCTGATCATATATTATTCTTCCATTCCTGATGCATGCATCATTCTCATGCCTTTCATGTCCTGCCACATCTATGCTTCTTCATGTATGATCATTCATTAATCTATGATCTCTGCCACATCCTCATGGTCAGGGTTATGCTTCCATTTTATTATTTACATCCCTCCTTCTCATGTTCCTGCTTATTTCCATGCTTTTCCCTCATGTCATGCTTCCATTCCATGGCTATACTGATATATGTATTGCACATATGTTCAGGGACTCATTAATCTATAGATCTATGCACAACATGTACATATATTTATGTAGTATATAAAGCCCCCAAGCAGTGGCCAAGGCCCCCCAGTCTTGCCCTCCTTGGAGCTTTCCCTTCTGCTCCTTAGGCTGACTCACTCCCCCCCGATTCCCCAAAACTATGCTACTAAGAAGTTAGCTTTCAAGTCTATTCAAAAGCATCAGCCTTAGCAAAGAGCTCTAGGTTGTTTCACATTACACTAAACTATCTAGACTTCCCTACTTCAACCTTGTTGAACAAATTGTGGTTAATCCAATGTACAATTTGTTTCTCAGTGAGCAAAGTTTTATCCCTCTTTTGTGGGCCCCTGATCTTGGAGTTTATTTCTAGGTCTTGTAAAGATGCACTTCTACAATATTTGAATGTAGGAGAAGATACTATGCACTATCCATGAGCTTCATGTCTTTCATCAGATGTTAGCTGAGGTTTGTGATCTCTTGTCATTGTCATCCAGTTCCCACCTTCATTAAATTCCTATAGTTTGTTGTTCCTCCAGCTTGTGGGAAACTTCCCACCAACATCAGCATGCCATCTGATGGATCTTTGACAGCTGGTCAGTGGTTATTGTTATCTACCATATATGGCCCCATTGTTGTCTTCTATTTGGTGTACAGCTACATGTTGATATACCAGTGAAATGACAAAACTATATAGATCTCCTAGCTCTGGAGTGCCTATCTATCAAGCACAGATAGTCAGCATGTCCTTATTGATCATGTCACACTGATTTCTTATCAGGAAACTAAAAAAACTATCCAGTTTGCAAAGAAAGCAGTGGACTCCCAGGCTTTAAAGGCTGCCAAGGCACAAGGTAAAAATGTATATGAGGGAGAAAAGGCATGGATTGCACAGGAGAAAGTAATAGCAGTCAAGTTAAAAAAGACCAAAAACTCCAGGCAAATGTGCTAAAGCAAGCTGAGAAGGCTTGTGTATTAGTGAAGAAAAAGCTTGAGAAAGTCAGACTTGCTGAACAAAGATGGATGTGTATTTGGAGTCACAATATAGATGAAACTTATGTACTACCTGATAGAATCAGCTTGCAAAGGAAACTGGTGCAACTCCCACTTCAAATTGCAGTTTTCCCAGTTTACAACTATCTCTCAACATGCCAGCCCTCAAAATCCAGAGTGTATCAGAAGGCAGCATGGCTCATGAGAATGGCAGTGGAGCTCATGATGACCTTGAGGAACTTAAGCCTTTTCTTCATCCTAACGACCTGGCCAACTTCCTTAAACTCTGCATGGCCTTGGATACTCTCATCAAGCATACACTGTCAGACTGCAACATCAACAAAGCTAATTGGTTCCTCTGTAAATATTGCTCAGAATTAATTTGGGTGAGCATCATAAATATATGATTAGTATTTTTGCTTGATTTCTTGTTTTAGATATATGGCTCAAGTAGCATTAAACCAAATTACCATTATGCCACACACATTGTCATATTTGTGCACAACTTCAGGCCACTATATGATTTCTGAATATTCTTGTATGAACGGCTGAATAAGGTTCTTAAATCTTTCAAGACTAACAACCATTCTGGAGGGGAGTCTGGAGGGGAGTTGGAGATGACATTCTTCACTGAATTCCACTACATATGTTAATCAAGTTGTCTAGTAAGTCTGCTACTTATATTATTTCATGGTTGTAGTTAAATTTTCAGACATACTCACTTCTTCAACATAGAGCAGATTTCTTTTTTGCAGAGGTTGCAGAAATCATACTCAAATTATCATGTGAAGAGTGCAGAATAGTTGTAGGCTTGGCTGCACTCTCAAAGGAGTTGGACAAGGAGCATGCAGACAATAAGTCTATTATGGCTGATATACCACACCAGTTTGATGAAAATTGGTTAGGTAATCAAGACTATGCTTTAAGTCCACAGCACAAGCAAAAATGGATGTCAATTGATACAAGACTCCTTCTTGTCAAGATGTTGAATTTCAGTTCCCTTCAAATACTAGTTTACTATCAATTCAACTATCCAATTATTCCTGGCAGGATTCTACTCAACTGTAAGGTGGCATTCTTTGACTATGCCATTATTCATGGCAAATAGTACCATATATCCCTGATGGTAGGATCAAGGGCATCCTCACTTGCCAAAGTCAACATCCTACAATCTGGATCTTATGCACATGGGAAGATCCTTGAGATCTTTCAGTTTAATCAAAACATTCATTATATAAATCAATCAATCTGGTTTGCACAGATATGATGGTTCAAGCCTTGGAGGAGAGAGTGAGAGAATATTTGGGAGAGGATACACAACTTCTGATGTTGGTTTCTCTTGCTTGAATTTCCAGACAACTTGTCCTAAAAACAGTGTCAATCAGTTCTGAGAGGACAAAGGTCTGGGAAACAAATTATTTAGCAAAGGTACAAGATCTATCGACATGATGCTGACTTATCTAACTCTATCATAATAATCAGGGACGATTTGTAATAACACATGTAGCATACTTACAACTGATCTTATTGGAATGGTATGATGCACAGAATATCAAGTGGTATAAGTGGTGGTGTCAACAATATCTACAGGTAAGTAGTTACTCTTCAAGATCTGCGAGCCATACAGCTAATTCAGCCAAATAATCTCAAATCTCTGTGGCAAGATCACCATCTTTTGTTTGTGCATAAAGTCCTTGGAGCCAATACATTTCCTCAATAACATTTGCAGATGGGTGAGCTTTGAGCCATATAGGATTACACATTGGCTTATAGAGTTTTGATGGAGGTGACTTCTGAGAGTTAGGCATATGGTTGGTTATTTTTTATGGATGAGCATCAAACACATTCTTTTCTTTTGGCTTCATAATCTTGTGGCATTTGACCATTGGCTGTTGAGTATCATCTTCAGCTTGAGGTTCCTGTATAGGAGCTGAGCTGACAGAATAATCGCCCTGTTTTTGCAGAGCATCCAAAATGCATAAAAAGATAACAAACTATGAAACATATGATGAGTTTGGGGCTTTATAAGTACCAGAAACTGACTGACATTGAGCGAGTATCATTTTAGACCTCTTACTACTCTGCTCCCCTTTTTGACATTTTATATTTGCCGCCAGGCTTAGGACTCTTTGCTCAAGTCCTCCTCACGATATGAAAGGCTTTTTGACATGAAATCTGTGTCAATTAATGCTACAGCACTCTCCACACCATACTGGGCTTCAAAGGTAGGGGCTACTAACTGATGGTTCTCTGCAACTGATACATTCTCATGAAATGGTGATAAGAACCAAGCAAAGTAAAAAACACTCACTACAGCACAGCAAAAGTATTGCCTGTTTCCTTTCTGCTTTTTTTCATATTTTTCATGTTTCTTAGGATCTTTCCCAATTATGATTTGAGTTGCAAGATTTCAAAAATAGTTTTTCCTCATCTTTGTGATAATATCACAGTCATAGTCTTTATCTTCCATTTGAGGCTTTTCATCACCAGGGGCACAGTGAGCCTGGAGAATCTATGCTATCCATGCCTACATGAAGAGTGCCTACTGATTGTTTCAGTATCCCAGACATAACCAATAAAAGCTAGTTTGGTATCCTCAGAGTGTTGTTAGCCAGTACTACTAGAAAGCTAGCTGAGTTAACAGCATAGCCATTATATCAGCTAGAGCAAGCTCAATGCATACCTTGAAACAATCCCCACCAGACTGGATTTGAAATTCACCATTGAGTCAGTTCAGAATCTTAATGTTGCCTACATAGTATGGCCACACCCATGTTCCCTATGCCTAGACTTCTGACCTACCATACTCACCATGCCATCATTGGCATCAATACATTCATTCTACTCTGTGGTATCAAGACATTCCAGCTTTTGAACATGCAGCTTGAGCTTGAAGCCCCAAAAAAGCCCCACACTTACTAATCAATCGAGGAGACATACTTAATGCTTATGTAATCTATTGATCACACAGAGTTCAAAGATGTGATAGTTGGCCTCATTTCCTCAGCCTGTATATGCTGAAGTTATGAGGTTTCTGTCAAGCACCAATAAAACTGGTGCTATGATATCTTCCAAATTTCAGACAGTACAGTACTTTTTCTTTCTTTGGTTTATATTGCTTACAAATGATATTGACAGCTCCAAAAAATCTTCAGAATGATAGATACATACCATTGTAGCTCTGATATCAACACCTTCAATCAGTAACTTGGAGCAAACATTGTTGCTGCCATTGAGATTGAGTCTTGGAACTCATATATGATGAAAAACAATGTAAGTAGTATTATCGTATTTTTTGATGTGATACTAATAATACCATCTGGCAGGCCAAAGAGCTCATACCTTTTCACAACAAAGGATGGCCATTCTTCAAGAAAATGAAACAGCTTTGTTTCAGTAGTACCATTGCTACTGGCATCTTCTCTGTTGCACCAATCTAATCCCTCAATCAATTCTCTGCACTTGACAGCACAATCTCAATGTACAGTCAGGTCTTCCCTGCTGCTCTTAATGACATGAGGTCACTGTATCATCATGGCATCTCCCCCTCTTCCACCCTTTATTTGTTCTCATCTAGTTTTCCTCAGATGCCTCCAAGTTTCTTCCTTATGTCTTCAGACCTGGGCCAGAGTTACAGCTTGATAGATACATAGTACTAGTAATCAGACACCATCTGACCTGCTTGGTTCTTCCCATATCCTTCCCCATATCCACACCTCATCTAGCAGCAGTCTTGTTGCGTCTTCTAGGATCAAAAAAGACAAAACTAAGGGTGCAATCTCCTGCAATCTCCACCAGGTCATCTTTCCTATTCTCAAAAGCTGCCAGTAGGCAGTCAGCAAAGGCTACACAAGGTGGATCTGGTCTATCGACTTTGCTTGCCATTCACGGCATGATAGGCACTATTCTATATGTCAGTGACAACTTCAATCATGGCCTTGAGTGCATAGTCTCATCCACTGCCACACTTCCTCAGGGTGAACAGTGCATATCTTCTGGGCCTCAGGCTTCTGACACACAGGAGATTAGGCATCTTGTAGCATCAATGGTCAAAACTAACAACTATCTTACTGTCATGATTTGTGGAAAACTTATATCTGCATTTTTTTCCAATATATCTCTTGCCCTGTCATACATCGAGCTCGCTGATGTTCCCAATATCTCAGAAGTGTTTATTATAGAATGGAGTACAAAAAGGTATGGCAGTTTGATTGTTGTTGTGCAACCAGCTGATGAATTATCTGCCATGGTATAGTCCACTCCTATTACATTATCACTATCTTGTTTCCTGACCAATCTGCCATGTTGTCATCTATAGGATCATTGTTTTCTGACCAACTCACCATGACATCATCTGCCTCACTTTTTAACAGGTATTCCTCTGCTATCTTGAGGATGATTTTTCTTTTTGATGTGGCTGCAGTGGTATTCATTTGTTGTAGTGTTCATTTTCTCTTCCCCTGTGCTGTATCTTTTTGTCATGTACTGTAGTGTGTATGCTATTTTTGTAGCTATTACATGTGATCATCACCCAAGTTATTGTCTGTGTCCATCATATCACAAGTGTGTCTAAGAGTAAGGTAGTCTACCCACATATTAGTTGCAATCTTATTATGCAATCTCCTATTATCTTCACATCCGAAATTATCATCAGCATTCAAATCATCTCCAGCACCATCTCCAGTGTCATCTTATCACTATCCAAACCATCTTCATCAGCACCATCAGATTTGTAAAGGTGAATAAAGTTGTAGAGGATGGCCAAGGCGAGCAGAATTTGCACTTGAATGTTGATGGGATATTTGGGTCCAAGAAGAAGGATTTGGAAGCACTTTTTCAAGATGCTGAAGATGCATTCAATGATGTTCTGGAGTAAAGCATGATGGAGGTTGAAGAGTTCTTCCTTGTTTTCTGGGCTAAACAGTATTAGTTGTTACAACTGCTGGTATTTGCCCTTATTTTTCGCTTATTTATCTCTATTTTTCTGGGCTTTCTACAAAGCATTTCGCTAAATAGCCCCTATCATTCATTGACCTCATCACACTCATTCAATAATGACCATGTGACTATTTGGTCACATGACATCACATGACATCACATGACATCACATGACATCACGCTCCCACACTCTTAAACATGGCACATCAGCTCGCCTTGCATGTACAACCATGCACAGCCTTTGCCTCATGTCATACATACCATGTGAACATGCATAGCATCATGGCTATGTTCTCTATCGTTGTGACTCACTCTAACTTATTGTGATCCCCATGACTCACCATGACTCATCACAACACAGCCATGCACTGCCACACCACAGCATTGTATTGCCTCAAGGCTATACTGTGACTCATCCTGACTCATCACTACAGTCTTGTCACTGTCTTACATTGCCTCACATTGCCTTGCACTGCTCTGCACTGCCACACAGGTATCCTTGGCCTCATGTCATGCCTCATGACCTTATCTATGACTCATGATAACTCCTGCACAGCCTTGCACAGCCTTATAGCTATGCTTGGCTATGCTTATAACTCATGCCTTATCTCTTATCATTCTTATCTATAAGTCATTCCCTTATCATGCCTCACTCCAACCACATGTGCACTGCTATACATATGGGTATGCTTATCTCTAACTCATGTATGCAATGTGCACACAGCCTCACATTGCCTCATGACTATGCTCGGTTTCGCCTTGACTCAATATAACTCCTCTTGACTCACACTGACTCATAGGGCTGTGCCCAGACTCTCTATGCACAGCTTATTACCATTGATAGATACTGTATAGTACCAAACATGTACAAACCCTAGATAGTATATAAACCTCCAGGTAGACTGTGACTGGCCCCCCCAGTCTTGTCCTTCTGGAGTTCTCCCAAAACCCACTTGCGCTTGACCAACAGGTTTACTAGTGTGGCTACCAACTAGCTCTAGTCAAGTGCACTGCTGGACAGCCTTGCTAGGATACAGCAAGCTCCTGGTGGGCATTGGTGTTTCAATGACTGGCCTCCCTAGTCTTGTCCTCCTGGGGTTCTCCCAAAACCCATCTGCGCTTGACCAACAGGTTTACTACTATGGCTACCAACTAGCTCTAGTCAAGCATGCCTCTGGAAGGCCTTGCTAGGTACAGCAAGCCCCTGGTGGGTGTTGGTGTTTCATTAGCAGTCAAAGAAAAAAGTAAAATAATGCATATCACACATTCACCCAGCCCCATTCTGCCAGATGGTACCATGTACTATAATATGGAACAAGTAACATTGGTCTGGAAGGATAGCCAAGATCAGCCAGCAGGTACTTGCCCTCTGGGATGTTGAGATCATATGAAAGTGCATTATCATACATCCTAGAGTCTGAAGCTGATCCCTCCCATCCTATGAGTGTGTAATTGAGGAAAAGGTCAAAATTACAAATGAAAAGAAAGTTTTGTGATAGGAACCCCTTGCAGGTTTGAAAAGCAGCAGCTACATAACTGGGAGGAACCACTAGGATGTGAGTACTATTAATAGTACCTATGGCATCCTTGAAATACAGTCAAAACTTTGTGTTGGACTACATCTTTTGTGAGCTTGTATTGGATCATTAAGAGGAGTCAAATATGTTGCATAAAATGGCACTGAGGAGAATACAGCAACTATTTTTCAGAAGTATCTGAAAAATATTAGTTGAGCACAACCATTATGTATTGTGCAATCTACCATGATATTGTATCATTTGATCGCTGAAATCACTCCCCAATGTGCCTCACAGGAAGACTTGTGACACATGTATAGAGGAAGATAGTGAGCTGCTCTTCTAACAAAATGGATCTTGAGTTGCTGTGGCCATAGCCCCATAGAATCAATATGATGTGGTTAAAAACATCTCCATGCATTCCAAGTTCATTGTGAATGCACTCTGGGTGGCCTGTGAGCAATTCCAAGACCCATACTTCATCAGAAAGGATAGCAGTGTGGTGTGGTTCTGGTTCTTTATGAGTAGGGAGGGATGTAGCTTCCATTGCACTGCTCATGGTGCAAAGGATAAGGCTGAGAAGTAGCACCATATATATATGTACTGGACAATGCACTGTTGCTGCTTGAACTGATTCAATGATCAGATGATTACAAGTTTCAGACTCAGTCTGGCAGTGATTATTCTGAGGCATGTATCAAGCTCACTCTAGCTGATATAGCAGCTATGCTGTTAACCCAGCTACCTTTCTAGTGATACCAGCTAACAACACTCTGAGGATACTAAACTAGCTCTAACTTCACCTCTGAATCTCGCATTCACTTCTTTGTTGATTTTCTCATCTTATGCTGGATGCCAAATGGATTTATCACCATTCATGATGAATGACTCACCATCAAGGTGTGGTGTGTGTGATTCCAGAACCTCAACACACTCAGATGAGCTGATGGAGCAATCAACCCCACACAAGTCAAAGAACATTGGATGGATTATATCCTAGATGGTCAGGTTAGGTTGTGTGCAAAAAGAAAGATAAGTACAACTAACTTTTAGCTTCAGATGTTGATTTGAGATGTTCTTGGAGTTGCCAGACTTTGCTGGCTTCTCAGACAAGAATACCAGAGTAGTTTGAATCTGTTGATTAGTCTCTTTATTTTTTTGCATCTGAGCACTGATTTCCTCTTGAGCTTGTTGGATAGATTTATTGCTTGACTCAATGATTGACATGCAAGTATTGATAATTGACATGTGTGCATCTATCTTTTGTAGCTGTTCTAGAACAAGCCGAAGTGAATTTGGAATCAGTGCTGTAGTAAACATGTTATGATGATAACCAGGATAGCCTGGAGTTATGATACCATGACCAGAGAGCTGTGGTGTATGGTGGATTCTGAATGGATTCTAACCATATTCATAAAGCAGTATATGAAAGGGGGGGACAAGGGAGTGTCCCCTTGATATCAGGTCTCTATATGGGGTCAGACTTGGAGCTGGGGGCTTTTCACTAGAAACATGGTGAGTGTTCAAGTTTTCAGACCAAAGTGTATAAAGATCTCCAACTCAGAGATATCCAGGTTGATGAAAACTGTACCTGATGTCACTGAATAGCAATGACTATTCATCAACAGATTCTGGGCCACTGGCATAGCTGGTTCCCATGCACTGGGAGGATAAGTCATAATGATTTTTATTGACTAGCACTCATTGATGTATTTACTGGATTTTAGAATATACTAAGATGTCCACCAAAGAGTGAGGTGAATGAGTTGTGTCTTCCATGATCAGAAGGAGGTCCAAGTAAGCCTGTGTTTTGTACTGCTACTCTATTCAAGTTCACAGCTTCATCTTGGCCTGACCTAACCCAAACTATCCAAACTCCAAATATATATATTTTTAAGGAGGAAAAAATCAAGTGGTGTCTTCTTTCTAGATAAGATCAGTAGAAACACTAAGAAATGCTTACCAGACAACCAATCTTATCTCCATGGATAATAAAGCTGAAGCAAGGTGAAGAGAGTACTCTTCCCTGGTCAAATTGGTACTAAAAACAAGTATCAACTTATAGAAAGGGGTTGATTATCAGCCATGTGGTTTGTTCATCAATTTTCAATGAGGTTGAGGGGGATTGCTTCCAGTAATACATTTAAAGGTCTGACTTTCAGTGGTGGTGGTGTACTAAATGTACTGTAGATTGTTAGGAAATGATCTAGACAACTCTTGGATTGCTAGGAGGATAATTTGTAGCGAATAGGGTTACTTCCCTAAGATGCACTCTCAATAACTTCAAATTAGCTCCAATCTAATAGGAATGCTTAATTGGATTGGTAGCATTACTACACTTGACTCTTGCTAAGAATTCATAAATGTCTCTTAGTCATACAGAATAGCTTTTCCTAAACTGATTCTATTATATACTAAGGAGTTGGCAATCAGCTTGCTCTGCTAAACCATTCTCCTAGGTGCTATTGAACTATTAGGTCTCCCTACTAGCTGGAAATCTATTTTTTTTAGTTGCCCACTCTGGAGTTTTCTCCCTAAAGGTGTCCTAACTGTCCCTATCCTAAGAGAATCAGTATGCTCCTAACTATTGGTCTAAGTAGCTCTATTCATAGCGTGGGAAATTCTCTACACAGCCTCGCTGTCTGTTTGTAAAAGGGTGCACTTGTAAGTACTCATTGGTTGAGCTCACTCAAGTAGAAATCTTTTTCCTAAAAGAGGAAACCTGCCAAATGGGGCTGAATTATGCTCCTTATATAGTAATTTACATGTGGCTGTGCTATCTTCGGTTCCGAGGTGGCTGTGCGAAGATATAACTCATACTGACTCATTCTAACTTACTTTGACTTATTCTATCAGAAAATGACTTGCAATAAGCTAAAAATAGCCTTTGGCTTGGCAATAAGTCATGTTGACTCATCATGACTCATGCTGTCCAAGGCCACATGCTCCATTTACTTCTCTGACACTTGGCTAAGTACTTAATGGTAAAAAAGATATTAAAAAAATGGTTTGCTATGTACTTGTAGGTAGTAATAAGAGTATGTTGAGAAAAATCATTTTGTTTCTCTACAACCTGTGAGTGAACAAATAAGGAAAAATAGAGGTAAATACTAGACACTGATGTCTATATGTCCCTCAATTATCTAAGCATTTGGACTTTGAAGATATAGTAAAAACTCAAATATTAGGTCAAATGTCTAGCATCACATATACAATACATATCTATGATTCTGCATCCAAACATTTTGGTGTAGGTCATCTGCAGGGAATGGAAAATAATTATGCCCAATTGTTCATTCAATCAAGGATAATCAAGTTGTGGTCTTCCATTAGTCCTTTGTTGTCCTTCATTAGAAAGAGAAGCTTCTTCCTCCTCTGATTCAAGGAACAATTCATTCTAAGTCAATTCACAAAGAACTCCCTCCATGTCTGCTATAGGAGGGAATGGGGGTTCTAAGAAGTGAATTAACTCCATTCTATCTTCTAACAGTTCATGCCTAATCAGGTCAATCTGCTTAGTCCGAGAATATACATCATTATGATACTGATTATAAAGGCAGGCATGTCTGTAGATTGCATGGCAGTAGATATAATGCCAATGCACTGTAGATGTTCTTTGGTTTCAACCATGAGTTATCACTCATACAGTAGCATGGTATTGTATTTGGTTGTTCTCTCCTTGCTCACAAACAGGTGCATGAGCTTGATATGAAGGAATTGTAAGATATGTTCAAGTGGTGGTTGTTGTTTGCAAAGCTCTAGTACTTCTTGTACTATTCCATTAGCATCAGCCATTTGTGTCTGATGATATTATGGTTGCTGCTGAGTAAGATAGTACGACTTTCTTGTTTGGGTCAATGTCTTCTATTATTTATGATGGTATGTAAAGACACCAATCTCCAATGATATGTAGGTAATAAGAATAGGAATAAAGGTAATAGCTATGTCTTTGCAAAGCTGGAGAAATTTCCTTGACCTAATAGCTAATTTAGAATTGAGAAATAATATTGGTGATATCGACTAAGGTACCTCTGTTAACTTGAGCTTCTTGCTCTGGAGGGGCAGGATGTGGTTGTGGGGATTGCTCTTATTCAGTGAATTGACAAAGGATCCCAGCTATAGTCCTTCCTGTAATTGGTTGAAATGGTGGTAATAGCAAATCCACAAGTTCTCTTCGTCTTTCTTTATCTGGCAGATTTTTAACAAGATCCAAACTTCTTATTTGGATATACAAGTTGTTGTTGGTCTCAACAAATACTGTAGCATATCAATAGATAATTAGGTAGTGTTGACAATGCCAATCAGCCCAAAGAATTCCTCTTTCTGTCCCTTTGGTCTCTATATGTATAATAGCATGATAATAGGAGGGAGTATGATTGTCATCTTGTAAAGTGTGATCATACAGCCAGTCACATAGTGTATTGATGATTCACTCGCATAAATTGTGATGCAAGCTCAAGTTCCAGATAGTTACATCAATGTCAGCCAGCTCTGCCATTTTTGCCAGTATTTCTTATTGTTCAAGACAGTATTTAAAGCCAACAGTTATCTATAGCAAAAAAACAACTGTAACAACTATAGATGTACTAGGAATATTGTAGGAAGTAAGGAATCTAAGGTACACCTTGTTTAGTATTGGTGTAAGCATATGAAAATAATATATGGGAAGGAGGTGTTCAGGACACTTATCTACTCAAAGCCATTGATCTATCCATGACCAGAACCAATGTATCAATAACTGTATAGCAATTAAACAGATTAGATCAAGGGAAATATGAAGTAGAAATTTATCTGGGACTTTGTTGGCTGAATGATAATAATGGGGCAAAGGAGTAAGTTGGACATCAATACAGTCTTGCCAATGTCCAGTGATGTGTGATAGGTGATCAACAAATATAAGATCTTCCTCCATCCAGGCATAGAGTATGATCTGATCATCACTGCTGGAAGGGCAAATGAACTCATGCCCCATGGTATAGGCAGTGTAGGCACTGAGTTTGTGCATGTAAACAAATGTGCTGATGGTGCAGTTGTGATAGAAACATAGATTTGCATCCATGATTGTCTTCTTGAAAAGTGTGAGTCATGTTGCTGGATGGCAAGTGGTGCTTACTGGTGACAGAATTGATGGTAATGTGGCAAACAATAATAGAATGTGATAAGTTCTACAGCTTCAATGATTGCCTAAGTAATATATGTAGTTAGATAGGTTCTATCAGCAATACCCATAGTAATGCTGGATTAATTGTCTGTGGATCCTGCTCTTGATCTAATAAATTAAGTAACACATATAGCACATCTTGTGAATGTATCGTTTGGTCTTGTAAGTTCCAGCCAGATTTAGTAATAAAATCATTATTTGGTGTCCTTCCAAGTGTGCTTGTCAGGAATGGATTTCCAAGACTTCATTCAGTAGAGCTAGATCTCCTCTGCTACTCAAACTTATTATTTCTCATTTGGGGTGAAGTGTGGGAATATGAAGGCATATCTTACTTCTGTGGTTCCAAATGGGCCTGTGCAGGTACATTTGGCATGTCTGTATCCCTTAATATGTTGTGGAAATGGTTTCTGAATGGGTTGTTGTTGTTTAACATTGCTTTGACCAATTTCAAATGGGTCTTGTGACATTGCTGGACTGGTTGGGTAGTCTACTATTGTGTTTCCCTGATTAGGGTCTAGAACTCTTAGGATGTACTTCTCTAATGCCCGTAGTTCTTCTCTATTATGTTTAATCTGTTGTATGATTTTACAAGCAGATTTACATTCAGTATACTCAGTAGCCAAAAGTATTACTATAGTCTCCTCTAGGCTAGTCCTAGGAATGGCTATATGATTCATATGGGTGGTTGGCTCAGCTATGGATGTGAGACCAAATGTGGAGTGGTAAATTCAGATGGGGTGCTCAGTAAGCGAATGAGCTATCCAATGATAGGTAACTTGCCATAATTGATTTTGAATATGCAAGTTCTGTGAGTGGAAATGAACTTGCCACTCTGATTGAATACTGGTAGTGTATGCAATCCCAGTTGATGTCTGACTTTGTGTCAGATCTGTCACTATCAGTGATATTAGGCTCTGTGGATAGTTTATTGAGTTTGCACTCATATAGTTTCCATCTTCTGATGATGCTTCTTCTTCATCTGTGGTTACCTCAGGGTCTTCTCCCTTTTTATATAACTTTGTTAGGAAGTGCCTCTGTATGTAAAATATTACTCTAAATGCTACAATTGATCTAGTCAGTTGAGCTCTGTCAACTTCTGCTAGTGTGTAGCTTTCTTCTTGTTTGTCTGATTACTCTGTATGATCCTAAATACCTGGACTTAGTATTTCTATTCAGCTCTTTCTCTACTGCTGTATTCCTGATTAGGACTAAGTCCCCAGGGGCATAGCTTTCTTGCACCAATCTGGTTTCTAAGCACTTTTCAAATTGGTGCTTGGAACTCAATCTAGAATCTCATAAGGTTCCTATAGTCTTTTGTAAATTTTCTTCTTGTTGTTCTATTTACCTTATCCATAATGCTAACAATTCCTTGTGAGAGAGTTCTTGATCAAAACCTTTAACCAAGAAGGTTAACTTCCATAAATCAACTTCCATAAATCAAAAGGCAATATTGGGTCAACTTCATGTAAAAGGTAATATGTAGAATATCCTATTGACTGTTATACAGTAATATTGTCTGCAAATAAGGCTGCTTGCAGCTTGTCTGGCCACAAGTATATCTTTCCTTCACAAGTCTTTACTAAAGCTTCTCTGATTGTAAAGTGGCCTTGCTCAACCACTTCATCAGCTTGTGAATTGTAAGGGCTAATAAACACCTGAGGAATTCCATGTTGTGCAAGTACATATATGGGATAGGGCTCCTTTAAACTCAGGTCCATTATCTGTGACTATCCTTCCCACACCTCCATATCTGTATATAATATCATCTACAGTGAGGTGCAAAACCGTTGCAATGCCTAACCCCAAACTGGGGCGCAAAGCGCCCCGCAATCACTTGTGGGAATTTCACTTTGATTTGGTGGGAACAAATAAAGTACAAACCCTTAGCTACAACTTTGTCCCCAGGGTCATGTGATTTCGCTTACATACTGCAAAGATACATCCATTTCAAAACATCAATACCATTGCAACAGTTTTGCACCCTTTGCTCATTACATTGAAATCAAGTGTTATTTGGTTATGTTTGGTCATACAAACAAACATACACATATTAGAACCATGTCTGAGTTTAAAATAGTTCACATGCATCTTTGTTTCCAACCACAACCATCATGAGAACCATCACTCCTACTCAAAAACAAACCATCCTCTCTATGCTTGATGCTGGCCAATCTGCTCACTCTATTGCATTCACTACTGGTCTTAATGTGTCTACCATATCCAGATTACACTCCAAAGAGCGTTCTGAGCTCCAAAAAGCTACTGGAGGTCATCCATCCAAGCTTTCCTCTACCAATATCTGACATGCCATTCGTCTCATCTCCTCTGGAAAGGCAGAGAATGCTGTTCAGGTGACCAAGGCACTCACCAATATAGTCAACCAGCCTCTCTCTACCTCCACAGTGTGCAGACAGTTGAGGAAGATAGGTATGAAAGCTGTGGTCAAGTCCAAACGGCCTCTTCTTTCAGCCAAGCATTGTAAGGCTTGTCAAGACTTTGCTTATGCTCATAAAGATTGGACTCTGGAGGACTGAAAGAAGGTAGTATGGTCTGATGAGACCAAAATCAATCACCTAGGGTCAGATGGGTGCAAGTGGGTGTGGAAAAAGGCAGGGGAAGGGCTAAGTGATAGGCTGGTGGAAGGTACAGTGAAGTTTGGAGGAGGTTCTTTGATGATGTGGGGCTGTATGACTTGGCAGGAAGTTGGCTATGCTACCAAGATTGATGGTAGGATGGATGGGGACCTTTACCTTCAGATTTTGAAGGATGAACTGCTCAATTCTTTGCAGTTTTATGGTCTTGATCCTCCTGACATCATCTTTCAGCAGGACAATGACCCCAAACATACTTGCAAGAAGGTGAAGGATTGGCTTCAGGAGCAGGATTTTCATACTATGGTAGCACAGTCTCCTGACCTCAACCCCATTGAGCACCTGTGGGGTTATCTCAAAAGAAGACTAGCAAATCATGATTCCTCTCCTAAGGGGATTTATGAATTGTGGGAGAGAGTTCAGGTTGATTGGGAGGGGATAGCAGTTGAAGAGTGTCAGAAGTTGATAGAGAGCATGCCTAGAAGGATTGAAGCAGTTATAAAGGCAAAGGGAGGCTATACCAAGTACTAATATACTCTGGAAAGCAAAAGGTGCAAAACTGTTGCAATGGTATTGGTGTTTTGAAATGGATATATCTTTGCAGTATGTAAGCGAAATCACATGACCCTGGGGACAAAGTTGTAGCTAAGGATTTGTACTTTATTTGTTCCCACCAAAGCAAAGTGAAATTCCCACAAGTGATTGCGGGGCGCTTTGCGCCCCAGTTTGGGGTTAGGCATTGCAACAGTTTTGCACCTCACTGTAGTACAAACTGGACTACTGCTCAGGCAGATGCTTGTCATAGGGCTCTGCCTTCAACATACTTAGATAAGTTGTCTCTGGCCAGCACTATGTAATGATATCCTTTTGCTACAGGCATGTATATGATATTTATATGAACCTTTGTAAATACAGTAGTTGGTGGTGGGGTGATAATAGGAATGTGAATTTTAACCATATTCCTAATCTAGCACTTATGGCAGGACTTCACATGATGTCATACATCTTGATACATTTGAGATCAATAAAAGTGATGTCTGAGGTTTTCCCAGGTGGCTTTTTCACCATGGTGACCTAGTAACTCATGGGCTTGTCTCAAGATCTTTTCCCATTTACGTTGGTCAAATATTACTAAGAGGGGATGTCCAGATTTGGTTTGCTTAAATAGGTGTTCTGCCTTCATGAAGTACTTGATAACCTTTTGTAAAAATTTATTAGTAATAGGTATAGACGTAGGAGTGGTTAGATACTTATATATTTGTCTAAGGGTCATCTCTTGAGTTTCTTGAGCAGACAGTACATATGCTGTCATGCTCCTGGAGGTACCTTCTTCTATACCATTGTTCTTACATAGGTTGGATCCATAATATGCATAAAACAAGGCAATTTCATCAAGCCAGATACCATTATATGATTCTATCTTGGCTTGGTCTTCAAGTGGTCTTCAAGATAAGGCATCTGGTGTCTTAAACTGTGTAGCAGGCACATGTACAAGGCTAAAATCAAATAAAAGGATTCCTTGAATCTATCTGTTGATTACTGCATTTGATTGCAGTTCAGGCTCATTTAGCATTTCCTTGATATACTTGGCATTCACTTCTATTATGAGGTTCTTGACTCCTATTACATATAGATGGAAGTACCACAGGGCACGGAATAGGTCAAATAGCTTCAACTTAGGTTGGGAGTAGGTAGCTTCCACCAAGGAAAAGGGAAGTGATCCATATTTAAAGGGGCATCATTTACCATGGTCATCTATTTGTGACAGGATCATTCCTATCTCCATATAGCTAGAGTCTACTGACAATACTATTGGTCATTCACATATATAATCTATAGATAAAAGAGCAGGTGCTGTCATAATTGGCTCCTTTAGAGTTTCAAAGGCTTTTTGACATTCTTTTGTCCAGACAAAGGGCACATTTTTCTTCCAGGTAGAAGTTATACTTCTTGCTATCTAAGAGTAATTAGAAATCCATATGTGGACTGTTTCACATAGGTCCATACATTGTCTGGCTTTTGTAGGATTCTGAGGGATAGGCCATTCTTTCATGGTCTTTATACATTGTACATCAGATTCTCTTCCATTGATTCCTATAGTCTGGCCAAGTATTACTTCTTGGGGTTGACAGATTTGAAGTTTTTTTCCATTGAATGTTTCTTCAGCTTCTGCCAAATGATGTAAGATATAATTCAGGTCTTCTGCATATTCCCAGATATACCTTTGTATGCCTGGTCTGTCTGATAGAACTGCAGGGTTGCCATTCTTATCAGAGTAGGTAGTAAGTGGTCCTCATATTGGTGCATCATCGATGAATACATTCATTACTTGTTTCACAATCTCATATTGGAATATAAACACCATACACTCTTGGAATTTTAAAGGTGAGTTCATGTCTCCAGTAGGCAATGAGATTATATATAGTAGTCCTAGTGGGGTTTGGAAGGCTGTCATGTCATGACTAACTTCATTCATCTTTCTTGTATCAAAGCCCCAGTATAGATTTAGAACTATAAAACATTTTCCTCTTAAGAACTGGTCTACAAATTGATCCAGGGGTGGGGAAATTGATGATTCCTTGATGCTAACTGCATTTAATAGCTGTAGGTCATGCACTATTCTCAGTTTCTGCTTTTCTTCATTCCACATACAGAACCATCTTGATTTATAGGGGGATTGGCAGTATTCATAGACTCCTACTCTTATCTTGAGTTGTAGTAGATCTATGATTCATTGTCAATACAGAAGCTAATCATATGCCTTTCTCCTATAAAATACTCTTCTTTAAGAGTTCCCCTATCCTCGTCTTCAAAGGCTATAGCTGCTTCATTCTTGATCAGTATGTAAATAAACAAATCATGTTCTTCAGGCCACAAGAATTGATAGGATTCCATGTCCTTCAAAATCTTGTTTATTCATTCTTAGGTAAATTTCTGAGCAGGCCATTGTAGGCCAAAGTGTACATTCAAGGGTTCCAATGTCATCATTGATCATATGGTAAGGTTCTAGTGACCTTGAACTCCTGGGAAATTGGAGTAGAGATTGGCTTGATGCATTAATCAACCTGCTTATACGCTCTGTAGGTTTGTACACACAAGTGTGACATTGATTGGGTAAGTAGTCCTATAGACTCTGCATCTAAATCCTGGAGCAAGTCCTGATCCTTACTATGTTCTTCATATATTGCATTAGTAGTCATTGTCTTGATTTGTATGTCTGCTAATGGTCCTGCTGCTTCATTAGGCAGGCAGTTACTACTAGCAATACCACTGCTTCATTAGGCAGGCAGTTACTAATAGTCAGTATGCCTTTTGTAGGTGTCTTGTCCTAATACAGTGTGAGATCTGTTTCTTAGATGTCATACATAAGTATCTAGATCCTACAGTATTGTAGTCTATAGCTATGCCTTTATATGATCTTAGGATCACACAGGATCTGCCTAGGCCAAACAGCTATACTTTACACTTCTAGTCCTCCTGTTTTACCATAATAGAGGTTCCTTCTATTTACAATTATATTTACCATACTCATGGTGATAGCTTTGTGCTATTGCCAGTGTAGCAACAACTGTGTATTTACTTCTCCTTAGTTTAATGAGATTGTACTTATTGTGTTGTAGACTAGATGGTAGGATTTTCATGGAGTCATTTACTATAGTCTATTTAAAGACTTGGTGTATCTTTTCGTATATATCTCTCTGTGTGTGAACCTAGTTTCCATAGGGAATGGAAACATTCATAGTTGGATTACATTTTTTGGCCAGTCAACTGTGTGACCTCTCTTCTTATTTTGGCAGGGGTTGTGCTCACACTTCCATGTTGTTGTAAAGGGAATACAAGGGAAAGGTATGTAGGAATACAGTATGTAATGATATAGTAGGGGAGGTGTCCTTCATAGCTGGCAGTAGGTAGGGGGGAATGGACTCTATATATACCATCGGATCAGGTGCTCTTGCACTGTACACTTGATGAGTTACTTGTATCGGCCACAGCTATAATGGACATATTTTGTCATATGTTCAACTACCTCCAGCTGGAATGGTGGCATAGGTTCTAGTCAACCTCTCTTAATACATAGAGTATGAGTCTGAGAAAGGGATTGGTTCTCTAGTGGGCTGGTAAGTTATCAAGGGGATAAGATCTACCTGGGCCTATGTGCCTCAAGTGATGGTGGGGAGAAGGGGAGAGTTCATTCTGAGGTTGCTAAGGACGAGGCCAGGTTTATATAATATTTTGTTGGATCTTCAAACTGTTCAGCATATTCCTTAAGTGACCACAGTCTAGTTGGGCATAAGTTGTTAAGCAAAATTAGTATCAGGATGTCTGTTATGTATGTATTCTATTTTGTGACCGCTGATCTGCAGTTTTGACAAGGCCATAAAGTTCCTTCTTCATTTGGAAGCAGCATTTTGTCTTTCCTAATTGGGAACAGGGGTTGATTTTTTGTTGTCCTTCTGATATACTTATGATAAGTTTACTTCGTGCTATACTAGCTTTTTCCTTTATATTCCTAGTCTCATAGCTATTTAATGTACCATGGTGTCAGTCACAAGTCTTTGCCTTAAATAATATGTATATCATTTGTCAGGCTACACTAGTGTACACACACTCACATGCTACCAAGACATGGTACATCATAGCTATTTATACATACAAACACTCATTATTAGAAAAGAGGAATCAGCTGGGAAAATATAATATGAAGCAAGAAAAAGGTTATCATGATGCAGGACATGTACAATCAATTTTGGGAATGGAGCTATCAAGAAACATTACAGAACTGTCAAATGATTGAGCCTGGGGCCCAACTGCATTCAGGCTTTGGTTTACTATCTTGAGGAAAAATAAGGAATATGTAAGCGTACAAGATGCTGGCCTATTCAAAAATTGATAATGAGAAACATAAAAAAGAAAGGAAAGAATTGTTAGTACACTAAACAGGGATTAAGGTATACTTGAGAAGTCCCTAAAGGATGGACAGCAGCACAACAATCTCTGAAGTGCCATGCTACCAATAAAAGTCTTCTTGTTTTGCCTGAAGGCAGCACCCATCACAATAAAGTGACTGTGGCTTGGCAGCATGGCAACCAGCAAGTGAGTTTAGATCTTCAAGATGGAAGTCGTGAAGGAGTTGGGTGACAAGATCTTCATCTGGGAGGGGAATCTATAAGATCTAATCAATAAGATTAAATAATTCTACTTCACCCATAAAATAAAGTGTTCCACTTGTAGATCATAAAAAAGCCAATCTCTTCAAGCATAAAGAGGGGGTTAGTGGAAGGTATGCATTGCTGGAAAAACTCACCCCAATGTATCATGGCAGGGGTAATGGTAATGCCATCAATAAACAAGAGTGCAGCAGTCTCTTGTAGATGATCATGTGCCTGTGAAAGTGTTAGAATGATGAGAATAGACTGGAGGACGCCATAAGCATCTGTGCAAAATTGACACATATCTTCAAGATGGCAGCAACAATCAATTTGGAGGTGGAGGACATGAAGTTTGTAGGATGGGGTGTGACTGAAATAAATGATTGGGGGATGCCACACCAGCTGCTTGCTCCTTGGTGCTCCATCCCAAATGCATACCTTCTCCAGGTATCTTCTTAGCGATAAGTAAAAAGTTATAGTATGGAATATGGCCACATTGATGTACAACAATGTGATCTTCCCCTTGGACAGGAAAGGGTGGTAGTCAGGATTGTATTTGAAAAGTGGCTGAAAATAGGTGGTGCTGTAGTTGCCATTCATCTTGAAATAGTTAGTCCCATGAAAGTGCCCTTCCCTAAATGGAAAGGCTCCAAACCTTTTGGCCATTCTTATATGGAACTGGTTTGAATCGAATATATTCTCTAGAAAAGGGTTAAATCTGCTGAAAAAGAGCTTCCTGGGGCAGTCCAGGTCTCTACTAAGCAGTGATGGGTATTGTGAGATATCAGAACTCCAAGTAGATGAGGTACTTGTGCTACTGCCTTAGCAATCTTTTTTTTTTTCTGAGCTCAACTAAGCTCACATCGCAAGCTACTAATGCAAAGTAGAGAGAGTAGGAAAGGAGGATTGTCATGTTGGGGAGGAGGGGTAAGGATGGGAGGAGTGTGTGTATAGCTTTCCTACTCAAGGAGGTAATTGAGCTACATCTGGTAGCCAGAAAGGAAAGGAGTAGTACAATTATCCAATCAGGTAAACATCATATAGGATATAAAGGATGTAATCTTTCAGGCATCATTGGATAGCACCACAGTGGGTATGCTTACCTGACACTTACTGGGCTCCACATCCACTTTGGATAACTCTGTGGGAAGTATGTAGACTAATTGGTAATTGCTGTCCATATCATTCAGCATAGGTTGTAGAGTGGCATACTGTGCTGAGTTTAAAACTATGATGTCAGCTAGACAATTATTGATTGGGGTGTGCACAGGTGAGGCAAGCGTGCCCAGTCAGTGACCTGCATCAAAATGTTTGGATGTGGAATCATAATTATTCTATATATGACACTAGATATTTGACCTGAGATTTGAGTTTTCGCTATATTCACAGAGTCCAAATGCTTAGCTAATGGAGGGACATATAGACCATAGTGTCTAGTATTTACCTCTATTTTACCTTATTTGTTCACTCACAGGTTGTGGAGAAACAAAATGATTTCTTCCAACATACTTTTATTACTACCTAAAAGTACATAGCAAACCATTTTCTTAATATCTCTTTCACCCTTAAGTACTTAGCCAAGTGTCAGAGAACCAAATAGAGCATGTGACCTCAGTTGCAAATCACCTGACTCAGATCATGTGATCTTGCACAGCATGAGTCATAATGAGTTCTAATGAGTCAAAGTGAGTCAAATGAGGACAATCAAAGCACTGCCCCTAGACTAGCAGAATGATCATGTGACGTTGCACAGCATGAGTCATTGCCAAGCCAAAGGCTATTTTTAGCTCATTACAAGTCATTTTCTACCAGGGTGAGTCAAAGTAATTCAATATGAGTCAATATGAATCATATCTTGGTACAGCCACCTCAGAACCAAAGGTAGTGTGGCCACATGTAAATTACTATATGAGGAGCACTATTCAGCCCCATTTGGAAAATTCTGAATTTTAGAAAGTTTGATTCTCTTAAGTGAACTCAACCAATGAGTGCTCACAAGTACATCCCTTTACAAACAGATAGTGAGGCTGTGTAGAGAAGTTCCCACGCTATAAATAGAGTGACTTAGACCCATAATTAGGAGTATACTGAATCCCTTAGAATAGGGACAGTTAGGACACCTTTAGGAAGAAAACCCCAGAGTGGGCAACTAAAGGAAATAGATCTCCAGCTAGTTGGGAGATCTAATAGTTCAATAGCACCTAGGGAAAGGGTTTAGCAGAGCAAGCTTATTGCCAACTCCTTAGTGTATAATAGAATCAGGTTAGGAAAGCTATTCTATGTGATTAAGAGGAGTTTGTAAATCATTAGCAAGAGTCAAGTGTAGTAATGCTACCTACCCAATTGAGCATTCCCATTTGATTGGAGCTAATTGGAAGTCATTGAGAGTGCATCTTAGGGAAGTAACCCTAGTTGCAATGGATTACCTTTTTAGCAACCTGAGAGCTGTCTAGACCATTTCCCAACAATCCATAGTATATTTAGTACATTACCACAATTGAAAACCAGACCTTTAAACATATTACTGAAAGCAATCCCCCTCAACCTCATTAAAGATTGACAAGCAAACCACATGCCTGATAGTCAACCCCTTTCTATGAGTTGATACTTGTTTTTAATACCAATTCAACCAGGAAAGAGTACTCTCCTCACCTTGCTTCAGGTTTACTATACATGGAGATAAGATTGGTTGTGTGGTAAGTGTTTCTTAGTGTTTCTACTGATTTTATCTAGAAAAAAGACAACTGGAGCCCATCACAAGGAGTTTCAGTAATATTACTACATTACAACAAGTTCCATAGGGAATATGCAACCTTACTCTAAACACACAACAAGACATTATGAACCATGGTAGGTACAGGAGAAACACCTACCACACTACCCAGCCACAGAAGCTGAAATGCTCCTGACAAGTTTAAAGGGCACTACTATAAAGTCAGACACTTTTACAACAATATGAGTGATTTCTCACTCAGTATAACATCACCACTGATAAAGAGAAATGCAAAGGGATCTCCAACTACTATAGTAGTCAAGTTGGATGACTAATCAAATCCCTCGATGAATATGAGAACAATGATTGGGATGGATTGAGAACAAAGATCCTTCATCTTTATAATGCTAAGCAAGTAGATGCTTGATACAGAAAGAGTGACCTTAGGAAGCTCACTTAGAAATACACTGGACAAGATGTCACAATGAAAGGCCTACAAGTGCAAGTTTACAGTAGTTGCACAATGACTAAAGGCCACAAAAGTGATCCAAGACAAAGAATACTGCACCTACTTTTGGAAAGAAATCTCTAAGTACATGTAGGAGAAGATACAAATATATCTGCTGGCCAGTAACACTGGCATAGTAGATATGAGTAAGCCCTTCTAGATTAGTGAAGTCAGTTGAGTCATAAGCCAACTACTACATTGATACAAGTTCAATGAGGATGGAACAGACTTTGACATGGAAAGCTCCTCTGGAGAGAGTAGCACTGACTCCAACTCTATTACAGACTTGTCTGATGATAGTTTAGATGATGAGTCTAGTGACAATGAATGTTGAAGGAGGAAGAGAAAGTCCTCCAAGAAATATAAGAATAAGGGAACAAAGAAAATCCCTGAGAAGTAGTCAAAAAAGAAACCAGAACTGAAGAAGGAACCTAAGAAGTCCACAAATAATGTTGATTCACTCATAGATTGTATGAGTAAACTTAAGCTTGATGATCCTGCCTATACAAGAGCTTACATAAGGCCCTAAAGGTAAAACCTTTGATAGCAGACATCTTGGAAAAGTTCAGATTAAGATCTGCTACATACAAGGACACTTCTAGTAGTATATAAAATGGTAGTACTACAAGGGAAGTGCTACAGAGGACTACTAATGGGAGGAATAGACCCCTATCTAATATCCACCCACCCTTTAAATGCTTTGGGTGTAACAGTCATGACCATCACCTAAGCGATTGTCCCCATGTGCTAGAATTAATGGACTACAAGGAATTAGCATATGACTGATGGGGAATGGTAAACCTATCTAGGGACCAAGGCCTGCTCAATAAGTGAGTGGACAAATCAATAATAGAAAGCTACCATAGGATGGTTGAGCAATATGCCTAAAATGATAAATGGATGCAAACAAACCTCATAATGGTCAACTACAATAGCTTGAAGGATGGATCATCAAACTACATTATACTGAAGATATTAGTTAGTAATAGAGAGGACAAAAATAATGAAGAAGAAGTATTCATACCTTATTTGCTGATGGACAAGGATAATAAAGATGATATCAATGAAGTCTTGCAGAGCAACAGCATCATATGGTCTTACTGTGAAGCTAAAACTGCCACAAGGAAATAATGGACAGAATATACATACCTCCCAAGAAATTGGGAGGTGGTCAGCACCAAAGCAAAGTTATTATTAATCACTCACCTAATATTATTAAGGGCACTGCCACTGAAGCACCACACCCATGGTCAAGTTACTGAAATGAAGGAAAAGACCAATCTGAAGTAAATGATTGAAATTAGTATAATTGGTGAAGAAGTAAGGAGAATGACTTATTAGATACTTAGAATGATCCAAAACAATCCGTGAGAGATGAACACAAAAGGACCAAGACAAACAAGCAGAGAGATGACACTCAGAAGGCACCCACACCATTCAAAGGCTGGGAAGTAAAGAATGTCATTAGTGCTGAGTGATTGAAAATAATCAACTTATTTTATCAAGGAGTGATGCCCCTGACAGGTGTGTCAAGGGACACTCAATGAGAGTACACCGATACATGCAATGATGAAGACATAGAGATGCATGATATCTCTAAGGGGAAGCAGGAAGGGAATGACAAAAAGGAAGGAGCATGGAGTTTCTCAAAAGAGTTGACAGGAATAAACCCTGTATGAGTGAACAGCCTTTTAAGGAATATTTCAAAAATGTGGCAGTGCAGCACATAAAGTTATCCACTGCCACGCATCCTTGTGACATGCTGACTAAGATACTCAGCACTAAGGCAGAACTGATTGTGGGGGAAATATTAGGTAACTCGCAGGAATTGATGCAAGTGTTAGCCAATCAGATCCAATCTTGACAGGTGACATTGGCTAATGCTGATTTACATGTGCATCACATTAGAACAAGCCAGGACCATGGGCTGCTACTGACAGTTCCTGTCCACATAGCAAACAAAGTGTACAGTGCCATAATAGACTCTGATAGTGAAGTTGATATCATTACTCAAGAACTATGGAAGAAATTGCAAGTGCTGATGGATATCGATGCTAGCTTAATACTATGTGATGCAAATGGAGGTAATGGTGAATTAATGGGACTGATCACTGATCTAGCTATACAGATAGGAGGACTAACTACTCATAGTAATTTTTGGGTATTTACTGATTGTCCCCTTGACATACTACTCAGCTGCCCTTGGCAGCAGCAGAACTTTGTCTCTATTGATCAAAGATTTGATGGAACATACTTAAGATTTAGCTACATTAATGGAAAAGATAACCAGACCTTGAAAATTCTCAAGAATGGAAGTGCACCGCTCATAATAGGAGGATGCAGCTCCACTCGATCTTACTTGGGAAAGATAGTGGAGCTGGAGATTTGAAATGAACCAAATATGGAAGTGTGCCCAGAGCATGAGGTGCAAAGAGATCACAGCCTGATGATATGAAAATATTTAATTGCAAGCCTCCAGAGAAAGGGAATATCTGGAGCACAATGCTGAAACAATCTTATCACCTAGCTGATGCTTATCAGAATCATCTCTCTCAAGCTATGGGCAGCCCCAGCCCAAACTTGATAACACCTGACTGGGAACACTTGCCTTACCTGTGTATGCCCCAATCAATAATTGTTTAGCTGATGTTATAGTTCTAAACTCAGCACAGCATGCTATTCTGCAACCTATGCCAAATAATGTGAACAGCAATTACCAATTAGTCTACATACTTCCCATAGAGTTACCCAAAGTGGACGCAGAGTTCAATAAGCATTGGGTAAGCCTGCCCACTGTGATGCTACCCGATGACACTTGAAAGATTACATCACCTGTATCTTACATAATATTTACCCAATTGGGTAATTGTACCACTCCCTTCCTACCTGGGTACCAAGCACAGCTCAATTACCTCCTTGAGCAGGAGAGCTGCACACTGCCTTGTCCCATCCTTACTTTCCCTCCCCAATATAATAACCCCCCTTTCCTCCTCTCTCTCCTTCATACCAGTGGCTTGAGACACAAGCTCAGTTAAGCTTGGGAAGATCTAGGACTGATGAACATCCCACTGACTACCTTCTTATCGATGGGAAGATTCCTTATTCTTGCCCTATCCAAGGAGGACGGTGTCTTCTTTCTAGATAAGATCAGTAGAAATGCTAAGAAATGCTTACCAGACAACCAATCTTATCTCCATGGATAGTAAACCTGAAGCGAGGTGAAGAGAATACTCTTCCCTGGTCAAATTGATACTAGAAACAAGTATCAATTCATAGAAAGGGGTTGACTATCAGGCACGTGGTGTTCATCAATCTTTAATGAGGTTGAGGGGATTGGGGTTCAGCAACATGTTAAGGGTCTGGTTTCTTGTTGGGATGGTGTATGAAATATACTATAGTTAGTTGGGAAATGGTCTAGACAACTCTCAGGTTGCTAGAAGGATACTTTGTAGTGACTAGGATTACTTCTCTAAGATGCGCTCTCAATGACTTCCAATTAGCTCCAGTTGATTAGGAATGCTCAATTGGGTAGGTAGCATTAATATGCTTCACTCTTGCTATTGATTCTCACACGTCACTTAGACACACAGAATAGTCTTTCCTAAACTGATTCTATTATGCACTAAGAAGTTGGCAATCAGCTTAAATGCTTGACTCGACCCTTTCCCAAGGTACTAATGAACTATTAGGTCTCCCTACTAGCTGGGGATCTATTCCCTTTAGTTGCCCACTTTGGGGTTTTCTTCCTAAAGGTGTCCTAACTGACTCTATCCTAAGGGATTCAATATACTCCTAACTATGGGTCTAAGTAGTTCTATTTATAGCGTGGGAACTTCTCTACACAGCCTCACTGTCTGTTTGTAGAGGGGTATACTTGTAAATACTCGTTGGTTGAGTTCAATTCAAGTAGGAACCTTTTTCCTAAAAGAGGGAACTGTCCAAATGGGGCTGAATCGCGCTCCTTATATAGTAATTTACATGTGGCTGTGCTATCTTCGGTTCTGAGGTGGCTGTGCCAAAATATGACTCATATTAACTTATACTGACTCACTTTGACTCACCCTATCAGAAAATGACTTGCAATGAGCTAAAAATAGCCTTTGGCTTGGCAATGACTCATCATGACTCATGCCGACTCATTATGACTCATTATGACTCATGCTGTGCAGGTCACATGATCATTTTGCCAGTCTAGGGGCAGTGCTTTGATTAGTCCTCATTTGACTCACTGTGACTCATTATGACTCATGCTGTGCAAGGTCACATGATCTGAGTCAGGTGATTTACAACTGAGGTCACATGCTCCAATTGCTTCTCTGACACTTGGCTAAGTACTTAAGGGTAAAAGAGATATTAAGAAAATGGTTTGCTATGTACTTGTAGGTAGTAATAAAAGTATGTTGGGAGAAATCATTTTGTTTCTCCACAACCTGTGAACGAACAAATAAGGAAAAATAGAGGTATATTCTAGACACTATGGTCTATATGTCCCTCAATTAGCTAAGCATTTGCATCGTGGGAATATAGTAAAAAACTCAAATCTTGGGTCAAATGGCTAGCATCACATATACAATAACTATGTATCCACATCCAAACAGTTTGGTGCAGGTCAACGGGCATCTCACACTGCATTCAGGGTATATCATCACCCTGACTCCCTCTCCTACCTTTACTACAGATTAGCATATTGTCAAAGAAGACAACCAATTGGAGACTGGTAGTGCCTCGTCAATTTCATTGACATGGAGCTCCGACATCTTGCAGTACCCATCACCATTTAGCAAAGACCTGGACCACCCCAGGCAACTCTTTTGCAGCAAATCTAATCCTCATTTAAAGGGCATTTTCAATCTGAACCAGTTCCATATCTGAATGAATGAAAGGTTTGAAGCTCTTCTCTTTGGGAAAGGGCATTTCAATGGAACTAATAGTTTCAAGATGAATGGCAACTACAATACAATCTATTTTCAGCTGCCATTTGAGTACAACCCTGATTACCATCCTTCTCCACCTGAGGGGAAGATCACATCATCATATATGTTATGGTTTTTCTCCTTTTCCCTTGTCTTTACCTTTTTCTCTTCCCTTGATGAGTACACTGTTTCCTTGGCCTTTCGCAGACAATATGGGACATAGCTTTACTTATCATTAGTCCATTTCATTCTTCGTTTCTTCTTCTTTGATTTCTTTCTTTCTTTGACTTCTTACGAACATTTATCTCCTCAGCCGACTCTCTCATATCAGCCTCGTAGTTCCTATCTCCTTCTCGTGTTACTGCGGATGATACGTATGATTACATCATCGTTCTTTTCCCTTCTTTACTATTCCACGATGACGCGTCCCTTGGTACTTATACTTACTTGTCATATACTTGTATTCTCATTCTCGTTCTACGCAATCATAGCGTACTCTTGATTCCTGCAGTCCGATCGACTCAGTCCTTCGTCCTTCGTCCTTCGTCTTCCTAGTAAATCCCTGATGTCTGATTGACTCAGGTTTTCATCCTTCGTCCTTCGAGAACCCTTGACCTTAGTACTTGCTCTGACATTGAGTCTCTTCGTGAGTACCTCCAGAGAAGTAATCCCTCGAGACTTTCCTTTGTGTATGCTTTGCGTAACAATATATCGAAGTGGTGATATCTCATACATCAATGTTCTACTTATTGCTAAAAAGGTATTTGAAGAAAGCCTGCAACTGGGATGGAGCACCGAGGAGCAAGCTGCTGATACAGTACTCCCCAACTGATTATTTTGGCCACACCCCATCATATGAACTCCATATCCTCCACCTCCAAATCGACCACCACAGCCATCTCAAAGACATGTGCAAGTTTCACAGAGATGCCTATAGCATTTTACAGTCTATCCTTGCAATTCTGACACTTCCACAGGCACACAATTGCCTGCAAGAAACCACCACGGTAGTATTTATCAATGACACCACCATTATCCCTGCTTCAGTACATCAGGGCAAGTTTTTCCAGCAATACGCACCCTCAGCCAACCCTTTCTTCATCCTCAAAGAGATCAGCTTCTTACAATCTGCAAGCAGAACACTCCATTTCACAGGAGAAGTAGAGCTATTTGATCTTATTGATCAGATCTTATGGATTTCCCTCCCAAACAAAGATCTCATTATACCATTGCTATATGACTTCCATTTCAATGATCTGAATTCGCTCACTGATTGCTACACCACCAAGCCACAGTCACTTTATCGCAATGCACACCACCTTTGGACCAAACAAGAAGATTTTTATTGGTAGCACAGCACATCTGAGATTGTTGTGCTGCTGTCTGTCCCCCAGGGACTTCTTGAGTATATCTCAATTCCTGTTCAAATTACTAACAAATCCTTCTTTTCTTTCTTCTATGTTTTTCTCTAATAATTTTTGCAAAAACCCACATCTTATATGCCATCATATATCTTATCTTTAAGATAGTTAACCAAGACCTGGGCATAGTTGTGCTTGAGGCTTGATCATTTGACAGTTCTGTGATACATTTTGACAGTGCTATAATGTCTGTTGACAGCCCCATTCCTGGGGCTCATATTATTGTTTTTCGCTTCATTTTCTTGACTGTTCGACCCCTCCTGCAACCTACTATGACTAGTCCCTTTAGTTTACCACTACTTATGTTTGGTGGATATTCGTATGTATGATTAGTTATGATGTGCTGCACCTCAGTTGCATGCAAGTGTTTGTATAACTAGCGTAGCCTGCAATCAAGTGTATTGTCAAGAGTAGCAACTTGTGACTAACACTAAGGTACATTAAATACAATATCCAAAGAACTAGATATACAAAGAAGCAGCCAACACAGCCTAAGATAAATCACATAAGATAGATACTACACATGAAGGTTTATAACTCTGTCCCCAATTAGGAAAGACAAAACACTACTGCCAAATCAAGAAGAAACTCTGCAGCCTTGCCAAAACTGTGAATCAGTAGTTCAAAAATAGGATAGACATACAGCAGACATGCTGATATTAATTTCACTTAACAACCTATGCCCTACTAGACTGTGCTCACTTAAAGAATACACTAAATACTTTAAAATCCAACCAGATATTATATAAACCTGGCCTCACCCTTAGCAACCTCAGGGTGGACTCTCTCTCCTTTCCCCCCACCATTGCTTGAGGTGCATAGGCCCAAATAAGTCCTATCTCCTTGATAACTCACCAGTCCACTAGAAAACTGTCCTCCTCCTAGACTCATACCTTACATATGAAAAGAGGCCAACTAGGACTTACATTGCCAACACCCAGATAGGAATAGTTAGACATACATGAAGTATGTTTACTGTAACTGTGGTCAATACAAGTAACCCATTAAGTGTACAGAGTGAGAGTGCCTGACCTGATGGTGTATAAAGTGTTCCCCCCCCTACCTACTGCCTGCTAGAAAGGACACCTCCCCTACTATATCACTACATATCATATTCCTACATACCCTCCCCTTGTATTCCCTTTATGACAACATGGAAGTGTGAGAACAACTTCTGCCCAAATATAACAAGAGAGGTCATACAGTTGATTGGCCAAAGAAATATAACCTAATTATAAATGTTTCCATTCCCTGCAGAAACTAGCTCCACACACACATACAGAGATATGAGAGGATAAACTGAGTCTTTAGGTAGACTATAGTAGATGATTACACAATAACCTTGTTATCTAGTCATATGATCCAATGAGTGCAATCTCATTAAACTAAGGAGAAGCAATACACAGCTGTTGCTATGCTGGCAATAGCATGAAGCTACCATCATGAGTATGGTGAATACAATTGTAAATAGAAGGAACTCCTACTATGGTAAAACAGGAGAACTAGAAGCATAGAGTATATATAGCTATTCAGCCTAGGCAGATTCCATGTGATCCTAAAACCATATATAGGCATAGCTACAGACTATAATAGGATCTAGACTCTTATGTGTGACATCTAAGGGACAGATCTCACACTGTATTAGGACAAGATGCCTATGAAAGGCATATTGACTATTAGTAACTGCCTGCCTGACGAAACAAAAGTATTATTGATAGTATCTGCCTGTGTAATGAAGCAGCAGAACCATTAGTAGACATACAGAGCAAGATAATGACTATTAAGGCAATATATGAAGAGCATAGCAAGGATCAGGACTTGCTCAAGGATTTAGACACAAAGTCTAGGACTACTTACCCAATCAATGTCACACTTGTGTATACAAACCTATGAAGCATATAAGTGGGTTGATCAATGCATCAAGCCAATCTCCACTCCAATTCCCCAGGAGTTTAAGGTCATCAGAACCTTACCATATCATCCAATGATGACATTAGAACCCCTGAATGTGCACTTTGGCCTACAAAGATCTACTCAGAAATTCATCAGGAAACTATTAAAACCATGCAACTCCTAAGGGGAACTCCAGAACTCCGGAGTTCATGGGGGTGGAATAGAACTTTGGCTTCAGCTTATGTGCTGTGCCCTTGCTGTCATTTATGTTCTGTATTTCAGAATGGAGTGGAGACAGAAGGGAATGAAGATAGGAGTTTATCTAAGACAATAATCAAGTTAAAGGTATAGAGAGTATCTAGGAGTTTTAAATATGTATGTCAGAGGTACATAGGATTGGTAAATGGATTACAGAGATGGAGGACGGGAGACAGAAAGCCAGTGCTGCACTCTGGTGACACAAATGCTGGAGTTGTGCACACACAGGTCGGAGGTATCTAGAAGCAGAGCTAGCACTAATAGAGAACAAGAGGATATTGTAAGTATATGAAATAGGAGAACAGAGTTAGAGTACGGAGGTCCAAAGGGAAGAAGATACATATTGGGAGAGATCAAACTGGAGATCACTCTTGGAAGAGTGGAGTTGTGCCTGGAGGGTCAGAGGTGTGACTAGATTGTCATGTATATGACAGAAATGAATAGACAAGATTTTGAAGGACATGGAATTCTATCAATTCTTGTGGCCTGAAAAACATGATTTGTTTATCTATATGCTGATCAAGAACGAAGCAGCTATAGCTTTTAAAGACAAGGATAGGAGAACTCTCAAGGAAGAGTACTTTAGCTCCTACAAGATACCTCATGTACTGCATAAGTCATGGCAGGAGAAAGGCATATGATTAGCTCCTGTATTGCAACAATGAATCATAGACCTGCTACAGCTTAAGATACATAAGAGTAGGAGTCTATAAATACTGCCAATCCCCCTACAGATCACAATGATTCTATACATGGAATGAGAAGAAGCAGAAACTGAGAATAGTGCATGACCTGCAGCCACTGAATGCAATTAGCATCAAGGAATCATCAAATTTTCCACACTTGGATCAATGTATAGACCAATTCTTGGGAGGAAAATATTTTACAGTCCTAGACCTAATTGGAGCTTTGATGCAAGAAAGATGGATGAAGCTAGTCATGACATGACAGCCTTCCAAACCCCACTAGGACTACTATGGATAACCTTATTGCCTACTGGGTACACCAATTCACCTTTTGAATTTCAAGAGTATATGGTGTTTATATTCCAGGATGAGATCATGAAGGAAGTGATGAATGTATTCATTGATGATGCACCCATACAAGGATCACTTACCACCTATTCTGAAAAGGATGGGAATCCTGCAGTTCTATCAGAAAAACCAGGCATATGAAGATATATCTGGAAACATGCAGAAGACCTGAATCATATCTTATATCATTTGGCAGAAGCTGGAGGAACCTTCAATGGAAAGAAGCTCCAAATCTGTCAACCCCAAGTAGTAATACTTGGCCAGAATGTAGGAATCAATGGAAGAGAACCTGATGTACAAAGTGTAAAGATCATAAAAAAATGGCCTATCCCTCAGAATCCTACAGAAGCCAGACAATTTATGGACCTATGTGGAACAGTCCACATATGGATTCCTAATTACTTCCAGATAGCCAGAAGCATTACAGCTACCTGGAAGAAGGATGTACCCTTTGTCTGGACAGGGAAATGTCAAGAAGCCTTTGAGACTTTAAAGGAGCTAATTATGACAGCACCTGCTCTTTTACCTATAGATTATACATGTGGACAACCAATAGTGTTGTCAGTAGACTCTAGCTATATGGGGGTAGGAATGATTCTGTCACAAATAGATGAGCATGGTAAATGGTGCCCCTCTAGATATGAATCACTTTCCTTTTCCTTAGTGGAAGCTACCTACTCCTAACCTAAGTTGGAGCTATTTGGCATATTTCATGCTCTACAACACTTCCATCTATATGTAATTAGAGCCAAGAACCTCAAAGTAGAGATAAATGCCGAGTATATCAAGGAAATGCTAAATGAGCCTGAACTGCAACCAAATACAGTGATCAACAGATGAATCCAAGGAATTCTTATGTCTAATTTTACCCTTGTACATGTGCCTGCAACACAGTTTAAGGCACCAGATGCTTTATCCTGAAGATCACTTAAAGACCAAGCCAAGATAGAATCATATGATGATATCTGGCTTGATGAAATTGCCTTGTTCTATGCACATTGTGGACCCAACTTATGTAAGAACAATGGTATAGAAGAAGATACCTCTAGGAGCATAACAACATATGTATTGTCTGCCCAAGAGAACCAAGATATGACCCTTAGGTAGATATATGAGTATCTGATCAACCCTGAGCCTATACCTGTTACTAATAAATTTCTACAAAAGGTTACCAAGTACTTCGTAAAGGCAGGACATCTATTTAAGCAAACCAAATCTGGACATCCCCTCTTAGAAGTATTTGACCATAGTAAGTGGGAAAAGATCTTGAGCCAAGCCCATGAGTCACTTGGTCACCATAGTGAGAAAGCCACCTGGAAAAACCTTAGATGCCGCTCCTATTGACCTCAAATGTATCACAATGTATGGCATCATGTGAAGTCCTACCATGAGTGCCAGATTAGGAATACTGCTAAAGTTCATATTCCTATTATCACCTCACCACCAGCTACTATATTTACAAAAGTTCATATAGATATCATGCACATGCCTGTAGTAAAGGAATATCACTACATAGTGCTGGCCAGAGACAACTTATCTAAGTATGTTGAAGGCAGAGCCCTACAATAAGCATCTGCCTGAACAGTAGCCCATTTTATACTAGATGATATTATATACAGATATGGAGGTGTGGGAAGGATAGTCACAAATAATGGGCCCGAGTTTAAAGAAGCCCTATCAGACATACTTGCACAACATGGAATTCCTCAGATGTTTATTAGCCCTTACAATTCAAAAGCCAATAAAGTGGTTGAGCAAGACCACTTTGCAATCAGAGAGGCTTTAGTAAAGGCTTATGAAGGGAAGATATACTTATGGCCAGACAAGCTGCAAGCAGCCTTATTTGCAGACAATATTACTATACAACAATCAACAGGATATTCTACATATTACCTTTTACATGGAGTTGACCCAATATTACCTTTTGATTTATGAGAGTCAATCTTCTTGGTTGAAGTTTTTGACCAAGAACTCTCTCATAAGGAATTGTTAGCATTATGAATAAGGCAAATAAAATGCTGGGAAAAAGATTTGGAAAAAGCCATGGCAACCTTATGAGATTCTAGGTTGAGCTCCAAGTGTCAATTTGAAAAGCAATTTGAAACCAAATTGGTGCAAGGAAGCTATACACCTGGAGACTTAGTCCTAATCAGAAATACAGCCATAGAGAAAGAGCTGAATAGGAAAACTAAACCCAGATATCTAGGACCATACAAAGTAATCAGATGAACTCAAGGAGGAAGTTACAAACTAGCAGAAGTCGACAGAGCTCAACTGGCTAGACCAATTGCAGCATTTAGAGTAATACCTTATATACAGAGGCACTCCTTGATAAAGTTATACATATAAAAAGGAAGAAGACCCTGAGGTAATCACAGATGATGAAGAAGCATCATCAAAAGATGGAGAACCATATGAGCACAAACTTAATAAATTACCCACAGAGCCTAATACAGCTGATAGTGATAGATCTGACAGAGTCAGACATCAACTGAGACTACATACACTGCTAGCACCCTATCAGAGTGGCAAGTTCATTTCTGCTCACAGAACTAGCATATTCAAAACTGATTATGGCAAGTTATCTATCATTGGGTAGCTCATTTGCTTAGAGCCCGTTCAGAAACCTGAAAATTGGCAAAGTTGCAAATTGGTTGTAGCAACTTTAAGAATCCCCGATGTCTGAGTTTCAACTGTGCTGACAGTGCCACACGGCACTGTGAACCTTATCATAGACAATCATTCTTCACCAATGGACTCAGACTCTGAGACACAGAGCGAGCGTCATCAAGCGGTGATCCAACAGCACATCATACACTACATAGCTCTACTCATTAGTCTTATTATCTGTGCTACTACAGCTTTGCTCGAATCAATCAAGATCAGCAAGAAAAAACTGGAACCTTACCATATTTCGGCACTCACAGGAGAAGGATGGGTAATAGAGTTGCTTGTAGGCCATCCAGAATGGATCTGATGTGAACTTGACATGCATGCGCATGTCTTTTCTGAACTTATTTCAGAGCTTTGAGCCCTTGGACATTGCAACTTGAAGTTTGTATTGCTTAAAAAACAGCTTGCTATTTTTCTCTACTCGAGCGTCACTGGCTTAACAATCAGACATGTTGGGAAACACTTTCAAAGGTCAAATAAGACAATTTCATGGTAAGTATTCTTTCCATGCACCACCCTTGACCCCTCACTCCTTTCACTAGATATTTCCACAAAATGCTCACTATCTTTTCATCCCCACCATTCTACTCATGATTTGTTCACATGCCAGCCACTGACCAGATCCACATGAAGATCCATATGAACTCCTGGTTCTGGCCATATTTCAAGGGTACTATGGGTGCTATAGACAGTAGTCACATCAGCACAGCACTGCCTGCGAGATCTCAGGTGGCATTTCGGAATTGCAAAGGCTTTACCTCACAAAATTGCTTGTTTGCATGTGACTTTGATATGCTATTCACATATGCACTCACAGGATGGGAGGGATCAGCTACGGATGCACAAATCTACCAGGATGTGCACTCAAGGGATTTGCATATTCCGGATGGCAGATATTTTCTTGGAGATGCTGGTTTTTCACTGTGTCCTGAGACTCTCATTCCATATCGGGGAGTTCGCTATCACTTAGCTGAGTGGCGTCAAGTGCAGCTGAGGTATGTCAGCATAATGAACTATTACACCAAGCTGAAATCAACATTGGTAGACCAGCAAATAAAGAGGAACTCTTTAACCTTTGACATGCTTCTGCGTGGAATGTGATTAAGTACATCTTTGATGTACTCAAACATTGGTTTCAGGTTCTTTTGCTCTCCTCCGAATACCATATGGATATTCAGGCCCGCATTCCTGCAGCACTATATGTGATACACAACCTCATTCAGATCCATGATGCAGAGGAGGTTCTTGATAATGAAAGGGTTCATGAGTTCAAGAATGATATTGAAGCTCATTCCTCATCAGATCCACAGGGAGACTTGAAGGATGGAAGGGTTGATGAGGACAATGGCATGCATGCAGCATGTTCATTCCACAATCAAACCACTCAAGCAATGTGGGACAAGTATCAGCACATTATTTCTAGGGGGGACTATGTAGATGATGGGGAGATTTTTTCCGATGATGAAATGGACAACAAATCAGAAGGTCACTCCCTGGAGGATAGTGTAGACACCAAGTAGAATACATGTATGGTTTCACTTCACTATTCAGGCAACTTAATCCTTTCAATCGACAGGTGATAGTGTGACTAGTACAGGCAAACATAACATGATAGTACATGCTACAATGTGAGAGGTTGTACAACTTGAAAGGACAACAAACAAGCTAGAAAGGGTTAGGAAGGGTGATCAGCACAGGCTCTCCAGCATTGGACTTGATTCTCGTACCCTCAACCTCTACTCTTACATAGTCCAAACGTTCGTCCTTGTCAGTGGTCAACATATATACTTCTGTGAAACCTACATTACGTGCAATCATTGCCCTGATGAATGCTTTGACATTCTTTGGTAGATTATTGTCTTGCTCATGCAGCATTTGCATTGCCAGTTCCCGACAGGCTGATGCTTTGTCTTCAGCAAAGGTAGCCATATTGGTAAGCAATGAAGTGAGGAGGTTGAGGGACCCTTGCATATCAAGCATGGGGGTCTTAGTGGCGTGGGACTGCTGAGCAGTGGCAGATTTGCATGACAAGAGTGCGGCCGAGGCCGAGGCCATTGCTGCAGTAAGATTCATGTTTTTCGTGGCAGGATCAGAAAGTGACATGCCAGAAAAGGGAAGGGGAGATGACATGCTAGAGAAGGGAAGAGCAGATAATATTACGACTGATGCTTAGTCATCACCAGTCATATCTGAGTGTGACCGCTTTCCTGTATTGGAGGCAACAGCAGAAGCCATAGATGTAGCAGGAGCCATGGACACGGTGTCTTCCTTCTAGACAAGACGACGAAGAACCAACCAAAAATCGGTGGTCCCCAGACAACGTGTCTTATCTCCACGGGCTAGAACACTTTGCTCAAGGGAGGTATGAGTAGTCTACCCTTGGCGGGGTTAGGAGTAATGGATATAGTCCAAATAGAAAAGGGGGAAATTTAGTGTACCAGGAGCCGTGGTTTGTTCGCCAATCCTCCACGTAAGTTTACAGATTGGTTGTTAAAGATCGTTTCAGCCTAAAGTCTGGTTAGTAAAGAGGATTCTAGGTGAATTACACACCTAATGGGCTCAAGTTAATGGCAATAGGTTGCCTAGTAACCTGTGGAAAGTTGTACTTTGATAGTACGAGAGGTGGGCGATTTAGCAACTTGGCCTAGGTCTCGCCTAATGCTAATGGATCCAGTGTAGGAAACTCCTGGGAATATTGCGTCCAGAAGTGGTGCTTAGGTAAGCAGATGGTCGTGTCAGGTCGCTTAGTCACTCAGCCGGTTATAGCAAACTCGGTCTTCTTGTGTACTAAGGAGCTAAACTAAAGGTTGGAGGTGTAGACTTAGGCTGATCCCTTAGGATAGTAAGTCTAGACAAGATAGTGGTAGGAGTCCTATAGGTAGGTTGTCCTAGTGATGGCAAGATGCTCAGTCGCTGGTTGGTAGCTAACTTGACGATACACTTAGTGGACTTAGAAGGGTTACTATAACTCAATCTTATTGTCTCAACTAAGGGGTAGCAAGTTTGGCTTAGAGAGGTGAAGTGTAGCCCTTATTTGGTACTACAGGACGCTTAGGTTGCTTACTAATAGGGACCAGATGCCTTTTGTTGCCCAAAAAGGGGTTTCTCCCAAAAGGATAGTCTTAGATACTTGTCCTTTATTTAGGTACAAGTTCTAATAGCCTAGTAGTAGTTCTAAAGCCCTATTTACTTCACTCTGGGGTACCTTGCCTTATTAGGTCTTATTAGGCTTCCCAGGGGATCTCTTATCAGATGATATTATCTGAGGTAGAAGATGAGATGCTCTCTGTAGGCCAGAATGCTCCCCTTTATATACATAAATACAGGAGGCTATGCTAGCCAATCAGAGGGCTTGGTGGCTTATAAATTAAGGCACATTGACTTACTAATGCCAGGCACAAGCTGTCAAACCCAGGCACACTAAGGGGAAGCACTTTGAGCAAAGGAGTCCAAATTTGGAATGCTCTGCCAAAGAGGCTGGCTATGCTGTGCAGGGCTGTACAGACTAATGGGGACAAGGTCACATGGTAGCTAATGGTCACATGATCACTTCGTCTCACTGGCACTTAGCTAAGTAATCAGATAAATAAAGAGAAATCAAGGAAATAGTTCGCTATGTACAAATGTGTAAGTGTAAGGATTTGACTAGAGAGATTAATGAATATCTCAATAACCAGTAGGTGGAAAAATCTGGAAAAATAGGAGTATGTAGCTCATGATAGGGGCTATCGTTCCCTATGGTATCAAGGGGTATTGTCCACAGGAAGCTGTGTGGATTCCACTTCTCGGGTCACTGCTTTGCTATGTGCATGCATGAAACTGGTTTTGTGCAGGTCAACGGTGGCAGCAGTCATGGTTGGTTTCAGCCTGTAAGCAGCAATGGGGACTACATGCTCCTTGCCCTTTGCAGAGGTGATACCACTACTGCTCCCCAAGCCGCTATCTGTGGCACCATCGGGCTGGGGCTGGGGCACATCCATGATGGTAATAGCTTCTGCAGCTCTAGGGTGTGTGACCTCCATGGACGAGGATGGGGCAAATGAGCTAGCTCCTCTGGTGCCTTCATCAGGTATAATCTCATGCATGTACAATACTTGCTAAATTCCCATCCCCGATGTTTGAAGGGGTGCATTACAGGGTGCTTCTGTAGTAGAAATATATCAAAGTTGTGATATCTGATCAATTTGTATCATAGGAACACATACCTTGACATACATACTCAGCCCAAATGTTCTCTGCATCCTCTCCATCGATGGCAGCCCCATGTTCATCATCATAATGACAGCCGGATAGGCCACGATTGGTCTCAATCTCCACATGCGTCTTCTGTATCTATCAAAATCAGATGTCAGTGGTGCACGGCAAGCAAAATCAGGTACATACTGACTGATTGGCCCACCTTTGTTACCCCCGCTGTCCAGAGTGGTGCAAGATGTTCAGCAGCAGTATTGAAGGTTGCAGTCTTGAAGTTACCACCATCGCTGACTTCTGCACGATGGGTGTGGAGATAGTGGACAAGCGCCTCGACTTCCTTGGGATTCCAGGAGGCTTTTTCATTGGAAGGTTTGGACATCCAATAGTGTATATAATGATCAACCACAAAGTATGTCAATAAAGTTGCTAAGAAAGCAAGGTATACCAAGATATGTCTGGAATCATTGCGATAGTAATCCATCTTTTGGGTAGAAAAACAAAGTTTTGATTTCAAACTCAGACACAAGCTTAGCCATGGTGGCTGTCCAAAACATTGCCCAAATTTGCGAATTTTCAGGTTTCCGAATGGGCTCTTACTGAGCACCCCATCCAAATTTACCACTTCACATTTGGTCTCACACCCATCGTTGAGCCAACCACCCACATAAATCATATAACCATTCCTAGAACTAGCCTAGAAGAGACTATAGTAATATCCTCAGCTACTGAATATACTGAGTATAGATCTGCTTGTAAAAACATACAACAGATAGAACATAATAGAGAAGAACTATGGACATTAGAGAAGTACATACATTCTAAGAGCCTTAGACTCTAATCAGGAAAACACAATAGCAGACTATCCAACTAGTCCAGCCACATCACCAGACTCATCTGAAACTGGTCAATGTGATGTTGAATGGAACCATTCCCACAATATATTAAGGGATTCGGACATGCCAAATATGTTTGGACAGGCCCATCAGGGATCATAGGAGCAAGATTCACCCCCATATCCCCACACTTCACACTGAATGAGGAACAACAAGTTCAAGTGGCAGAGGATATTGAGAGATCTAGCTCTACTGAATGGAATCTTGGAAACCCATTCCTAACAAGCACATCAGGAAGGACACCAAACAATGATTTTATTACTGAGTCTGGCTGGAACTAACAAGGCTGAATGATATATTTGCAAAATGTACTGTATGTGTTACCTAATTTATCAGACTAAGAGCAGGATTTACAGACGATTGACCCAGCATTACTACAGATATCGCCAATAGTGTCTATCTAACCACATATATTACTTAGGCAACCATTGAAGCTGTAGAACTTACCATATTCCACCATTGCCTGTCACAATTACCATCAATCCTATCACCAGTAAGTACAACTTGCCATCCAGCAACACAACTTATTCCTTTCAAAAAGACAATTATGCCTGCAAATCTGTGTTTCCATCACAACTGAATCATTGGTACATTCATTTACATGCATAAACTCAGCACCTATACCGCTTATGTCATGGGGCATGAATTCGTTTGCCCTCCTAGTAGTGGCGATCAGATCGCACTCTACATCTGGATAGAGGAAGATGCCATATTCATTGGTCACCTATTATGCATCATTGGACATTGGCAAGATTGTATTGATGTCCAATTTACTCCCTCACTGTTACAACCGCTGGTATTTGTCCCTATTTTTCCTATATTTATCCTTATTTTTCTGGGCTTTCTACAAAGCACTTCGCTAAATAGCTCCTATCATACTTGAACTCCTTACCACTCACTCAACCATGAACACGTGACTATTTGATCACATAACATTACATGACATTATGTGCCCATGCTCATGTCACTTCTTTGCTGGCATGTGCATAGCCATGCACAGCCATGCCTCATGACATGTCTCATGTCTGTTATCTGTTATCTGTTATCTCTTATCTATGAGTCACTTTCTTATCTATGACTCATGTTGACTCATGCGTACAGCCCTATGCCTCATGCCCTATGGCTATGCTTATCTCTGACTCACCATGACTCCTTATGACTCATGCCACAGCCGAGCACTACCTTATAACTTGTCATGACTCCCATATGACTCGTATGCACTGCTATCTACCTTATATAGATACTGTATAGTATCAAATATGTACAAATCCTAGATAGTATATATGTAAACCCCCAAGAAGACTGTGTAACAGCTGCCAACTTGTTCCTATGCTTAATGCATCCAATTTTTTTATTTTTCACTTCCTTTAAGGGTAGATTCCTTTATCAGGCACTCTGGACATATGCCATTCCTTCATCAAGCACACAGGTCAGGTACTACTCCTTATCAGACACCCTGGACAGGTGCAATCTTCTTATCAACTGCACTGGGCATGCACAATCAAGCTATCTATGCACCAAAGTGCAATCAATTCACATTAGATATATGATAACTCTTTATCTCAAGATTGCTTGCAATCTCTATCTAATCTCTAGGATGGTCTGGACCACCCTCCTATGTTTCACCTTTTCACCATGTCACTATGTCACCTCTTCACACCTTCACCATATGTATCACAGGATACCCCTCCAGCTCTTCACATCTTCACATCTTCACCTCTTCACCTCCTCACCTCCTCACCTCCTTACCTCCCCACCTCCTTACCTCCCCACCTCCTCACCTCTTCACCCTGTGGTATGGCTATGCCTCTGCTTCTGATCATATATTATTCTTTCATTCCTGATGCATGCATTATCCTCATGCCTTTTATGTTCTGCCACATCCATGCTTCTTCATTTATGATCATTCATTAATTTATGATCTCTGCCACACCCTCATGGTCAGGGTCATGCTTTTATTTCATTATTTACATCCCTCCTCCTCATGTTTCTGCTTCTTTCCATGCTTTCCCCTCATGTTATGCTTCCATTCCATGACTGTACTGATACATGTGTTGCACATATGTTCAGGGACTCATTTATCTAAAGATCTATGCACAACATGTACATACTCCTAGATAGTATATAAAGCCCCCAAGCAGTGGCCAAGACCCCCAAGTCTTGCCCTCCTTGGAGTTTTTCCTTCTGCTCCTCTAGCTGACTCACTCCCCTTTCTCTCTCTTTATGTGGGTTGATTCCCCAAACCTATGCTACTAAGAAGTTAGCTTCCAAGTCTATTCAAGAGCATTAGCCTTAGCAAAAAGCTCTAGATTGTTTCAGACTGCGACTGGTCCCCCAGTTTTGTCCTCCTGGAGTTCTCCCATCAACCCATCTGTACCTGACCAATAGGTTTACTAGTTAAACATCCACCAGCCTCAGGTAGGCCCTGGTGTTTCATTAGAACAAGACTACTAATGGTTCGCAGCCTAGCTAGCTGCTCACCTGTGTAGCCAACGGTAATAAAAGTATAGGAGTAGGTCTCATTGCTGTTGAAGACAACACAGTCAGGTCCTTTGCCATTGACTTGGGTACAGTCTAATATCCCACTGTAGGATAATAGAGGCAGCACCCTTCAGATATCGAGGAGTAGGTGGACGAGGCAGTGGCCTTAAATTAACACTGATCAGTCTGGTATTACAATGTCCATCATCGTAAAGAAAGAAGAAGACCTATCAGTGATCAGGCTTCCCTCTTCAGCCCTGGCTCTATAGATAGAGAACCAGGAGGTGAAGTTCAAGGAGTCTCCCTTGGGAGGTGTCGAACACAGTATCAAAGAGGCAAGAGATGTCTGCCCTCATAGTCAGGGTAGAGTAGCTAACGGACAAGTAACGTCCACCTTCTCTGTCTTGCAGGAGTAGGGAGAGTATCCCATAAAGGAAGGTTCAGTCGACCCTAACGACTATGTTCCCTCGCAGGCCAAGGATTCCATTCAGTATCACGTGGATGAAGCACAGTTCCACACCATCGCAGAAGCGATCAGAGGAATATTGGTAGAAGCTCGGAATGCTTCCCTTTCCTCTTACATGACTTGGTCATAGCCCAGAGGGGCATTTACATCTCTGATCAGTAGTCGAGCCTCATTGGTTCAATACTTTCCATACTCTGTGTCACACTGAGAAGGCTTGGTATACATACCTGCGACACCTGTTTGCTTGCCAACTCTACTCCCCATTTTAGTAGATTGGAACCACATCCTCCTTGCAGATCCCCCCATTCACCCAGTAACCGAAACTGGTGACTCAGAGGATACCCTTATTTCTAAGATCAGTGCAGTTTGTGTTGAGGTTGACCTTTAGTCAGAGGTCAACACAGTACTCAATGTGGCAGTTGAACTGGCTCATAACCAGGCTGCTGCTCAGCTTCAACGAGATCAGAATTGGGCCCATGTACTTAGAGCACAAGACAGAATTGAGAACAGGTTACGAGGTCTCCATAGGATTGAGCAGAAGGCTCTTGCTATTCCTCCTCATGCTAATCACTTGCCTCGTTGGTGGTATAGAGGTCACACTCCTATTCCAGGGATATGTATTAGGCTTGGAACTTTTTGCCCCTGAGGATCACTTAGAGTACCTGCGCATTATCGCCAGGATTAGAGGAGTTAATAGAAACTTGAGGTTCTTTATGGTCTCGCAACCATTAGTTCCATTTGCATAAGATGCAGGATTCTTCCTAAGAAGAGAAGGATTTGATCAACCACTTCAGGTAGTTCTGAATCTTCCAGAAGAACTCGCACTGTTACCACACCCTCTTAAAAGAGGATTCCCAGTAGTGAGAAGGCCCATCAGAAGAGAAGGTGCTTTTGTCCTACATCCAACTAATCCGTTACCACAAACAGATTCTTCCTCTTCCTCGTTGGGAAGTCTTTCCAAATGCTACACTTTACCTTCATACTGGTTGCACTCACCAGTTCAGCCAGCTACCCCAGAAGCAGTCACAGCTCCAAATTCATTTGTTGAGTCTTCTGAGGAGATTGAAATCCTGGAGCAAAGAATTGAGATTCAGATCCCGGAGATAACCATAGACTTTGCCCCTCCTTATGATAGGACTCATCTCTCTGGTTATCAAACGCTTCCACCTACACTGGCTAACACGCCAGCTGATTGCTCAGCTAGTGGCTCATCCATTGAAGAAGAACGAGAATCTTCAATGAGTACACAGTCTCATTGAGATTCTTCACAAACAAGGACAAGTACTTTCCTTAACTCACCAGGAGGTACTCTTGAACGAAGACAAGGACAAGGAATTCAAATGGAGTACACACCGTTTCAAAACCAAGTCATTTCATTAGCAGAAGCATGCTTTAGAGACAAACTCTACCGTCTCCAAGCATTAGACAAAGTTATTCCCGTAAATCAGACACAACAGTCCCGTGTCATCTACCAAGAGTTCATTGAGACAGTAATAGCACGTCTTGAGAATGAACAAGAACGAAGGTTACAGGAACCAGTAGAACATCCACACGATGCTATCTGTGGTATCCTTGCTCTGTCAGAGCGAAACCTTCAGGATCAGAATGACTACCTTAACAGATTAGACAAATTAGGATCAGAAGAACCTTACTTCGAAGCACCACAAGAACTGACATCTCATTGTGAATGTATCAGATGATTTAGGCAAAGAACTGCCTTTATCATTTGTAGACTTTTCCATCCCACTCCCGAAAACGAAAGAGATTAGAAAATCCAAAAACAGATATGGATCTTCGTGATTGTTATTTTATTTGTTGCTTATCTTGTGACTCTTATTCATGCATTCTTTCTCTTTCTTGTCATTTGTGGAATCCCAGCAAAGTCATCAATTGCCATCGAAATTAGAAAAGAGGTCATTGCCCAACTCACCTGTTGGTCATTGATCATTTATAACATCTTGGAAATAGACAAACTCATCCATCCGGAACAAGATTAGAACACAAAAAGAGTAGTCCGTGGTTGGGACAATATTGCCGATTGGGATGCAGAAGAAAATTGGAAACCAAACCCAAATTGGAACACAGGTCCTAATAATCAGCAAAACTATGTGGACGACCCTTGGGACCCTATCCCAGGAAACAATGATTCTTTAAATTGGGTTGAGTGGTTATTTCGTAATCTATCAGTTGCACAGCTCAGCAACGTGACAGGTCGTTACTTTTCTCAACACTTTTAGAATCAGTTCTTGGAGACCAACAGTTATGCATACAATGCACCAATAGAAGAGATACCCTCTTCACCATCAGAAGACCCACCAGGTCTTATTACTCCTCTGAACGAAGAAGGAAACGAAGTAGTAATTTGGGAAGTTGGATTGGATGACGAATTCCCTCAATAGGAAGTTCAATCTAGTCCAACGTCACAAGAAATTGTCTGAAGCACAAAAGAAGCGCTTTCAGGCACACATTACTACATCAAACAAACAGAAGGCAGGTTTCCTTCCTGCAGCTTATACTTCTATCTGAAAACAGGCAAGACACCTTAGAAAACAAAAGAAGTAGGCATCATGGAGTTCAATCCAGTTTACTTCAATTTAATGCAGTTCCTTGTGGATCTGTATGCCATAAATGGAGAAGACGAACGCTTCGCATTCGTAGCTTCACAGCTTGGCTTAATGACAGGTTATTTTGCTGGGTTACAACAAACAGCTGCAAACTGACAGCAAGAACTAGATCAGGCAAATGCTCAGATAGCAGCCCTACTAGCACCAGGTGCGCCTAGACCTTCAAAGAAGGTTGAGGTGTTTGCCAATTCTGGTGAATTTAAAAGACAACTTGGAAAGTTCAAAGACTGGTGGCTGAAAATGAAAACATGGCTCACATTGAGTTCTGATATCATTCGCTCACGATCTTATGACACTGTTGTTGCTGTTCTCTCTCATATGACTGGGCCATGTGCACTCATATTCACTCACCCACATCTGAAGAAAGGATGAATGTACACATGGATAGAGTTAAAATCAGAAATCCAAGTTCAATTCTGTCCAACTGCAAAGCCAGACTGGGCATTGGAAAAACTTTGGAATCTGAAACAATCCGAAAAGATGAGAGCTTGTGATTTCATAGATCTGTTTTGCAGATACTACCAAGAATCGAAGATCAGTGTGACATACGCAAGCAACATTCTGGAACAAAACATGCTCCCATCTATTCATGAAAAGATCATCCATAACGAAGGTCAAACAAATGATATCGAGGAATACCTTAACTCAGTTACTACGGTTGGACAACGGACAGAGTTGATTGGATTTCTTCAACGAAGAAAGTCTGGACACACATCCTCCAACTGGTCCAACTTACCTCAAAAATCATTATATCAAGATCCAATGGCAATGAATATTGACGCTCTTCAATATGGATACAACTCGAAGAATGAGCTCTCCGATAATGAAGAACTTGTTGCTGCCACCACATCCAAGAAAGTCAGAAAATTCAAAAATATGAAGTCTAGAATCACTCAAGGATGTTTTAACTATGGAGGAATGGATCATCGAATCAAGGATTGTCGAAAACAGTCGACTAAATGTGATCGGTGTAAGTGGCATCAAGGAAAGCATCACAAAGATTGCTCTTGAGCACATTATCTGCAAGCTCTTATGGAAGATCAAGAAGAAGAAGAGTTTCCAGATTACATCCCATCCAAAAAAGAATCAGATGATGAACCAGTTTCCAGAAAGGAAAAAGAAGATTTGGAGTGAACAATCTGGGTGTTCATTCTGATACCACATCTTTTGTTACTGACTCTTATTCTACTAACTTGTGAAGTAATAATACAGACTTGACTTATAGCCAAGTGGAGTCTCTAGCAGGACTAGAGCTTGGTCAGGGCTCTAAACTGACGCTTAATTTCACTTTCCCTTTGCAAACTCCAGAACTATTCGAAGAATGACAGGTACATTCTTTGAACCCTAGAGAGATTAATTTGGATATTTCTATTGCTCCCGCTAATCAAAAGGATCCATTAACCCTGCTACAGCTCTCTTAGATTCTGAAGCTAATACTATTTACAGTGAGGTGCAAAACCGTTGCAATGTCTAACCCCAAACCGGGGCGCGAAGCGCCTCACAATCACTTGTGGGAATTTCACTTTGCTTTGGTGGGAACAAATAAAGTACAAACACTTAGCTACAACTTTGTCCCCAGGGTCATGTGATTTCGCTTACATACTGCAAAGATACATCCATTTCAAAACATTAATATCATTGCAACAGTTTTGCACCCTTTGCTCATTACATTGAAATCAAGTGTTATTTGGTTATGTTTGGTCATACAAACAAACATACACATATTAGAACCATGTCTGAGTTTAAAATAGTTCACACACATCTTTGTTTCCAACCACAACCATTATGAGAACCATCTCTCCTACTCAAAAACAAACCATTCTCTCTATGCTTGATGCTGGCCAATCTGCTCACTCTATTGCATTCACTACTGGTCTTAATATGTCTACCATATCCAGATTATGCTCCAAAGAGTGTTCTAAGCTCCAAAAAGCTACTGAAGGTCATCCATCTAAGCTTTCCTCTGCCAATATCTGGCATGCCATTCGTCTCATCTCCTCTGGAAAGGCAGAGAATGCTTTTCAGGTGACCAAGGCACTCACCAATATAGTCAACCAGCCTCTCTCTACCTCCACAGTGTGCAGACAGTTGAGGAAGACAGGTATGAAAGCTGTGGTCAAGTTTAAATGGCCTCTTCTTTCAGCCAAGCATTGTAAGGCTCATCAAGACTTTGCTTATGCTCATAAAGATTGGACTCTGGAGGACTGGAAGAAGGTAGTATGGTCTGATGAAACCAAAATCAATTGCCTAGGGTCAGATGGGCACAAGTGGGTGTGGAAAAAGGCAGGGGAAGGGCTAAGTGATAGGCTGGTGGAAGGTACAGTGAAGTTTGGAGGAGGTTCTTTGATGATGTGGGGCTGTATGACTTGGCAGGGAGTTGGCTATGCTACCAAAATTGATGGTAGGATGGATGGGGACCTTTACCTTCAGATTTTGAAGGATGAACTGCTCAATTCTTTGCAGTTTTATGGTCTTGATCCTCCTGAAATCATCTTTCAGCAGGACAATGACCCCAAACATACTTGCAAGAAGGTGAAGGATTGGCTTCAGGAGCAGGATTTTCATACTATGGTATGGCCTGCACAGTCTCCTGACCTCAACCCCATTGAACACCTCTGAGGTTATCTCAAAAGAAGACTAGCAGATCATGATTCCTCTCCTAAGGGGATTCATGAATTGTGGAAGAGAGTTCAGGTTGATTGGGAGGGGATAGCAGTTGAAGAGTGTCAGAAGTTGATAGAGAGCATGCCTAGAAGGATTGAAGCAGTTATCAAGGCAAAGGGAGGCTATACCAAGTACTAATATACCCTGGAAAGCAAAAGGTGCAAAACTGTTGCAATGGTATTGGTGTTTTGAAATGAATGTATCTTTGCAGTATGTAAGCGAAATCACATGACCCTGGGGACAAAGTTATAGCTAAGGGTTTGTACTTTATTTGTTCCCACCAAAGCAAAGTGAAATTCCCACAAGTGATTGCGGGGCGCTTCGCGCCCCAATTTGGGGTTAGGCATTGCAACGGTTTTGCACCTCACTGTATATAGACACAAAATTCGCACAAAAATTGCACCTCCCATTAACAAAATTAGAACAACCAATTCCAGTTTATAATGTGGACAGTACACGGAACTCTGCAGGTTCCATTACACACAGTGCAGATATAATTGCTAACTATCAGGGTCATGCTGAACAATTGAAAGCCGAAGTTATGGACCTCAGAAGGAATCAAATGATTCTTGGGTATACATGACTAAAGCAGCACAACCCTGATATAGACTGGACAACAGGAGAAGTTCATATGATATATTGCTCTGAGCAATGTGTTTCTCTCTGTCATACTCCATGGAGAGACCATGTGTATGGTGATGAATGAGAATCTCTTCGTTACATCCATGCCATGAAACTAGAAGCAGAAATCGATGAACAACCAAAGAAGGATTCGGCAGAAGACTTAGTACCAAAAGTCTACCACTCCTTCCTAAAGACATTCACGAAGAAGGATTCTGAATGAATGCCATTAAGAAAACCTTGGGACCACACTATTGATTTGAAAGAATCATTTGTGGCAAAGAAAGGTCAATTGATTCCCCTTTCCATCACAGAACAACAAGAAGTCACGGAGTTTATTGAGGATTAATTAAAGAAAGGATATATTCATCCTTCTAAGTCCCCATAAATATCTCCTATATTCTTTGTTCCAAAGAAAGATGGTCACAAGTGCATGGTACAAGATTACCATTATCTCAACGAGCATACCATTAAGAACAATTATCCACTTCCACTCATTTCACAGCTTGTTGACAAGTTGCAAGGATCTAAATGGTTTACCAAAATAGACTTATGTTGGGGATATAACAATGTACGAATAAAAGAAGGTGACAAATGGAAAGCAGTATTCGTTTGTCATTGAGGAAGTTACAAACCCCTTGTCATGTACTTTGGGCTCTGCAACTCTCCTGCCACCTTCCAAACCATGATGAGTGAAATCTTCGCTGACATGCCAGAAGTCAAAGTCTACATTGATGACATCATGATCTTTACAAAATCTCTTGATGTCAAAATTCATGAACGACTCATACTAAAAGTATTACAATGCTTAGAAGATAATGACCTTTTTGCAAAACCAGAAAAGTGGTACTCACGAACATAAAAGGTGTTAGAAGCCTCCTAGGTTTAGCAAACTTCTACTGAAGGTTTATCAAAGACTACACACAGATTGCTAGGTCTCTGACGGATCTGACGAAGAAAGACAAACTCTTCATCTGAAATAAAACTCGTCAGAAGGCATTTGACACTTTAAAACAAGCATTCACCACTGCATCTATTTTAGCATATGCAGATAATGATGCACAGTTCTGTCTGGAAATGGATGCATCTGATTATGTAACAGGAGCAGTGCTCTCTGTAGAAAAGAATGGCAAATGGCATCCTATCGCATTCTCATCACATTCCATGACTAAAGAAGAATAGAATTATCCCGTAGCAGATAAAGAAATACTCTCGGTTATCCACAGTCTAGAACAATGGAATCACTACCTTGAAGGAGCTCACCACAAATTTGAAATTTGGAATGATCATGCCAACCTACAATGGTTTATGAAATGACAAGATCTTAATTGTAGACAAGCTTGGTGGTCTCTCTATTTGAGCAGATTTGACCACTTATGGCTTCACAAGCCTGGAGCAACAATGGAAAAGGCTGACACCTTATCTCAACAAGAAGATCATGCTATCGGTATTGATGATGATAACAGGGGTGTAATCATAATTTCACCTGAGAGTGTCATCTCAATGATTGTCACAGTGACTACCGATTCAGAAGCAATACTTGATCATATCAAACAAGCCACACATCTGCTTAAAGAGTCTGAGATAGTGAAGCTACAAAAGGCACATCACATCGCTCTTGAAGTTGATGAAGGTACATTGTGGAAAGATTCACATGAACGTATTTATATTCCAGAGAATCAGGATCTTCGCATGGAAATACTTAAACTCCATCATGACACATCGGTTGCAGGACATCCCAGTATAGACAATACATTAAATCTTATTCAATGAAGCTACACTTGGCCTGGATTGCCAACATTAGTCAAAGACTATGTATCTCACTGCGTGAGATGTGCATGCTTCAAAAGCACTAATATTGCCCCAGCAGGCAAACTATTACCTTTAGATATTCTTAATATGCCTTGGATTGATATCACCATGGACTTTACCATGGATCTTCCCCTATCCAACGGCTTTGACTCTATTCTTGTAATTATTGATTGATTCTCTAAAGAAGTTGAATTCATTTCGTGCAACAAAACGGTCACGGCTATGGATACAGCTTGCCTATATTTATATAATGTCTGGAAAAACCATGACATTCCACAATCCATTGTCTCGGATTGTGGCCCACAATTTGCTTCACAGGTCATGAAGGATTTATGCAAATGACTCGGTATCCAGCCAAAGTTGTCCACTGTATTCCATCCACAAACAGATGGACAAACAGAACATATGAATTGTAATCTACAACAATACTTACAGCTCTTTACTGCCGAAAAACAGAGTTCATGGGCTGACTAGCTCTCCATGGCACAATTCTAATACAACTCAAAGAAGCAAGCTTCCACAAAGAAGTCTCCCTTTCAGATTACTAGGTCTTACATTCCTAAAATGGGATTTGAACAGCATGAAGTAAAAGCACCGGTTGCTGATACCTTCATATCTGAGATGTAAGACATGCTCACCCAAACTAAAAATCACCTTATCAAAGCACAAGCTCATATGAAAGCTCAGGCGGATCATCACCGGTCTGATGCCCCTGAATACTGCATTGAAGATGAAGTCTGGCTTTCAACGACTAATCTTAAATTAACTTGTGCTTCGAAAAAATTAACGAAATGGTGGATTGGACCTTATACCATCATTGACTTGATTGGTAGTAATGTGGTTAAGCTGTGCTTACCGAAAACCATGAGAATTCACCCTGTTGTAAATATCTCTTGTGTTCACCCTTACCAGGAACACCTTGATGGTCAACCTTCATTTAAACCTGGACCTGTGCTGGTCACAGAGGAATGAGAGGAAGAATATGAAGTCGATCATATCATTGATTCACATTTCAAGGGAAATTGCCTTGAATATCTGGTCCATTGTCTTGCTGGTAGTTACAGTACACCCAGAGGTATTGTTCCAGAGTCTGGTTCATTTGTTCTGTCTGACTGTTTCCTTCAGGGTGATATCTGAAGGTAAAGTGGATGTAGATATCTAGAGCTTTGTTACAACCGCTGGTATTTGCCCCTATTTTTCCCTTATTTATCTCTATTTTTCTGGGCTTTCTACAAAGCATTTCGCTAAATAGCCCCTATTATTTATTGACCTCACCACACTTGTTCAATAATAACCATATGACTATTTGGTCATATGACATCACATGACATCATGCTCCCATGCTCTTCACATGACACATCAGCTCGCCTTGCATGTACAGCCATGCACAGCATCATGGCGATGCTCTCTATCATTGTGACTCACTCTGACTCATCATGATTTCCATGACTCACCATGACTCATCACAACACAGCCATGCACTGCCATGCCACAGCATCACATTGCCTCAAGGCTATACTGTGACTTATCCTGGCTCATCACTACAGCCTCGTCACTGCCTTACATTGCTTCGCACTGCCACACAGGTATCCTCGGCCTCATGTCATGCCTCATGACCTTATCTATGACTCATGATGACTTCTGTACAGTCTTGCACCTCATGTCCTTGGCTATGCTCCTTCATGACTCACTATGATTCATGTCACAGCCTCACATAGCCTTATAGCTATGCTTGGCTATGCTTATGACTTGTCACGACTACTCATGACTCATGCCTTATCTCTTATCTTCCTTATCTATGAGTCATTCCCTTATTATGCCTCATGTCTTCCACATGTGCACTGCTATGCATTGCCTCCATGCCTCGTTTCCCTCAGCATCCCCAGCTATGTCTTATCATAGCCTTATGCATATATGGCTATGCAGATACCTATGTCTATCACCATTTCTATTGGACCTCATGCTTATGGCTATACATATGGCTATGCTTATCTCTACCTCATGTATGCAACATGCACATAGCCTCGCATTGCCTCATGACTATGCTCAGTTCCGCCTTGACTCAGTATGACTCCTCCTGACTCACACTGACTCACAGGGCTGTGCCCAGACTCTCTATGCATAACTTATTACCATAGATAGATATTGTATAGTACCAAACATGTACAAACCCTAGATAGTATATAAACTCCCAAGTAGACTGCAACTGGCCTCCCCAGTCTTGTTCTCCTGGAGTTCTCCCAAAACCCACTTGCGCTTGACCAACAGGTTTACTAGTATGGCTACCAACTAGCTCTAGTCAAGTGCACCACTGGAAGGCCTTGCTAGGTACAGCAAGCCCCTGATGGGCATTGATCTTTCAGGCTTTGCCAAGTGAGTGGAAGAAGTGAGAGACAAACTTTGAACCTCGATCAAGAGACAGAGGATGTGGGGAGTTGTTTGATGAAGTCCATGGAGATGGAGTTCCATGACTTTTCTGAGATGGGGAGCTGCTTGAGTAGTCCATAAGGTTTGTATCTTGGAACTTTGGCCCAAGCACAGGTTATGTAGGATAAGACATAGTCCTTTATGAATGTTCTGATGCCTGGCCAGGTATATTCGCTACAAATAAGTTCCAAGGTTTTATTCTGGCTGAAATGTCCAGAAAGTGGATGTTCATGCTTGTACCAGAGGACTTGGAGACAAAGATCATTGGAGTTCAGTGCATAGATCCTATTGTCTAGGTGGAGGAAGCTGTCATTGTCAACAGACCATTGAGAGTTGGAGAGTTGGGAGGTGAACATGTGAATGGTAGTCAGAGGGTTGGAGGGGAGAGTGAAGAGGATATCATTGTGGAGGATTTCTTCATCAAAGAGTATACTGGCCTTGAGCATTGGAGTTGCTAGATATGTGGCTCAGAGGAATGCAGCGAGTTGCTCCTGAGTGAAGATTGGTTGGAAGTTGTGGGGTTGATGTGAGCATAGTCCTTATCCCCCTCTTTGAGATAGACATTGAAACACCAACACCCACCGGGGGCTTGCTGTATCCTAGCAAGGCCGTCCAGCAGTGCACTTGACTAGAGCTAGTTGGTAGCCACACTAGTAAACCTGTTGGTCAAGCACAAGTGGATTTTGGGAGAACTCCAGGAGAACAAGACTGGGAAGGCCAGTTGCAGTCTACTTGGGAGTTTATATACTATCTAGGGTTTGTACATGTTTGGTACTATACAATATCTATCTATGGTAATAAGCTATGTGTAGAGAGTCCAGGCACAGCCCTGTGAGTCAGTGTGAGTCAGGAGGAGTCATACTGAGTCAAGGCGGAACCAAGCATAGCTATGAGGCAATGTGAGGCTGTGGGTATGTTGCATACATGAGGTAGAGATAAGCATAGCCATATGTATAGCCATAGGTATATGGTCCAATAGGAATGGCGATAGGCATAGGTATCTGCATAGCCATATGTGCATGAGGCTGTGATAAGACATAGCCGAAGATGCTGAGGGGAATGAGGCATGGAGGCAATGCATAGCAGTGCACATGTGGTTGGAATGAGGCATGATAAGGGAATGACTCATAGATAAGGATGATAAGAGATAAGGCATGTGTCATGAGCATAGCCAAGCATATGTAGCTATAAGGTGGTGCAAGACTGTGGCGTGAATCATAATAAGTCATGATGGAACATAGCTAAGGACATGAGGTACAGGGCTGTGTTGGAGTCATCATGAGTCATAGATAAGGTCATGAGGCATGACATGAGGCTGAGGATACCGGTATGGCAGTGCAGAGCAGTGCAAGGCAATGCGAAGCAATGTAAGGCAGTGACGAGGCTGTGTGATGAGCCAGAACGAGTCACAGTATAGTCTTGTGGCAATGTGATGCTGTGGTGTGGCAGTGCATGGCTGTGCTGTGATGAGTCATGGTGAGTCATGAGAAACACGATGAGTCAGAGTGTCACAACAATAGAGAGCATAGCCATGATGCTGTGCATGTCCACATGATATGACATGAGGCAAAGGCTATGCATGGCAGTATACATGCAAGGCGAGCTGATGTGTCATGTGACCAAATAGTCACGTGGTCGTTATTGAACGAGTATGGTGAGGTCAATAAATGATAGGGGCTATTTAGCGAAATGCTTTGTAGAAAGCCCAAAAAAATAGAGATAAATAAGGGAAAAATAGGAGCAAATACCAGCAATCGTAACAGACGTCCCAGCATCTAGTGAGGGCATCAGGCTTTGCACCAAGACACCTGGGGCAAAAATGGACAACCATGTTAAATTGAGAGAGGAACTCCGACCAGCAGGCTTGCTGCCAAGTCAGGAGTTTTATCATGGCAAAGTACTCAAGGTTCTTGTGGTCAGTAACTATGTCAACCAGAGTTGTGGAGCCTTGCAAGTAGTGTCACTGAGTCCGGAAGGACTTGTGAATGGCGAGTAACTCCTTATCATGAGTATCGTAGTTGAGCTTTCAAGCAAACAGCATGTGAGAGTAGAAAGTGACAGGACGAATCTCGTCGTCAGGACACTGGATGGAGAAGATGCCAGTAATGGCATAATCAGAAGTGTTGGTTTCTACAATCATCGAAGCGTCTGACATCCAGTGAGTCAGGATTGGAGTGGTGGTGAAGGCATTCTTGAGCTTCCGGAAAGTGGAATGACACTGGATTCTTTCTAGATAAGATCAGCAGAAATGCTAAGAATGCTTACCAGACAACCAATCTTATCTCCATGGATAGTAAATCTGAAGTGAGGTGAAGAGAGCACTCTTTCCTGGTCAAATTGGTACTAGAAACAAGTATCAAGTCATAGAAAGGGGTTGACTATCAGGCATGTGGTTTTTTTGTCAATCTTCAATGAGGTTGAGGGGGATTGCTTTCAGCAATATGTTTGAGGGTCTGGCTTTCAGTTAAGGTGGTGTATGAAATATACAATGAATAGTTGGGAAAATGATCTAGACAACTCTTAGGTTGCTAGAAGGGTACTTTGTAGCAACTAGGGTTACTTCCCTAAGATGTACTCTCAATGACTTCCAATTAGCTCCAATCGAATAGGAATGCTCAATTGGGTAGGTAGCGTTAATACGCTTCACTCTCGCTAGTGATTCACAAACGTCTCTTAATTAATTACACAGAATAGCTTTTCCTAAACTGATTCTATTATGCACTAAGGAGTTGGCAATCAGCTTAAATGCTCAACCAAAACCCTTTCCCAAGGTGCTATTGAACTATTAGGTCTCCCTACTAGCTGGAGATCTATTTCCTTTAGTTGCCCACTTTGGAGTTTTTTTCCTAAAGGTGTCCTAATTGTCCCTATCCTAAGGGATTCAGTATACTCCTAACTATGGGTCTAAGTAGCTCTATTTATAGCGTGGGAACTTCTCTACACAGCCTCACTGTCTGTTTGTAAAGAGATATATGTACTTGTGAGCACTTGTTAATTGAGTTCACTTGAGAGTACACAAACTCTCTGAAATTGGAACTGTCTAAATGGGGCTAAATTGCGCTCCTTATATAGTAATTTACATGTGGCTGTGCTACCTTCGGTTTCGAGGTGGCTGTGCCAAGATATGACTCATATTAACTCACTTTGACTTATCTTGTCAGAAAATGACTTGCAATGAGCTAAAAATAGCCTTTGGCTTGGAAATGACTCATGTTGACTCATCATGACTCATGCTGTGCAGGTCACATGATCATTCTGCTAGTCTAGAAGCAGTGCTTTGGTTAGTCCTCATTTGACTCACTTTGACTCATTATGACTCATTATGACTCATGCTGTGCAAGGTCACATGATCTGAGTCAGGTGATTCGCAACTGAGGTCACATGCTCCATTTGCTTCTCTGACACTTGGCTAAGTACTTAAGGGTAAAAAGAGATATTAAGAAAATGGTTTGCTATGTACTTGTAGGTAGTAATAAAGGTATGTTGGAAGAAATCATTTTGTTTCTCCACAACCTGTGAATGAACAAATAAGGAAAAATAGAGATATATACTAGACACTATGATCTATATGTCCCTCAATTAGCTGAGCATTTGACTGTGGGAATACAGTGAAAATTCAAATCTCGTGTCAAATGTCTAGCATCACATATACAATAACTATGTATCTGCATCCAAACATTTTGGTGCAGGTCAGTGTCAATAACCTGAGCAAGATGGCAGAGTTCGGAGAGCATTGGGTGTTTTCCAATGTGAGAGATTTTGTCCTTGATGTGGTCCAGCAGACCGTTGTAAAAGTGGTGCCCTCCAGGCACTTTCTCTGTAACCTTGGACTTGCAAAGCTATCCTATTAAACTTGACCACATACTTATTGATGTGCTAACCATCCTTCATGGAAAGGTGGTCAAGTTGGTGTTCTGCATCTCTGACAGGGTCATGCAGACTGAAATTAGCCTGGAGTTCAAGGATAAACTCTTTGTAGTCATCCATCCAAAGGGGATGTTGGTCAGGATCTTCCATTTGGAGGAGGTCTGGTTTGAACCACTCCAGCACCATACCTTTCAGGTAGGATTGTGCAAATGTTACTTTAGTGCAGTCTGTGCTAAAGGTCTTGGAATGATTTTGGAAGTTCAATTTACATTAGACCATAAAAACCCAGAGTTTGCAAGATTCTGTTCCATCAAACTAGTCAGGCTCTTGGCCTTTAGTGCAGGAGGTAGAGTCAGAGGTGGGATAATGAGTGGAGTGAGCAAGGCCTTGAATGGCATTTGCTAGCTGAGTGAGGTGTCTTGCAGGATGTGTTCATTGTCATTAGGGTCTGAGTTGTATGGGTTGTATGGATTAGGGAAGTAATCCTCATCAGGATCGTCCAGATCTTCCAGAGCATTGCCATCCAGACCATCTCCAGGGCCTTCTGGAAAACCTGGTTCATTGGGAGAAGTATGGAGTGATTGCTTATCATTGTCCTCTAGGACTTCAATGCATGCACCCAGAGTTGGGGATCAGAGGAGAGGATTCAATGCTGAAGTGGAGGTGGAGGTGCAACAAGTGAAGAAGCTTCGGAATTGGTCAATGAGTTCTGGACCTCAATGACTATTTCCAAAAGTGCTGAGGGAATTGAATCTGGGGGAATTGTTGGTGCCAATGAGTGTGTGAGTACAGGAATGAGTAGTATGCATAGCCATGGTGGGGAACTCTTTGCAAGTGTGAGTTCAAATATACTGTTAGAATCAGAACTCTAATATTAACTCCAGAACACCGGAGATGATTAGAAGGGTGGAATTTGACTTCACCGTATGTGGTGTGCTCTTACAAGAGTTCGGTCCCGGTCTTGTGGAGATTGGAGGTAAGACTTGAGATGTGGAGACATCAAGTCAAGTGGAGGTGTCAGAGGAGAGTCATCGAGATTCAAGTGGAGGTCAGGAGAGTTATTCTAGATAATATTTGAACTAAGGAGTACATGAGTGAAATCAGAGGTTTATATATGGAATCTGAGAATGATTAGTAATGGAGTTGTAAGTAATTGATAAGAGAACGGGAGTCAGGAGTAAGTATCCCAAAGCTGCACTCTGGATAGGAGAAAGCTGGAGCTGTGCTCTAAGTGAGATACAGGTTTAGAGGTAAGTAATTAGCGGAGCTAGTACAAGTGGAGAATAAATAACATAAGAACAAGGAACAGAGACAAAATGAAATACTAAATAAGAAGTCCGAAGTTCAGAACTGCATCCTATGCGAGAATGTAGTGGAGTTGGTAGTGATGAACCTGGAGGGCTGTAGTTGGACATGGAAGAAAATACTGGATATGACAGGTGTCACTGGAATGTCATGCATATGACAGTTCTCAAGTAATCATATTAACTTCACTACCAGAGTCTACTACAGCACTGTACACTTTGTTCACTATGTGGACAGGAACTGTCAGTAATGGCCCATGGTCCTGGCTTGTTCCAATGTGATGCACATGTAAAGTGACATTAGCTGATATCACCTGTTGAAATCTGATCTGATTGGCTAATGCTTGTGTCAATTCCCAAAAGTTATCCAATATTTTTCCCATGGTTAGTTCTAAGTGCCAAGTATCATAGTCAGCATGTCATAAGAATTTGTGGCAGCGGATAACTCTATGCACTGCACTGCCACATTTCTAGAGTATTCCTTTGAAGGCTGTTCACTCACATGAGATTTAATTTTGTCAACTCTTTTTGGAAACTTTGTACTCTTTTCTTTTTCATCATTCCCTCCTTGCTTCCCCTTAGAGATATCAAGCATCTTTATGTCCTCATTGTCACATATTCATTGAGCATCCTTTGATGCACCCATCAGGGGTGTCATTTTCTTGTTCAATGAGTCGATCACTTTCAATTGCTCATTGCTAACACCATCCATTACCTCCTGGCCCTTGGATGGTATGAGTGCCTTCTGGGTGTTGTTCTGTCACTTATTAGCTTTTGCCATTTCATTCTCAACTCTCGGGAATTGCTTCAGATTATATCTTGAATATCTGATATGTTGTTGTCTTTGTTTCTTCACCATTTGTGCTGATATTGATCCCTTGCTCTTTTCCTTCATTTCGGTGACTTGACCATGGGGGTGGAGCTTCTTTAATATTGCCATCATTGATATTAGATGAGTGATTAATAATGACTTTGTTTCAGTGCTGACCATTGGGGGGTAAATATACTCCATCCATTATTTCCTTGTGGGCAGTCTTGACTTCGTACTGTGATCACACAATGTCATAACTCCACAAAACTTCATCAGCACCATCTTCATCATCCTCATCTATCAACAAATAAGATATGAACAATTTTGCTTTGTCTTCATTATCCTCTTTGTCACTGACTGTTATTTCAGATACAATGTAGTTCGACAATCCACGCTTCAAGGTGTCATGGTCTACTGTGATAAGGTTCATTTGTGCCCATTTTTCATTTCACATGCATTGCTCAATTATTCAATGGTAGCTTTCCATTATTGATTTGTTTGCTTGCCTATTGAGTGGGCCTTGGTCCCTAGGTAAGTTCACCATTCCCCATTGGTCATAGACTAATTTCCTACAATCTATTAATTCTAGAACATGGGGACAATTGCTTAGGAAATGGTCATGACTGTTACACCTGAAGCACTTAAAAGGTGGGTAGGTATTAGGTAGGGGTCTATTCCTCCCATTAGTAGTCCTCTGTAGCACTTCTCTCATAGTACTACTATTCTGTATACTACTAGGAGTGTCCTTGTATATAGCAAACTTTAATCTAGGCTTTTTCAAGATATCTGCAATTAAGGGTTCTACCTTTAGGACCTTAATGTAAGCTCTTGCATAGGTAGGATCATCGAGCTTAACTTTACTCATATAATCTATGAGTGAATTGACATCATCTAAGGACTTCTTAGGCTCCTTTTTCAGTTCTGGCTTCTTTTTTGCCTGCTTCTTAGGGGTTCTCTTCATCCTCTTATCCTTGTGTCTTTTAGAGGACTTTCTCTTCCTCCTTCAATATTCATCATTACTAGACTCACTATCTGAACTGTCATCAAATGAGTCTGTAATAGAGTTGGAGTCAATGCTACTCTCTTCAGAGGAGCTCTCCGTGTCAGAGTCCACTCCATCCTCATCGAAGTTGTATTGATGTACAGTAGTAGTTGATTTATAACTCGACTAACTTCACTAATCTGGCAGAGCTTGCTCATATCTACTATTCCAGTATTACCAGCCAGCAGATGTATTTGTACCTTCTTCCACATGTACTTAGTGGTTCCTTTCTAAAAGTAGGTGCAGTATTCTTTGTCTTGGATCACTTTTACAACCTAGTGAAGTTGAGCTGGATGGTCATGCTGGAAAAGATAAAGATGGGGCTAACAAGGATCAGAGGATCATTTAGATAGCAGTAATCCTGTACCATGCACTTCTTGCTGTCTTTTTTAGGAATGAAGAATACTGGTGAGGTTTGAGGGGACTTGGAGGGGTAGATATATCCTCTAGCCAGCTGATTGTCTAGAAAAGTGGTGACTTCCTCCTGCTCTTGTATGGATAAAAGGATGATATGTTTTTTTTTAGGTTGAAACATATCTTTGAGGTCAATGGTGTGATTCCATGGTTTTCTTTTCAGCATTTTTTCTAATTCAGCTTTGCTGAACACTTTTAGATATGTAGTTATGATACTACAGGGGGACAAGCTGCTTTGCCACTACATCCATCTTTGACTTGTCCTCTAGGGCACAAATTGTGGCATGAACTTGATATTGGATGTTCTCTTCTTCCTTTGTGATCATATGAACAAAGACCAGCTTATCTTGGAGGGCATGACAGTGTCTAGGGCAATGTGTTATTTGTACTGAGCCCTTGATCCAATCTATTTCCAAGTTGTGGTGTTTCAGCCAAGAGAATTCAAAGATCAGAGTGTTCCTTTCAAGATCTGATATTTCAGCAGTAACTTTTTCATAATAATCTGGTACTCAATTATAAGGTCCACTGAGTGCATGATATTCCCTGCAGAATTCTTTGTTCCATTTACATTGAAGATGAGGATAGCATGTCATAACCTAGATATAGGTAACTTGAGCTTCTCTGCCCAAGATTTGTCAATAAAGATTGTGTTTGCACAGCTGTTAAGTAGGGTGTCAACTTTTTTGAGGGAGTGGTGTGCACTCAGAGGTGCGACTTGGATAAACAACATGATTTCCTGCATAGAGTTGATGTTATATATGAAGACTTTGTTTTCTGAGATTTCAAGAAGGTAACTGAAGGATGAAGTCTTCAGGAGTTTTTTTTTTTTTTGAAAAGGAAAATCAAGCACAAGTTTAATGTCCCTGCCATACTCACTAGGAGGCACTCCTGATGTGTAGGTAAATGGAGAATTACCAGCTGAGTCATTATTATCTGACTCCTCAACTAGTAAAGAAGAATACTTATTCAAAAAAAAACCCTTGGAACACCCAGATATGTTCCTCAGGTGTAGGCTTTTCTTGACTTCTTTCACATAGCCTCCTGATCCTTGAACCAGACAGCTACTTCTTCAAAACTCATACCTTTGATTGAGGCTGAAAAATCTCAACTTTTCGACTTTCCTTTTGAGGTTTTGTGTACCTCTCGTTCATCATCACTTGTGATGCTTTTATTGTCATCCCAGAATGTGTGCATTTCACATACTTGTCAGCTGCCTCCTTTCTTGCAGCTTTTCTTGTGTTGCCCTCCAAGCCATTTGCAGGAGGGGCAGGCAATAATTGGCTTCTTATAGTTTTTCATAAAGTGGCCTTCCTGACCACAGTTGTGGCAGCCCTTGTTAGCTGTGCTGATATCCATCACATTTGGACCTTGCTTTGAAAATTATGGAGCTGAAGCTTACTTCTGAGTTCTACCCCTGATAAAATCAAGGGACTTCTGGGCAGCACCAACCCTTCTGATTTCCTGAAGATAGAGGGCAGAGGAGATGCAATGATTTCCTTCTCTAAAAGTTTGAGCTATGATAACTTCTCATGTATTCTTTTCCAACAACTTGACTGTGTGTGAGGTGTTGATGTTGGCTTGTTAATATAAAGCTTCTGTTATGGTTGGTCCAGGTAGGGCCAAACATATCCTTAGTCTTTCGAAGGGTCAAGGGTTCAGTTATGAACTAGACTGTCAAGGATTCAAGATCGTTGTTGTTTCAATGATTAAAGGTTCAAGGGTTTTCAAGGGGGAGCATCCACTCAAAAGTAGGACAAGGACTTTCAAGGAGGGTTCAAGGAGGTGAAGGTAGATGTATTCCTAAGGAGGTCTAACTTAGGGAGACATTGTATAGACGTTCGGTTTATACATATACTGTTCAGAAAGTGAGATGACTAAACGGATAGAAGGAGATGGAAGGTCAGAGAATGTTCAAGAAGCACAGTCATGGGATGAAAGATAAGAAGAAGCATATGATGAGGTAAAGAAGCGAGATAAGTGGAGAAGGTCATAGAATGCAGAAGAATATGATGGAACATACAAGAACGTGAGAGAGTATTCAAGAAAAAGGGGTTAATCAAAGAGAAAATAAGAAATCGTAACATTACCCCTGACTTAGAATCAAGTCCATGATGAAGATAAAATGTTCAAAGATTGGTGTAGCCACCACAGGGAGAACCGGTCATATTGGTAACCATACCATCAGAGTAGTCATCAATGTTGCTGGGGTAGGAAGAGGGAAAACAACGATAATAAGGAGGAGGTACTGGAAGAATATGATGAGACCTACGAGAAGAGGTTGAAGAGTGAGATCTGGATGAGGAATGAGAAGAGCCATGGGAGGATGGTTGGGAGGATGAAGGGGTGATACGACATAGAGAACAATCTCTCATGGCATGACCAGGGTGCCATCGAAGGCAAGTAGGACACTGATATGTAGGGCAGTTGAGACAGATATGTCCAAGGCGATGACAAGAGAAACACGTTTCATGGTATCAAGGGTGAGTGGATGCAAGAGGGGAGGCTCCATTTCCTCCAGTCCAGTAAGTGTTGAATCTGGTATGAGCTTCTGCAAGGGTAAAATTATGGTTACCTTCCCCGTTCCAAGTGTATTCCACAGCTCAGAGGGTGTCCTCTTTGAAAGGAGAGGGGGGGGAGAAAGAGGTGGAATGGGGGGTCTCTTGAGATGGCAGAGTGGAAGGATGCAGGGAAGGATAAGTGGAAAGATGTGGGAGAGGATGTGGTTGTGGCTAGTTCACAAAGGTAACAGTCTAGGTCTTCAAGAAATTCAAACATGCCTAGTTGATAAAGGGTTATGAGGAGATATCCTTCTATGTCCCTCTGGATATGGTGGATGCATCCAGTATACTGGACAAGGGATGAGTTTCAAAGAAAAGCATGATAGAGGGCATAAAGAGGAAAGTTCATATCTAAGAAGGAGTTGATGGCAGTGGATAAACGAGGGTCATGCATGACATTGACAAGATGAGTGAGGTCATCAGCATCGGGGAGGTCATCCCTGGTGTGGTGAGCATGGAGAGGTACATCCACAGAGGAGATTCCATGATGGGGGAAAGTGGTGGTTACAGCAGGGGAAGGAACAAGAGAAAAAGGTTTGGAAAAAGGAGAAGCAATAAAAAGGTCTGAGTATGAAGAAGTCATTGTAGGTAAGAAAATTCAAGGGTGTTCAAAGTGTTTGTGAGTAAAGAGGATTAGGAGGAGAAAACAGAGGGGTGGAGTTTCTTATAGTCTGTGAGAGCAGACTTCGCATTGTTCAAGTTCTGTTCTGGAATCCAGGAATTTTCTTCGGCTGAATATCCTTTCCATCAGATCAGGAAGAAGCGGTTGGTTCGTGGTCCATGGTGTCATATAATCTTTTCTATTTCGTACTCTTCTTCACCAGCAATAAGATCAGAGGGTGGTACAGGGAAGTTCTCTCCATGGACAGAGTTTTCTTTGTATGGAGATAGAAGGGAAGCATGGAATGTGTTGTGGATGCACCATGTTTTAGGAAGACGGAGTTGATAGACAATAGGGGAGAGAACTTTCATGATGTGAAGGGCCCTTCATGCTTTGGGGGAAATTTTGGGTTAGCGATGAATCATTTGAGATTTCTGGCTTCAAGCCAGACCTTATCTCCTTTGGTGAATGGGGTGAAGTTATGGTGGATGCAGGAGGCCATAACTTGGTGAGCATGTTCATGAGAAGCAAGGGCCTCACCTCATGCAGCAGAGAGGGATTTTAGATGGGTTTTAATGGCAGGAATAGAAGACTCAGAGATCACTGAGGGAAGGGCACGAGATTCATATCTCATCATAAGATAGAAGGAAGATTGTCTGGTGATGGAGTGGGGATGGTGATTGTGTGCGAATTCAGCATGGGAGATCTTTTCAGACCAGGAAGAAGGATTGGCACTGCAGAAGATGCGGAGATAAGTTTCTACCTCTTGATTTACTCATTCAGTTTCTCCATCAGATTGGGGGTGGTAGGCAGTAGAGAGGGAAAGGTTGTAGTTTAGGAGCTTTCTGAGTTCCCTGGCAAATGTAGAGGCAAACTGAGGTCCACGATCCGAAATGATTTTGTCATAAAGTCCGAAGCAAAGGAAGACTTTGAGGAAAAAGAGAGAGGTAATGTCTTCAGCAGTAATGGTTTTCTTAGTTGGGCAGAGAATTACCCCCTTAGTAGTCCATGGTCGACCATGACCAAAAGGGAATCAAAGCTGGAGAAGGGAGGAAGGTCGGTGATTAGGTCACAAGAAACCTGTTGGAAGGGGCAAGAAGCCAAGGATTTAATTGGGGTAAGAGGAGGAATCATAAGATGTGTATTAGATTTGTTTTGCTGGCAGATGGCACAGCCTTTGACATATTTGCGGACATAGGAGGCTAAGATGGGCCACCAGAATGCTACAGCAACCAACTAATGGATTTTGAGATAGCCAGGATGACCAGCAGTTTCATGGTCATGGCAACGTTCCAGGATAGCATGGCAGAGAGAGTCATCAGCTGGGACATAAACACATCCCTTATAGGTAAGGACACCAGCTTCATGTTGCCAATCAGAGAGGTGGGAGCAGAAGGCAGGAGGGATAGAACTGTTTATAGACTGGAGGGCCTGAAGTACAAGGGGATCATTAGTGGAGGCTGACTGGACATGGTCCGAGAGGGAGGAGTTGATGATACGGACGAAGAGAGAGGAGGGTAATAGGGTAACACCTTCATTGTCCAAGTCAAAGGATGGTAAAAGGTCAGGGTGGCAAAAGAGGGCATCTGGTCCAGCCAAGAGTTTTCCAGGGACATGGATCATTTTCAGATCAAAGTCGGAGAGATCAAGGAGCCAACAAGCCTATTGTCGGTTGAGGGCTTGTGGTTGTCAGAAATAGGTGAGATTCTTATGGTCAGTAAAAACCTGGATGGAAAAAGGGGAACCATGGAGATAATATCTCCAGGACTTCAGGATGTGGATGACGGCAAGGAGTTTGTGGTCGTAGATGTCATAGTTCCTTTTTGCTTGGGAAAAGAATTAGGAGAGATAGGAGCAGGGGTGCCAATCTCTATTAGAGTCAGTCTGAAGGAGGATTGCATCAGATGTATATTTTGAGGCATCAGTAGTGATGGCAAAAGAGGAGGAGAGGTTGGGGAGATGGAGAACTGGTTTAGATAGAAAGAGGGATTTTAAAGAGTCAAATGACTCTTGACAGGTAGGAGTCCAGTTCCACTGGAGGTTTTTCTTGGTGAGGTCAATGGGAGGGCGAGCAATATTGGAATAGTCAGGGATGAAGCAACAATAGAAATTGGCAAAACTGAGGAAGGAGTATACATTCTTAACTTTTGTTGGAATGGGCCACTTGGCAATCCTGTCAAGTTTGACAGGATCCATAGTGAGTTGCCCCGGTTTGACAATCATTCTGAGGTAGTCAACTTCTTCGGCAGTGAACTTGCATTTTTCTAACTTACAATGTAAGTCGAGTTCAGTCATTCATTGGAGGACCCATTTGGTCCATTCTTCATGGATGGTGGCATCAGGGGAGAATATGAGGAGGTCATCCATGTAAATAACGAGCCATCCTTCAGCAATCATATTACAGAAGGAGTCATTCATGAAGCATTGGAATGTGGCCAGGGAGTTGATAAGGCCAAAGAACATGACAGTGGATTCGAACAAGCCTTTATGGGTGATGAAAGTGGCCTTCCATTGATGGCCATCTTTGATTCAAACATTGTTATATCCCCATCATACATCAAACTTGGTGAAGACCTTAGCGTCCTTTATTTTGTTGGTGAGGTTAGAGATTAGAGGGAGGGAGTAGGTGTCGCAAACAGTATGTTCATTTAGGTATCGGTAGTCCTGGCAGGGATGAAGTCCTCCATTTTTCTTTTTAACAAAAAAGAAGGGGGCAGCTTGGAAAGAGTTCAAGGGACAAATCTTTCTAGCACAAAGATTTTCATCAAGGAATTCTTCTGTGGCTACTCATTCTTCAGGTGAGAGAGGATAGAGCTTTTCGACCTTTGGTGAGTAAGAGTTGGAGAGGTTGATTTTGTGGTTGCAGGGTTAGGAAGAAGGGACATGGTCCATGGCTTTTTTTGAGAAAATGGAAGAGAACTGGGAGTACTCGGAAGGGTGAGTGATTTTAGGTTTTGGCAGCTTCAACTACCGTGGCTAGTTCGGTGGTGGTAGTAAGGCGGGCGACAATAGGAGATCCCAAAGGAGCAAAGTGGGATCCATATCAGACAATTCATTGAATGGTCCAATGTTCTTGAGCTCAGTTGATGAAGGCAGACTCTTTTTCCCATTCATTATATTCATAGAGGTGAGAGTCAGTGATGGCGTCAACATTAACATGGTGGGGTGGTCGGATAGGAGGTCAATAGGTGGAGTTGTGTTATTTGACATCAACCTCATGGGAAGCGAAGAGAAATTTTGACTTGTCTACTGACTCGTTGATAGAGAGAGTTTGATTGGTCCAGTCAATAACTGGGTTGGTGGACTGAAGCCAGGGGAGTCTGAGGATAACATTATCTTTGAGAGACATGACATAGAAGGTAACTTTCTGGGCAATTCCTTTGATGTTGGTGAAAAGGGTACAGGTATAACAGATGTCTCCCTTCTTGTTGAGGGATCCATCAGCATTTCTAGAGTGAATGGGGATGTCGAGTTTGGAGACAGGGAGGTGGTGTTTTTTGACGAAGTTGTGGTCAATACAGGAGATGTCTGCTCCACTATCAACAAGAGCATAGGAATCAACAGTTTTCAAGGTGTGCGAGGGTATGATCAATTGCAAAGGGATTCTCATAGATTTGCTTGTAATTGGTACAGATATGGATGCACAGGTAACTTCTGGGGAGACTCGCATCAATCAAGGTTCTCCTTTTAAAAATCCCAAAAAAATGTGACTTGTCTCTTGTTGTCATCATCTTCCAGCTCGATTAGAGCAGGGGTTTCTTCTTCGGCAACTCACTGTACCCTTTTGGCAGCAGGTCTTTTGAACTTCAGGTTAGAGGGGAAGGATGGGCAAGCAGAGTTGAGATGTCCAGCCTTTCAGCAACGGAAGCAGAGTCCATTTTCTTGGCAATGACGCCATTCTTCTGGAGTAAGTTTAGAAACTTTAATGGAGTCGACGTTTATAGCATCGGGATCATGAGTAGATTTCAAGGGGGCAGAGTAAAGTTGTATGTGGAAAGATGGTTTGGTGTGTCGATGGGCAATTTCTTCAGCTTGTTTCCACTGAGTTTGGAAATGGACAGCTTTCTTGTATCATTCCTCAATGGTATCGGGAGGGGTTTTCATCTGGTAGATTCTTCTCATGAGGGGAGGAGTAATAGCGATGGAGTAATAGCTGATGAGAACAGCATGATTGGTGATTCCAGACAGAGCAACGTTGTTCTAGAAGTTTGAGTTGAATTTGGTGAGGGAAGGAGAATAGACAACTTGTCCATTTTTTTTCTGAGAGTTCATTCACTTGGTAGACAACCAGGCGATGGTGTTGTTCTTTTGATCATAATGTTTGAAGGAGGTTTTGAACACAGTACAGAAAGCGGCCCACATTCCAAAGTTAATGACAGCCCCAGTAATAACTCTCTGTCTGAAGGTAGTGGCCCAGGTAAGGGCAGACCCTTTAGTCATATTGGAGAGAGCGAAAGTGATTCGTTTTGGGTCCATGTCATAGACAGCTTCATTTGTATGGAGGTAAAACTGAATGGAGTGAAGCTATTGGATGGCTGTATTATAAGATCCATCATAGTGTTTGGGGATTCCAATGCGGAGTTTGGTGGGATGAGCTGCCATAGCTGGGAGTGGCAGGGGCAGTGAATTGAAAGGATTAGATGGTGGGGGAGGTGGAAAGAGGGGTTGTTGTGGATTAGTAGGGGGAGATGGGGAAGTAGGAGGGCGAGGGAAGACTAGGGCAGCGGAGGTTTGGTGGGCAAGGTCTTGATCAATCTGTTCTTCTTCAAGAGAGAAGAATGAAAGGTCAGTAGAGTCAGGATTCACAGTGGGGGTTCTTTCTTCTGGAGTAGAACCATTAAAGGTTTCTTCTTGGTTGAATTGATATCCAAACCAATCAGTAATCAAGAGATTTCATTGAGAAATGGTGGCAAGCTACAATGATGGTAGTTGCAAATAGAGAAGTTAGACCTTTTGTTACAGTTGGTCCAGGTAGGGCCAAACGTATCCTTAGTCTTTCGAAGGGTCAAGGGTTCAGTTGTGAACTAGACTGTCAAGGGTTTGAAATCATTGTTATTTCAATGATTAAAGGTTCAAGGGTTTTCAAGGGGGAGCATCCACTCAAAAGTAGGACAAGGACTTTCAAGGAGGGTTCAAGGAGGTGAAGGTAGATGTATTCCTAAGGAGGTCTAACTTAAGGAGACATTGTATAGACATTTGGTTTATATACTGTTCAGAAAGTGGGATAACTAAGCAGAAAGAAGGAGACAGAAGGTCAGAGAATGTTCAAGAAGCACAGTCATGGGACGAAAGATAAGAAGAAGCATATGATGAGGTAAAGAAGTGAGATAAGTGGAGAAGGTCATAGAACGTGGAAGAATACAATGGAACATACAAGAACGTTAGAGAGTATTCAAGAAAAAGGGGTTAATCAAAGAGAAAACAAGAAATCGTAATAGCTTTCCATCAAATGATGAAGTCATCAGTGGAAGTATCTTCTTGGTAATATTTGTTTAATTGGGTACATGTCCAGTCTTTCAGGTTGGTGCTCCTAAAGAGCCCTTCCAACTTATCAACAAGGGTAGGCCAGTTGTATTGCCTTCCTTGTGTGAGCCTCATTTGGGCAAAGCTGCCCGCCCCTGATTCTTTTAAACATGAAAGGACAGTGACTACTGCCTCATAGGATCCAGGGACAATTGTACCTGAGTTTACAGATACAATAGCTAAGCCTTCATCTTGATCCACCATTCTTTAAACTTAGCTTTTGACCCATCATACTCTCCTGAGTCTGTGAATACTTCTACACATCTTGATGTTCCCAGTGCTGCGGCACCTGCTCTGGCTCTTGCCACTGAGAGTGCTGTTACTTCAGTGGTAAGGCGGTTATTGTTCTGTATAAGTACTGTACATCATACCACCACACATGTGGTACTGGCTGGCAAGCTGTGTTCCATGTGGTCAGCTGATACCATGAACATGTACATCATACCACCACACATACTGTATTTATCATATCATAGGTGTGCTGGCCAAATCACACATCAGAATGTCAGCTAGTACCATACTGTATGTACATGGTATACACACATAAGGAGTACTGGCCAATTTTATGGGGCCAGCTGGCAATGGTTGGACAGTCCTATATTTTGGCTGGGCCAGCCAGTCCACTTGTATGTACCCCCAGCCACCCATCAGGTGGTCCCACTTCCACAATCATTTGTGCATGTCAGGGGAACCAGATGTGCATGGGCCTGTGACTGAAGTATGTGAATGCTCCTAGATCCAATCCTCAGAAAGAAGCCATTGAGTTGAACAAGGTTTTTTGTATGGTGACAACCATGTCTGCCTTGGACTTGGACCTATGTTGATACTGAGAGATGATCCCAATGCATCATACAAGAATGGATTGATTTTCTTCTTCAAGCTCAGACCATCCAATCTTGCCAGAAGAGATGGTTTCAGAGGATCCTTCAACATTGCCTGACATGAGACAAGTTCAAATTTGGCAATGAAGAAGTGAATTTGTAGGGAGAAATTTATATGATAGTAAGCTAGCAAGACAACAAGGAGTCAGAAATGGATATGAAGGCTATGAATGGCACATACCTAGCAAGATGACAAGAGGAAGTAAGAAAGGGCAAAGCTCCCTATTTACTCACTGTCTTGCTAAGGATGATGACAACTCCTGACAGGGTTTGTACTTTCCAGGGGTGGTGCTCTGGAGGTGGCACATAACTAATGTGGTTGACAGTCACAGGAGGAGGTGCAGGGCCACACAGCAGGGATCACTTTTAAGTACCATATTTGTGTCAGACATTAGATAGTCACACCTCAGCCGGTTTCCCAACCACTGAGGTGAGTACACACTTGTATAGCTTTCTACCAAGTACTGATACACTTACAGCACTTACTATTCAATACTTAATCACTTGATGTCTTGATCCAACCTACATCTAACTCCAACTAGATTAGATTAGACCTGTTGAAATTGGTGTATCACTTCCTGGCATTTGGTGGTGGACACAAGTAGAACAAGGCATAGTACTCTGAGCCTGGTGGCAAAGGGAAAGAAGAAGAGAGTAATTCCTAAGAGGCAGATACTACCAGGGAAGACAACCAGGTGTTGTAGATATTTACATGAAAAATGAGGGATAACGTCTTTCCAACCGCCCACAGAACCAAAGAAAAGCTTCAGAGCAGTTGTGGTACTTGCCCTCCGTTGCCTTAACTTCCTTCACCCACTCCGTAAAATCTTCCTGGCTGGTAAGAGCAACCTTGATATCTAGATCGTGTATCATCTCACTCCGCAAGTTTGGGCTTTGCCAGATGCAGAACGCCGTCCTGAACAGGATGTGGTTGTAGCCACATTTTCCAAACGCCAAGCTGACATGGAATTCCGGGCACTCCCCATTCTTCTGTTGATCTTGCGGTGCTCCACAGGAGTAGCAATATTCAAACCTGGTAAAGGTGAATGATCGCCTGAATGTCTTGTAATCCCCCTGCACCGAAGACGTGTATGAGCATGAAGGAAAATGATCGAGAACTAGTTCTTCCGCCAGCACGAAATGAAAGAGGCACTTGCCCCGCAGCCTGGGCATGTACTTGTTCAACATTTGTGTACGTCCCAAGCGGGACGCCTTGCCTTGCCTAGACTGGCTCGCCCTCAACAAGGAACCCCCCGAACTAAGCGACGGAGAGGGGGAAGGCTTCGTCGGTGTCAAAGGTGCCACCGTAGAGTCAGAGAGGTGCTGGGACAAATGCTGCTACATGTTTTGTTAATTCTTGGTAAAGGGTTGCTCTACCCACTAACCTTCACCCACACCGTGTTGCTTAGCTCGGGCCTCGCGGCCGATGCGGAGTCCACTGTGAAAAGTGAAGGGTACCCTAGCCTTGCGACTTCATGCGCCGAGGTGTGTGAAGACTGAAGCCGGGACTAAACAGGTCAGTTGGTGGGGCCAGTGAGGAAGAATCTACCTGAAATTCTGCAGTTCTGGAACGTTGAGACCTTTTTTCACACTGACTCTCCCTTGTATGGGTGTCCGCGTCGCTCTCTGTCAAAAACTCGTTTTTCGCATCGTCAGCCTCGTCCTGCCGCTTCTTCTTCTTTGGTCTTGGGCACATTGTCTCCTCCCGGGTGATGACCTCTGGCAAGGCGACCCTCTTTTGTTGCCTAAAAAATTGTGTCGGCGAGTCGTGGCGTCGTGGCAAAGTGTTAAACGGGTGGAGTCTCTTTTGAGGAGAGGGTGATGTCGCAGATTGTGACGTGTCACCGAGCATGGGCCTTTCTCCCGAGTGTTTCAGCTGACACGTGCTCATTTGGGAGCTGGGAAGGGAACCCCGCCAGTTGCTTTCGGCCCATGTGGAGGAGTTGAACGGATCTTCCGTGAAAGGTGAAGACGGAAAGGCTAAGTTGTCCGTGTCGTCCAGGTGAAGGGGTTGCCGAGCCGCCTGCGAGCCTTCACCTGCAGTAAGAGATGGTGTTTCTCCCTCTAAAGTAGCGAGCTTCTTGATATTTTTCTCCGTGAGGCCGATGGCGGTCAACTGGCTGAAAACAGCGTCTGCGAGACTGGCTACTTGTGAGCCTCCACCCACGGCGTCCAGGGGTGGCACTGCTCCCAATTGCTCGAGCTTCTTAATGTTTTCCGCTGTCAGACCAATAGCCATCAACTTGTTCACGACTCTGTCAGCAACCATGTCGGAAACCTGGGCAGCGAGCTTCCCTGTATCCAAGAACTTTTCACACACGGCCACCGCTCCACTGGAACGTACAGGCTGAGGGGGCTTCTGGGACCCCATGCCGAGCAGGCGAGAAAACAGCCGCAACCAAGTAAACCCTTGCTCGATAACGCTGGTCCGTCGCGGACCGGATAGGAGGCCATTGTGTACTTTGCTCTGCTCTCCCTCAACGGGAGGTTCTTCTACCTCAGACCTGTGGATAGGGTTCTCTGGGAGAGGAAATCCAAGTAGTTACTTTCAGCGGTTCCTTCAATAGGTTGTCGGGCTTTCTCACCTTCCGCCAGATCAGAGAAATGCTCAAGGTCTATAGTAGGTGCACCAGGAATACCTGGAGACGATCCATCTGCCGACCGGTTTTCTGAGAGATGGAGAGTTAGTACTAGGCTTCGCGTTAATTTCAACACAAGGCCTCACTCACCCACCACCTGTCTGCACCCTGAAGCGCCAGCAGCAGACTTTTCCATTCCCGCCACTGTAATGTTCCCATGGCATGCGGAGACTGTCGAGAAGGATACCCGTCAGAATTCACTTTTCCTATCAGCAGACATGCTAGATTTTCTCACCGTCTTCTGGCGGGCGAAGAGGAACCCGCGGCCTGCCTTCGCAACCCCGCCCAGACACCTCAGTCGCCTTACTCTCTGGAAGAGTGCTTTGTTGGGATGGACTCGTCGGTGAAGGTGATGGCATTGACGACTGCCTTGCGATTCCGTGGGCCGACTTGACGTGACTCGTGAACCTCCCTCGGCTTGCATAAGAACGCCCGCATTGCTCGACAGGACAAATCAACCTGTCACCCTTCCTTTCAACACAGTATTCCTTGCCACCCACGGTGATTGGATGAATTTTGGTGTGATAATTCCAACGGTGATGGCTGCGGGCTGCGGTGTTCTTGAACGTTTGCTCGCAATCGGGACAAGGAAAAGACATGGCCAGTGTAGGAACAGATGAGACGCTGGAAGCACTTCCTCTTTAACGGTCAGGCCCGTATCACCGGACCAAGTTGCCGTCAGCTGAGGTCGTCCAGCAACCGATCCATTTGCACCAGATTTCGTAAAAGGTAGGCGGATCGTCAACGAAGTCTCCGGAGGTGAGCAAAGAAGAGATCTAGAAGGGCTAACCATCCAGCAGCCGAAAACCAGAACGTAATTCAGCCCTGCACGGCAACGAAAAGACATACAGTAAACCCCCTCCTAACACATACCCTACATAACCCATACTCCCATTGCATTTCTGATATCTCAAACTGCTTTGGTTCACCATACGACCTCCTGGATACCCCATACTCCCTAATAACGCATAGCTCCAAGGCTATCCTAAGACGTTTGCGTTAGGAGAGAGTCTACTGTAACAGCGGAATAAAGAAGGACCGTGACCACACTGTCCTCGCTTAGTGCAGTCGAAGCTGCCGTAAATCTGTCTGGATAGCCGTTGTGGGCAGCGTCCTACTAGTTCCATATCCTGTGCCTGAGAATTCCTGCTGCCAGATCAGTTACTAAATATCCCAAAAGCCCTCCATCTGGCATGGAATTCCGCGCAGTTCGCCTGAATTGCCCGTTCAACACCACATTTGCGGAAGAGTCACCCACGAAGGAACTAACCTTATCCTGAGTGTGGGAGAGCGGCGAGAATTACTTTAGGTCTAGAGTACCGGAACGATCGGCACTGTTCAGACCCTGCATTATCCTTCTGGTGAAAGCGGTAAGGCTGCGCCAGGGAGCAACAAGAATGCGCAACACAGACTTCGGGTGCGAGATCCCCCGAGAGCCAGCGGAGAACACGAAGTCCCCGGCAAGATTTGCGGCACCTGGCCTTTGGCTAACACGACCAGAGGCAAGTGACGCTCATGGTCGCATCAGACTTTCTTACGCTGACGGACCAACCGCGAACACGATCGTTTTGGATCCACGGACTTGCATCGGCTTGAGAAACCTTGGATGACAACACGGAACCGTGGAGAGGAAGGCGAGGGTCAAGAGGAGAGACTAACGTGCAGTTAACGTCGTGAAACACCGAATAAAGTAGCCAGCGCGTTCATCATTAATTTCCCTGGCGAACGAGGAACAGGGTGTAGTGACCTGCTCGCCAGCCATGTCCTGCAAGTTGGCGGGATGGTCGCTTCTCGATGACGTTCCGTTTGCTAGTCCATGTCCACTCGTGGAGTCTGACGAGGTGATAGCGAGAGTGTAGCAAATCAGCTTTCACCGGGGAACGAGGACTCGAAGCGAGAAAGTTTGGGGGACAGCACGGGAAGTGGCAGCAGGAAAAGGGAAACGGGCGGGTTTTTACCACTAAACCAGCACTGGAGAGTGTGTTAGGATCGTGATCTGACTGTCTGGTCAACGCTTGCCTGCTTCAAAACGTGGCCCTTACGACGGCCGCCCTGCGTCTGTTCAAATTCATTACAATTCTGTGGAAGTAGATTGGATTGGTAAGGTCGTCCGAGATCGCACGGATGCTTACAAGATCGAGCCTGGTTTCATTGATAGCCAGAGCTTGGTACGCCCGTTCGATGTGTTCGCCAAGTTCTGTGTTTGGGAAACCGAATATCGGTTTGGTGGATGGCGACCTGCGAGTGATCTCCGGTAGCCCAACGGAACCGACAGTGTCGAAAACGCCAACACACCTGGAAGCAGGTTACGGCAGACATTCGCTGGGTGATTGATTGACTGCTTACTTGATCGAGAAGGCATGATCATTAGAAATAACTCTCAGTTTTCCACGAGAAGTGGGGGAGGTCCAACGTGGAGCAAGCTCAGCTCGTAACTTTCCTATTTCTGGGACTGTTCCGTTACTAGAACCAGCTGAGCTGGATATCTAGACTTCTCGCTATTTGACATAATTCAAATAAGTGCTACCACCAGACTACTACAGGGCGTGGATGCGAAACGGGAAAGAGAGACTGTGAGAAAATGTTTGACTTATATACTGGAACGAGTTGAGCTGCTGAGTCATCGCCAAATTTGCTTCGCGGAGTGCATTTGAGTTTGAATGCCTTGAATGTCCTCGGCCGCGAAAACGCCCGGGTCATTCTCGTCTTGTAATCCCCAAGACCTTGTGGATTCCTCGGTTATGGAATGCGTGGTAGAGTGGCCTTCTATCTTTGTTTGGTTGTTGTCGGAGAACGATGCCACTTTGCTCGCGGCCTGATGGACGTAAAGTAGCTGCCCTTTTTTGGTTGGATCCAATTCGTCCGACAATGCGTCGAGGCGTGCTGCCAGATTGTACATGTCTCGCAGAAAATCTACCTGATCGTTCGCTCTCCTGAGGTCGAAATCTTTCTGGTGAATAGACACCTGCGCACCCCTTTAAGCAACGTAGTCCGACGAAGCCACGGAAACTTACCGGCTTGCGGTCGCGACCATCACCGTCATCTTCGGTTTCCATTACAATATACCGGGAGGCGACCATATCGGCATCCAAGTAGATGGCCACGAGGAAAAACTTCTGCCGCGAGGTAGATCGTAGAAGGAACTGCCCTGCACGCGCAAGGGCAGTCGCTTGAATAAGCATTCGATAGCGATCACTCTGCCACTTGTCCGAAATCACTTCGCAGATGACGAATGGTATCTCGAACCGAGAAGAGACGACCATGCAGTTACTTCTTGGTATGAATTTTCGCAAGACATTCGGACTTGAGGCATCCAGAAAAATGGGGAAACCCCACGATTTGTTCCTGCACCGTTATTGGATTATTAGTGATGACAGAAATCGTAGAGCAATACCCACTGTTGGTACTCAAGATTGCGGGAACGGAGGGATAAAAAGGGGGGCTGGAGAAAGTGAATGGCGAAGTTGCTGGCCTTGACAGACGAAGGATAGTGGTCAGCAAGTCTCAGCGCGTCCTCATTGAAACCACGGAGAACGTCATAGAATGCTGCAAATTCCCGAGAGTGGACCACCACCGCGGATGATTCGGTTGTTTCAGTTTCAGCGGGTGTAAAGATCCGATCAAACTGCGTCTTGTATCGCTTCCGTGCAAATTGATAATCGTCGGTGCCCTCGACGCTGCTTGCCTAGAATATCCAGAGTCAGCGATGAGATTATGGTGGCGCTCAGTGCATACTTTGTAGCGGCGCGGCTCTGCCAGAGCATCCTGGATATCCTTGAATGCACCTGGTAGCACGGCGATATCCGCAGTGAGAAGACCATCTTTCTGGCTCTTCTCCACATCTGCTGGAACCCACGACCCCAGGCACCTGACGGACACTTGCAGGCGCTCGAACAAGGCGGCATAGTTGGTTCTCAATTCTCTAGTCGCCTCCAGGGATACTAAAGGGTAGTGGGTTGTCTACATGAGCTCGCAGGACCAGGAATACTGTAGCACTTACGGTCAGGAAGCTCAATAGACAAATAAGCGTGATTGGGGGATAATTGTTTCGCTAACAGGCGAACCGTCGTTGCCATGGGGTCAACACACAACCGATTCCCAGCTTCCTTGCATCTCTCCTTAGCTTGATGCAGAAATCCGTAGCCCTCCTGCGGATCATGCCAGGCGAATAGGACTGGATCTTTGAGCTTGTAGAAGGTGCAATCGCCCAATGTAACCTTGGCAGGGATAATCCTAGATGTGGCAGGATCCCCTCGAAGACTCGTAAACAACTCGACGAGGTTGTCGTCAAGGTTGACTGTAGCAAGCGCCGGCTCGTTACCACAAAGGACATAAAACTGAACTTTCAAGTCAATCGGTTAACGTGTCGAAATCGTCAGACGGTTCAAACACTACTCACCTGGCACAGCGTCCGTTGAGTTTGTTGAGCCCAAAGGTGAAGAATGAAACCAAACGGAGAAAACGTGCCCCATATACACTGGCAGCGAAGTGGTTGCTGGTTGGTAGGTTGGGTTGGTTGGTGGTTGGCTGGTTTACAACTGTGGAGGCAGCGGACTACAAAGGTCGGCGCTCGCTGGTCGTTACATCGCCTTCACCTATTGCCTTTCTCAGTTTTTTGGTCGGGTTAAGCACGTGACCAAGCGAGCGCGACGTGTCGATACGTTCCAAGTGATAGTGGAATCGGGGTTGTGTCGATGATATGGGAGGTGGTGGGGACACTGAAAGAAAAAGTGGACGAGGTTGATGAAGAACGAACGAAAGCCCGATCGGATGCTCATGAGAGTCGGACAATATGTAGTGTGAATATGTAATGTTTGCTATCAGCGAAGCACCGAAGGCGGCGGTGATCGGGACCACTGCCAAGTATACGGCCCAGGCTGAGTGACGATACGGGTCGGATACATACGATGGACGTGCCAGATTGTCCGTGCCAAGGGCCAGGCCCCAGCTCCGTTGGACAATTCGGGCGTGTGGATCACCAAATTGAATCGTCAGACTCACTCCGCTGGTGCAAAATAAGGAAAGGCAAATTGCCGAGTCGCATCGATGTGCTACAAGTATTATCCATAGCGGTGCTCTTGCGCCAAGTCCCCAACACCTCCATGCATACCAAAGCAAACTGGACACTACTATGTCGTGCTCTTGGCCTGGACCTATCGGGAGGCTATTCGTGTTGACCACGTGTTTGACTACTACGTCGCTTCTCCCGATGTCGGAGATGTGCATCTTCTGACTCAATTTTCTACAGCGCCGAGCACTGCGGAAACGAAAAAATAACCGTATCGGGTTAGTGGATAGATAGGACGGCGGACACAGCATAAGTATGATAGCTAGACTTCAGAAATGTCAGCGGCCCCGCTCGTCTGGATTGCGTATGTAAAGTCGGACTTTTGTGTGTCTAACCAGACTTTGGTTATCGCCGAAGATAAGACTCGTCGTCGACGAAACTTAGTGTATCTAGACTATGGATAAGAGTCGGATAGCAGTCATTTCTTGTAACTGGACTCGAGATACCTGAACTATTCAGACTCGAGAGGATCCAAAAATTGATAGGGAATAGTCTAGATAGATACATGCAAATCTTCATAAGAAGCCCCGGGTCGACTTCCCGGAGCCTCAGTATGCACCCTGCTCGCCCCCCACTTGTTTTTCCTCCTTGAAACGATGTATTCGGGGCTCGGACAGTTTTCAGCGCGCCCGGACAGTGCTGCAGGTCAAGATGAAGCTGCGAATGCACCAGCAACACAAAATACAAGCTTACCTGGGCCTCCTGACCATGGACGGCATGACTCGTTCACTTCACTCCTCGGCGGACATCCTGGTACAACCGGTAAATACGTTCACGAGTGATAGTAGATAAATAGGACTCACCCTCATGTTCCCAGCGCAGTTATGGTCCAGAATCATCTGTCGACGGACAGTTGTTGCTATTCAGTGACACCGGTCACAATTTTCATCAACCTGGATACCTGTGAGTTGAAAATCTTCGTACGCAAAGGTTATCTGGCAGCTCGCATACTAAAGCGCGCGCATGTTGTTCTGGAGACGTCGGGTGAAATAATTTGCTGCAAAAGTCTAGGGCGTTCTGCAGTTCCCATTCGGATAACCGCGCGCCCATGTCGGACGCTCCTTGGACGACTGGAGGGAATCCAATCGGTAACTACAAGCCCCCACGAGTACATCACTCGTGCCTGGGCGGATGGACGTGAATGCTCGTTCATAGCCATCGACATCGACATCGCTGAGGACGTCAAGTCGTGTTGCCTGAATCTGCTCATATGCGCTCAATACGACCATCTGGAACCTAGGATATTTCCACTTCTCAAATTTCAAGGATCATCGGATGAATTCTGTCCCTACCTCGTGTAACTCAAGGTAAATCTTCTTGTGTGCCACGCAGTAGCAGCGGTTTCCGAGCAGTCTTCACGAATGGATGCACAGATGGAGGCCACAGCCGACAGGGCAGACGTCATCGCAAGGTGAACCCCGGATGAGAATAGCCGGTCAATGAACGCTGTGACCCTTGTAAGGACCTTGTGGTCACAGATTATGGACATTCCACGTACCTCCTGCATCTCCGACGATACGAAATGAATCCCCTGCATACCGCGGTGCTGAGTAACTGAAATACGCCGCAGATTGCACCAACACGTTCGCGGGTCCCTGAGAGCCGTCGGATGATACCTTTGAGACCAAAGTCCCATGACCTATCAGGCGGATCAAATTGGGAGCAAGCGACAACAGAGCCTGATATCGTGAGAGCATCGAACAGTCTGGAAGTACTTTCCACCTTTCCTGGTACCCATTGTGGTTCATGACCATGGACGTTGTACCGTCATGAAGCGGGATAAACCGAGCCCAACCCGAGTCGTCTACACCACTGTCAACTTGAATTTAGCGGTACTCGGGTACCTATACTTGCCTCTGAGTGCTTCGAACCATGGGGCGCCTTCGCGCTCGGTTCCTTGACCATACACCCCAACCTCTGTCCAGTATCCCCAGAGAGCGATAATTCTCAGCGATTCGTTATAATGTCGGTTTTTCGTGTATCAATCAGACATCAAGCCGGCCAGTCCTGTGGCGTCAACCAGGAAGTTGAAGGAAATCCTCTCCGGGTGCTCACTTGGGTAGGACCGTCTCCACTTGGCAGACACAGGGCGGGATTGGTCCGAAAACCGAAGCGACGTTACTCTCGTCCTTTCGTACACACAAGCCCCAGACTCCCTCGCGCGATCGAGAAGCAGATTGTCGAAATCCGAACGCGTCTGATGCGTCGTTCATAAGATCATGGGTGTGATGAGAGAGCGTCAAAAAGACAATTGACCAGAGACTGACCACGTTTCAGGAGCTGTTGCTGCGCCCTAACGCAATAATAAAGTACACATCTGACGTGATGACGGTAGATGCATGTGAGTATGAACAGAAATTCAAAGGTCGGCCACGTACATCCCTCCCGCTTGAACTGACTAAACTTGATAGCTGCACCCGGCTACGCAGACGTCGGAAGGATCATACTTGGTACTTGAGCTTAGGGCTTATGTAACGTAACTAGCTGTCCGCGGCTGAGCTCCACAATGATTTCCATATTTGGCGACGACTCGTTCCAGTATATAAGTGGGACGATTTCTCACGCACACCTTTCCCGCTTCATCACCTCCACCACCACCGTAGACGATGTAGAGTTAGGTTACGACGTAGCCTGTAGGACATCTAGTAGTAATAAGATTTTCAAGGCTGATAAGACACCATGCGACGTGTCCCCCAATGTAACCAGGCCAGATAGGGTAGGGTAGTCAACTACGCGGTTGTATTGAAAGCTGATTAAAGAATAGATGGCACTTGGTCCGGCACTTGGCCTCGGCGAGCCCACACATGCGCTCCACGCCGCGAATGATGGTCCATTGAAGCAACGCAGACCATTCATCACCATTTGCAGCGTCCATTCATCGCCATTTGCAGCGTGGGAATATATTTACCCGATTAAGTTCGTTCCAGTTTAAATACCTTCGCGCAACGCTAATGCAAGTCTTTCCCGCCATTCACGATAGTAGTACCAGTAGTATTAGAAAGTGCAAGTGTCGTATCTTCAATCATGAGTTGCCGTTTCTGAGAATTATTATAGGCTACAGTAGAACCTACGCGTTAATCAGATCGGCAAGATTCACGTCTCGAAAAATTGCAAGTATCCTCAACGATGAATACGTCGCTGTTTCTGAGTTGCCACAGGTAGTAACTAGAACACGCATTTGTCGGCGAGCTTGCATCAAGTGAGTATTCTTCTCGCTGATTGAATGGATGCTAACCAATGCGAAAATTCAGTCCGTTACATTAATCGCCATTCCTTGCCATCCCTCCGAATCCAACCCTCAGCCTACTGGCACACTTGTGTAAGTCTGGTCGCCATCCTTAACCCTTGGTTTCGTATTGCACTAACATTCCACCAGCATGTCTACTAGTCTCATTAAACTTCCCGCGGCTTGGCTTTTAGTGAAGCAGTGGGCCGCCGATGTCCTGCCTTACGTCGAGTTAGAAAAGGCGTTATCCAACCTCGGGACCTTCGACTACAACGAATGGAGGGAAACTTTCAGAAAAATTGAGCTTGCCTCGGATCCTTCGGAAGAGCATTCCGTCTCTGGTGCTGACATTGTCATTGAGGCAGCAAGAGTTCACGGAATCACGCTATCTAACGAATCCCACAATACCGCAACTACAGAATCTTCCTTCCCGTCCGACGGTCAGAAAGGCAGCCGGGGTCGTTCGCATGGGCTTGGGCAGACACGCAAGCTCGCTGTCAATAGGTATCTCTACCTCGATGCGTCCGAGGGGGACGGGGATGAAGAAACAGAGTCCATGTCGGACAATGAGATTCGGCGGGATCTTTCGCATTTGAGGCAGATAGGGCATTCGGGATTACAAGCATTCTCCGAGAAGTTGAGCAGCATCACCAGTCGTTACGGTGCTGATGCTCGTCACCACTCGTGGAGTCTTTGCCGCCCATTAGATACGCCAGCATCAGAAGGCGATATTGCTAGATGTTACTTTATTAATCCTTGTCCGCTTTCGTTCGCACTGCCTACCTTTGGCTGCGATCCCGTTCACGAGACATCGCCACACGGCGTGTGAAATCACTACCCAGGGTAGGTGACACGATACAATGTCGGCGTCACACCAATTCATATTTCTTCTGTTCAGAGATCGAGGTAATCATGACAAGTAAGTGGCGATCTAATTCAACTGAACAAAAACTGAATTCGATTTCAGCATTCGTAGATATTGATCTTGCAATCAAAGCATTAAGGCTCGGTCATGCTGAGCTCGTTAAACGCCTGGAAGCCACCGTCGAACAGCTCGGCTCATGGAGAGCAGGAGATGTGGTAGCAAACCAGAGAGGTGGAGTTCTCGCTTCAGATGTTGCTGCACTACCAGGTGCATTCAAAGAGATCTCGGATGATCTGGCGAGGGCACGCTGCTACAAGGTGCATACTAAGTTCACGATACTCTCATCGCTGACTCTCGATCTTCTAGGCAAGCAGTGTAAGAGATGATCTCGATTATCAATTTGCGCGGAAGCAGTTCAAAACGTGGTTTGACCGGATATTTACACCCGTTGAAACAGAATCAGCAGAATCAGCCGTGTCGGTCTGCTCTCGGGAATTCGCAACGTTCTACGATGTTCTCCGAAATTTTCATGCGGACGTGCCCTCACTCGCCCTCTATGAAACATCTGCTGTCAAGGGCAACAACTTCGCCGTTCGCCTTATGCAACCCCCGTTCTTCTCTTCACCAAACCTTACGTTTCAACAGTGAGTACCGCTTTCCTTTTTGTCATTACTAATAATCCAATAACGAGGCAGGGAGAAGCCGTGGGGTTTCCCCATGTTTCTGGAAGGACTGCCCTTTACATCCCTCCATCCCTACCGAAAATTCGTGCCGAAGAACGATTGTATGGTGTTCTCTCGACAATTTCAGATTCCGTTCGTCATTTGCGAAGTAATCTCGGATAAGTACGAGATGGACCGCAACCGAATGCTTGTTCAAGCGACTGCCCTCGCGCGCGCAGGGCAGTTTTTTTTACGTTCCAACTCGCAGCAAAAGTTTTTTCTCGTGGCCATCTACTTGGATGCCAATATGGTTGCCTCCCGGTATATTGTAATGGAAACTGAAGGTGATGATCACGACCGCAAGCCGGTCAGTGTCCATAGCTGTGTCGAATTCCGCTGCTTAAAGTGTACAGGTGTCTATTCACCAAAAAGATTTCGACCTCGAGAGAGCAAGTGACCAGGTAGAGCTTCTGCGAGAAATGTACAATCTGGCAGCACGCCTGGACACGCTGTCGGGCGAATTAGACCCGATCAAGAAAGGGCAACTACTTTCCATCTCTCAGGCCGCGACTAAGGTTGTTTCACTTTCCTTCAAGGAAAAAACGAAGACCTCACGCCGGACTGCCATGCCACCAATAGACGAGGAATGTACACCGAGAGGTTAGTATACCGCCGCGCATGATAGGATGTATGTCACATAGTTTTCTCTCGGCGCATACTCGTTTCATTTGTTCCTGATATTCCTGCCACGGATAGTAGTGGGTTTTCCGTCCCCTCCCCCTTCGAAATTTGGCGGGGAATTGCAAGTTGGGCATTTGTAATTCTTGTTCCCCCACAGTCTATATGGATCGACAATGGGGATCGTACATACCATAATATATCAGTGGGATGGGCCTGTTAACCAGAGCACGGTGATGTATCACACATGAGGTTATGGCAACGCATGGGCAAGTAGTGATGTGTCGCTCATACATCACTGGTGAGGGCGAGAAGCTACTGCTAGTGTTACCGCTAGTGATGTACCATCGTTTGTGTAGTAGCAACGCAGTCTGATATATTGTTTTTGCTGCTACTGGTGGCAAAACAGCGACTACACAACGATCGGAAAGCAAGCGAGGCGTCTCGACGATGTCTCATTGAACGCGTCTCTGCAAATACCTCGCGCGGGCCCGCTCCATCGACTCGCGAAGCTCGCGACTTTGCCATGCGCTCTCGAACTCGAGACGATATGTGCCAACGCGTCCGGTTCGGCTGACGTTCGGCATGGGGTATGGCGGGGTGTACTCGGCGCAATATATCCTTCACACGTCGATCGTCCAGGCGAGCGGTGGACCAAGTCTAGCTCAAAGTGGCGTTTCCGCGGAAACGCGCTGTTGGGGGGCGACATGGGGTATGGCGAGTAGGAAGGCGGGAGGGGAATATCATGGGGTTTGTGTCCAGCGGAGGGACCGGACAGAGCCACGACAGGATATGGACGGAGCAGCGACCGGTGGAACAGGTTTGTTGTCCTGTTCCCCCTCCCAATCGTTGGAACCACCGTCGACCACGACCTCTTTGGCGTCGCTCATAACCACGATCTCGTGGTCAAGAGCTCTCCGACCCTCGTGGATAAGATGAGTGAGACGGTCGCCTATCCAGTCCATGTCATCTGACTCGGGTCCAAGATCAGGTTCGACGTCCGCGTGCTGGTGCACGTCGAGTTCTGATTGAGGAGAGGTATATGCGGGGGATACGTTGTGGGGAGGGGTGACGATCTGTCGTTTTGCACGAGGCTTGCGATGATGACGCCCGACGGTGCGCCGTACAGACGATGGGGTCGTACGGGACTTGCGCGCCTCGAGAGACGACGTGGGCTCGATCTGCTTAGGCTGTGCGACGTGAGATGAAATGAATGACGAGAAAAAAGAGCCTACTGGTTCAGGAGCCCAGTCACCGCGTTGATAAGGGAGAGGTGGGGGAAGTTGGTCAGGTAGTTCACCCCGGTCCCGCCAGCTAAGGCACGGTTGAGCGAATAACGAAGGTGACCGGATCAAATTGAGGACGCACAGTCGATAACAGTGAGGCCAACTACGGTGCCGATCAGATCAGCGCTCAGCACTGTGGACACAATCGAGCCAGCGAGAGTGCGACGCCACTTTGCGGTAGTTCTACATGGACAATGATGAGCAAGTTGCATGTGAATAGCATGAAGGAGCGAGAGTGGTAGAATGGAGACGAAATGGTTCTTTTCCATTGAAAAATGGTGGCACCCAGCTGGTGCCCACGTGCGATGTGAGGTGGGATTACATACAAAGAGATGTGACGAGGAAGTTATGGGCGCAAGATGGAGATGAAGACGGACCTGCGATCATCTCTTCGACCTCCGGTGCTGGGTCGCGGAGAGGCATGTCCCTGTACTTTGCAGGCGTGTCGAGATACCCCGTTGTGGATGCTGCAAGGTGGCGGCGTGGCTCAGCTCTGGCACAGACGGGACCAGCCTATCTTGCGGGCAAGGGGTGCGGGGAAGGAGAGCGAATTTGGAAGAGGGATTCGAGGAAGGGCGATCTCGTGAGATGTAAATCGGAGATTGTGCCAGCACGGGGCCGGGGTAGTCTGGTGACCAGACCGGTCTATGAGGTTGCCGCATTGAGAGGCAAACCGTCGATAGACGGTCTGGTAAATTTCGTTGGGGCCTTGGGGGAAGTTGCGGATTGATCGGTGCACGTGAAACATAAGCCTCGATTTGGACTCAGTTGTGTCACGTGTGAGTAGGATAAGTGCTGGATAACCCTGATTCGTCACTGGCTTCGTTGTTCTCTCCTTCCAGGCAAGTTCACTCTCATTCTCCTTCTGTCTTTCTCTCATTTCATCCTACCAGTATGGCTACCACGTCTCCGCGCTGAATCAACTCCAGGTGGTCCTCACCTGCCAGCGCTCTGTCCCTGAAACATCCCACGGTCTTCCCACATGCATCCTGATGTCTGATGCGACATTCTCCTTCGTCACGTCCATGTTTACCGTCGGGGGCCTCCTTGGCAGTCTCTCCGCTAACCTTGTCATGGACCGTTATGGTCGGAAAGGCGCAAGTTGCTTCAGTGCCATGTTCAACACCGCTGGCGCAGTTATTTCCAGCCTTGCCCCTTCAGTTACCCTGATGGCTCTAGGAAGGTTCGATTTCTTCCCCAATTTCAATAAGTAAAGATGTGGCTTGACCACTCTGCTTCCTAGATTCCTCGTGGGTGTTGCTGCTGGCATCGGTATTTGTGTTGGTCCCATTTATCTTTCTGAGATCGCACCACCCGAAATCAAATGGAGACTAGGTAATCCCGCTCCCATACTTATCCTTTCCAACGCTCCATGATCTTACCTAGGCGTTCTGACGCAATTGGCTATCGTCGTTGGAATCATGGTGACGCAGATAATGGGTTTTGGTCTAGCCACTCCTACTCAGTGGCGTCTGGTCCTCCTCATTTCTTCCGCCATATCCGGAACCAAGTACCTCCTCGCGCCGGCGATTGCAGAATCCCCTGCTTACCTCTTTCGGAAAGGCCTCACCGTTGAACGCAAGGCTGTCATTCGATCTTTGTGGGGACACCAATTTGGGGACGCTCGTCCCGATCGTAAGTCGCACATGCACCCCTCAGTCCATGCTCACTTCCTCGCTCAGCTGAGGATCTCGGCGAGGAGCCGCTCCTTGCATCAAGCAACGAGGCTGATGTCCCTCTCGCGGATCAAGCCGCAGCAGCAGCGGTTACGATCCCTGAACTTCTCGCTTCTCCCGAGCTCCGAAGACCTCTCCTCACGTTTGCGACGATATCCCAACAATTATCCGGTATGGATCCGCTCCGCTTTATGAGCCTTCCTGTCTGACGGATCAAGCACAGGCATCAATGCTGGTAAGACAGTCACCAACGCGCTTGTCCCTAATAGGTCCACCAAATCCTAGTTCTTTACTATAGCAACAATATCCTCTCAAAATCACTTCCGGAGCTCGCAGCATACGTATCGCTAGGAATTTCAGTCGTCAATTTTCTCATGACCCTTCCCCTGATATTCCTAATTGAGGTGCACGACTTGGCGAATATCATGGGCGTTGCACTGACGCGATATTCTAGCGTGTTGGAAGAAGGCAGCTCTTTCGCTGGTCTGTTGGTGGGGCCCTCATCTCTCATCTAGCCGTCGGCTATGGTCTCGACTCAGGATGGGTCACCGTCACGAGCATCGCGATAACTACTTTTGTCATGTGGGTGCTTATTGATATTCGACTTCTTCTCTTTGATTGTTTTGGCAGGTCGTTTGCCATTGGACTTGGACCGATCCCGTTCGTCATCATTCCAGAAGTTGCGCCTTTCCACGTGTGTGTTCATGGTTGCAGAACCAATTCCTATCTTATCCATTCCATTCTCGTAGGCCGTTTCTGCGATATCGTCGGTTGGGCTGTCCCTGAACTGTAAGTCACCCATTCTGACTACCGTGTGACTCTCTCACTCTTGACATAGGGATCACAAACTTTTTCATCGGCCTCGTTTTCCTTCAAGTGAGGAACCTGCTTGCACACGGAGATCCAATGAAGGAAGGAAGGGTGTTCTACGTGTTCGCGGCGGTCTTGTTCTGTTCCACGTCATTCTTTTTGAGGCTATATAGGGGTTGAAACGTTAAACGGTTGAGCGCTAGCAGGCAACTAGTCGCGTTACATAATGGATATGATGTTGGACGCGTTACGAACCGTGTATCGTAATAACTGAGAATTGGTTTCGCGTCGGCCTCGTACACACCGTGAAGCCATGTCGGACCAAGAGACCAAGGAGCTCAACGCTTTCTTTGCTTTCTTTACGACATTTGATCTCGCACGCCCAGTTTCCACCATTTCAGACCTCAGCGACGGGGCTGCCCTCTTCGAAATCCTCTCACTAGTGTAAGTCCGTTTTCACGGCCGAGGTCTGGTAGAGGATCTCAGCACTCGCACGCACAGAGACGCAGACTACTTCATACAATCCAGTCGAACCAGGACAACCCAGCTTTCCGACAACTGGATCCTGCGTTTTAGCACCCTCAAGAGGCTCTACCGTCTACTCACCCAATACTTCACCGATGTACTTCAAAAACCAACCAGCGGGCTCGAGGTGCCCGATCTCCAAGCAATCGCCAAAGACTACGACATTAGTGCGACACTTGTACTGTGTCGTATGACGATCGCGATCGCGGTGCAGTCCGAAAGGAACAAGGAGATCATCGAAAAGATTCAGAAACTGAACGAGAGTTCACAGCATCAACTAATGAAAGCCTTCGAACAGGTGTGTTCTCAGGGTGTGGGTTTAGTACGGTGTGTTCAGGGGGTATACGCCGTCTTCGCGCGGAACAGGTCATGGTGAAGATCAGTGCGTCGCAGAGCGACCATGACATCAGAGAAGTTATGACCGAGTGGGTTTTTTCTGCACGTCGTCTGCATATCACGTCACGAATTCCGGACAGGGACGGTCATTACTACCGGATACAGTCCGGACGTCGCCACATCCTGGCAGAGAAGGAGACCATCGAGAAGGTCTACCAAGTCCTCTTGGAGGATCACCGCGTCCTCCAGACCAACTTTGATGGTGCCATTTCCGAGAAAGACGATGCCCTTGCTCGCCTTCGCGAAATACAGCGAGATCTTGAGAACAAACGAAACGACAAGGCTGACGTCATGATGCGCGCGGAGATCGATAGGCTTCGGTCCCAGTTGTGAGTCTCAGCTTCGTCGAGGAGATCACTGAAGCACCGTCTAACACCTTGGGAGATGCTAGCCAGAAGAGCGAGGATAATCTTGCCATGGCTGAAGCTGAACTCGACAAACAGAATGGACTAGTTAGTGAACTCACACGCAAAGCAGACAAACCTCAAGCAACAACCGACCTGGCTGCGCGCCTCAAAGACCAAGTAGATGAGTATGTTGGCGTCGTTTGTTTTGGTGTAACTGGCTTGACGCCTTTTAGATATCGTCATGCAGCAGACGAACTCCAGAAGACTGAGAATGTCATGGAGAAATACAAAAAGAAACTCCAAGAAGGTGCTGACCTACGACAGCTTGTTAAAGTCAGTCCGCCCGTGCTCCGTCTCTACCGTCTCTCATGCGCGAAATTCACGAACAGTCCCTTGAACGCCAAAACGCAGATCTCGTTGACAAGAACGCGTCATTGGAAGAAGAATATCGCAAGGTGGCGGCGTTCAAACCCCTTATGGAGTCTTATAAGAATCAAATTGCTGAGCTAGGGGCCAAGGTAGCTTCGCGGTCACAGGAAATGGAAACAGTCAAATCCGAGCTCGAACAAACGCGCACGAAACTTTGCATTGCGACAGAAGAACGTGGGAAGGATTCAGAGATGCTTGAATTATACCAGGAGAGAATGCGCGAGTTAGAGCTCACCTCTCACCGGGCTCCATCAACCACCAAGTCGAGCGATCGAGAAGACTCCCGGGGAAGCATGACTACAATGACTGAAGAAGAACTGATGGGCGAAGAATCCTTTGGGCTCAACAATGAGCTTGACGACGCTCTCTCAGGGACGACTATGACTGACCTGAAGCTACAGATCAAGAAGCTCCAGAGAGAGCTTTCAGCAGTTAAGAAGAATGAAGCCGACGGCAGCCGTGTTTTGGTGTTGGAGAATCTCTTGGAGGACGCAAATCGCATGAAATCACGTTACGAAGCTGATTATCTTGCAGCGCACCGGGAAAACTCGTTCTATAGCGTGACTTGGAAGAGATTCGTAGTGGCAAGGCATCGGGTGATGGGTACACACAATGCATGTTGTCCGCGACAGTGACTGATCGAGTCCCTCTTACAGCGCCGAGGCAGCCATTGCTCTTCGCCAGCGTTTGAACGAAACAGTTGACCATCTGGACGCGCTACGAAGAGAGCACGCGGATCTTGAAGTCCAATTCGATACCCAGAAGCGAGAGCTTACTATTGCTAAGTCTGACTGTCCGTGTCATCTACATTATATGTACCCTTTGCTAACTCGCGACCCATTAGTGAACCTCATCAACAAAGACCAGGTGGAAATAATTGCCTCGCTGCGGGAGTCAGTCAACGAAGACAAGGCGTACCTCGAGGCCGAGGCGGAACGTCTAAAGCAACAAATCAAAGAACTTGGCGAGAAAAACAGGATGCAACTTGAACAAGTCAACGTTCTTTTGCTTGAAAAGGTTAATCTCCAGAGTGAGGGCATTGGACAAAGAGAGAAGATGCTGCAGCGCGAGCGAGATATTGGGTTTGCCCTTGCTTTCCTTGTGCTGTGTGTGCCACTGAGAACGCACACCAAGTGACCTCCGTGCATCCTTATCAGGCAAGGATATACCTGAAGATGTCAAGTCCAGATTACTTGCCCTTCGTGAAGACAATCTGAATGTCAAAGAGCAACTGATGGCCGCCCAAGAGAAGCTTGCCAAGGCCAAGACGGTAACCCATCGATTTATTGGGGTATTCCATCTCGTACTCACTCCTTCAAGTTCATCAAGTCTCAAGACACTCTTCAAAGAAGAACAAGCGAAGCTGGCCTCCATGACAACTGTAAATATACACTTTGTTGTTTCTTCCCCTCGTCTAACTGTCACACAAAGCAGAACATTTCTGAGGAGGCAGAAAGCAGCTCCCAGGCCCAAATTAAAGACTTGAAAGAGGAGCTCGCTCGTGCCCACGTTTGTACCTTGCAAATCACGACTCTACTGATTACCCATGAAGGATATTTTACAGACACGTTGCCTGGACCTGGAGAAGCGATACCAATTCGAGTTTTACCACATGGGTGGCGTTATACATCACACTGGCATGCACCGCCTCTGGAGTTCATACGCCCAGCCTACATCGAAAGGAAAGCCAGAACCCAGTGCGTGGTTAGGACAACAACGAAAAAACGTGAGTTTGTGCCGATGACATCTGACTTGCGTCGTGGTGAAGGTTGTGTGTATCCGTAGCACTGCTCGGACACGTCCTACATCGGTAGTGTCAAGTTGTCCAGAAGTACACTCGTTTTCTATTTTCAAGTATGTACTATCTTTCGTTCGTTACATTACATACCCTTTCGATAATGCTGATCATTATACGATCACCGAAGATGTGTTTGTACGATGTATGATACATTTGATCTAGTATACATAGAGGAATGATGCAAACGACTTGCGTTCAAACGACTCGCAGGCATTTGTTTGTCCCGCCCGGCGGGTCGGATGTACATGTGTTTGTCCCGGCTACGGTAGTCACAATGCTAAATGTCGACCGGTACAGTAGACCGTACATATGGCTCGTACGGTCTACGGTTGACGGCCCTACGCTCGTCTGCTCGTCTCAGTGCCCCCCGCCGTCGGCCACAAGCAGGCTTCCACAAATTTTGCTCTCGCGTCGAGGTATCGTAGCGGTAAATTGCCTCGGTGAAGTGCCACTACCGTCAAATTTGACATGTGCACTGCGGGAATTATCATTTCTTGGCACGTTTTTGATTCTCTACGAGACTAGGAATGTGAATCCAGAGCATATGCGACTTGCACTGATATTACTGCATTCAAAGCAGGCTACTGGGCTCACATTCAATGCTGATATCCACTCAACACCTAGGGAAAGACATGGGTAACCCATGGGTATCAAATTCTCAACCCGTACCCATACCCACGTCTAACCCATACCCACAACCCGTGGGTACCTGTTTTCGTGGGTTGACCCATGGGTTCCAGGTCATATGTACAGTAGCCATGCAAATTATGTATATATGTACTACTCGACAATGGCATCCCATCCATCAGGGAGCACTACGTCTACATCTCTGTTGACATCATCCATAACTACTACCTTCTTGACATCCACATCCTTGACGAGGCCCATCGAACTCCACGATCCAAGGCAGAGCAGTGCGCGCACACTTTGACTTGATAAGTGATTACGGACATGCGAGAGGACGATGCGGCCACGACTAAAAAGACGCTCTACATCGACTGACGTAGCTACATACATGTGTCAATACCAGAGTGTGAAATGAGTAGATGACTTACCTGGGATGCTCAGATAATCAATAGCCATGCGAGAGAGATGCGGGAATGTAGCATGATTCTTGATCCACCATTCCAATGCATCCGTGATGTCCTCGATGTTAGCGGCAAGGTAGGCATCGAGTTCATCGTGCGTGAGCTTTGGCTTTGGCTTGGCCAGGCATGGGAGGTTGTCGAACACATTGCTCGATACCTGCCTCTTGAGGGTTGTAGCTGTTGTGTCATCGGTAGGGGTTGGCACAGAATAGGAGTGGTACGAGTTCTCATAGACGTCCACTACAAGCTGCCTTGCCGTTGCAATCCAATCCGCGGGCCATTCAGCGGTCTTGAAGTACTGGAGTTTGTGTCGAGGGTGTAGAACTGTGCAACGTTGTCAAGCGCTCAAGTGTTAGGGCATGAGTACGTACCAATGGCAATTCGATACATGTCAGACGAGTCAGTGAGCGAGTAGTAGTGATTCAGTGTCATTTTGGTGAGTTTGAGGGCAGCACGGATGGCTGGGCTGAGTGATTTGCTGTCTAGCACTCCACTCATGAAGGTCTCGTCTATGTAGTCCATGGCTGGGATAACCATGGTGAGATTAGGTGTCGAGCGTGAAAAGAACGATGTTGCGTCCTTCAGAACCTGTCCATTGTGATATTAGTAAGCCGAAATGCTATGCAGGGCGTGCTCACCTTGAGGACATTGCGCAGCTGCTTTAACAGCTCCCACTCCTCATCGCCCAGTGTGTATTGATTCACTCCCAGCTTGTTCTTGTCAGTGATCACATCAATTCCAGCCCGGTACTCCAGCGCGAAGTCCAACATATCAAACGTTGAGTTCCAGCGTGTTGCCACATCCCGTGGGAGAGTCCTGATGCTCATTCGCAACCCCTCCACGATCTCTTTCCAGGCCGGCAGCAACTTCGTACTTGAATGTATGATTTTGAAGGCCAATTTTCGGATCTACAATCAACCAGAATCGAGGTAAGTCCATCACCAAAATAGTCTTTCAACTAACCTTTGCAAGCATTAGTCGGAGTGGCTCAAGATGCACATCCAGTTCTGCGCGCTCGTCCCCGGTCAATGTTTCAAGTTCATCGACCCATCCTTCGACATCATCATCTGTCAGATCCCTGGCCTCTCTGGCGCTGTCTCCGGCCTCATATCTTGTCTGGTAGGCATTGAGCCTCGTCTGGAGCTCCTCAATGTCGGATCCATCGCCAAGCTCCTTCAATACATCAGCCAGACCCTCCTGGTTCCTATTTCCCTTCTTTGTTGGTAAGTCGAATGCCCGGATTAATGTTTTTGCTACCAAATTGATGACATGTAGGAAACAGTGCGTTCGTGCCCCTTCGCCGCCAAAGTGTGCCAGACAATCGGCTAATTCAACCGTCATCGTGTCATTGGATGACGCGTTGTCCACTGTCACACTCAAGATCTATTGTCATGCATCAGGTGAGTTCACAAACGATATTCTTCGACCTAGATACCTTATCTGATATTCCAAACTCGGTCAGGATGTCTGCAAATGCATCCGCCATATTTGTGCCACTGTGGGACTATTGTACGTGGTGTTTCAATCAGGTATGTCATTCGTAATGTTGTTGTAACATACCGTAGCCAGCTCAACCACATCCAGGACCATGGCAAGTGACTTGCCCTTGTGCACCAGGTGGACCATCACAGCCACAAATGCTGTATGGTTGGGTGATGTCCATGCGTCAGTTGCAAAACTGAGCTCGCCGTCATACTCCTGGTGGTACGTGCAGTGTTATTTTCACTCAACGATACACCACAACTCAACTCACTTGTAATATTTTAGCAATCCACTTACGTGCATTGGCAAAAACAAGCCGAACATCACGCGACACCGTTTTCGGGTGTGGTAAGTAGTATTCAGGTCGCCCTGTTTTCATCAAACACTGAAACCTCCGGTCACTGATAATGTCAAATGGACGCAGGTCTTCCGAAACCCAGTGGACAATCTCTGCCCTGGGTACCAACATGATCAGTCGATGCCAACAACTGCATGATGCAGATACAAGCACGCACCGTGTCTCCGTTCGAGTATGCTGTCTATGCATGTAAGTAACACCCCCTTTCCCCTTCTGCTCGAAGGCAACTGATATTGTCCCATTTTCAGTGTGATCTTTGATAGCTTTCCATGCCATTTCAAGGTCCTTGGCGTCACCAACTTCGTTCAACATGGTTTCACCCCAGCACAGGCGGACGTGCTTGCACATGTTACCTGTCGACACCCTGTCGCTCTTGTCAAGGTAACGGCGGACCTTGTGGTTACAACCCTTTGCAAGACACCTGAAAACATGACTGCGCCGACTGTCGACATATTCAATATTGGGAACTGGACTGAAAAATGCATATATGGGTGAGTTCCAGTCCCTCATCATCCGTTCTACATATAATCTGTCAGTCTCACAAACTTGAATAGATTGGATCCTCACGAAGCTCGGAATCAGAATCCTCTTCAACCTCACTATCTCTATCTATTCTTGGTTTCTTGACCTTGTGCTTGCCTTGTTTCGCCTTTTCTTTATCTTGTTTCTGCTCTGGCTGCTCTGGTACATCAGCCGCTGCATCCTGGATGTTGTTGGACTGTGGTTGGACGCGTTTTTTATCAGTCGTTAGACTGCTAGGTGCTGACTCATGGTGAGTAAGAAATTGCCCTTCCTTGTGAAGCTAAGAACCTCTATTTGCCATTGCAGGTTCCTTGGATCCCACAGATTTGGTTTGGTTGGGTGCGAGAAGGGCTTGAGCCTTCTCTGTGGGACGAGATACCCATTTGGAAAGCATGGTGGGAATGGTGGGAGTAAGTGGAGATTGGGTGGCTTGTCGATCTGAATTTGCTTAGTCTGGACATATTTTAAGTTTGATGAAACTGTATAATATCTGTCAACTGCATTTGTCCGCTTGTAATAGTATTGAAAGATTCCCACGGGTTGACCATGGGTTATGGGTATGGGTTCATGGGTTCATGGGTTGGCTGGTACCAACCCATACCCATGTCTTTCCCTATCAACACCTGAGCAAGAAGAGGTGGCATCTAGAAAAAAAAGGTGTGCCTGTAGTAACCCTGGGCAACCAGAGCTACTATGTAGTCTATATAGAGCTTTGTAGTCACCTACATGAGCCCATTCACTACAGAGTACTTTGTAGAGAAATATTGTGCGGATGTTTGCTATGGGAACTACATAGTGAAGGGGTGTATTTCAAATACTACATAGGACATGTCTTCACCCTCCTTGTACTACAGCGACGAGGCACCCAAATAACTTTATTATGAAGAAAGTAGACCATGACTTGCAATGCCGAGATAAAGGAAGAGAATATTTGGCATACAACTCCGAGTCAGCATGGGACTGACCCAGCACATGTGCTTGGGTGAATGAACTGAATGTCTCTGTTAGTAAGGTTATTGACAGAATCTAGCAGAAGAGCAGAGTTGCCCAGATCTCAGCCGCTGTCTAGATGGACGAAAACGACTTGTTTATTTACCTAGCAGAAGGGCAGAGTTGCCCAGATCTATAGTACATTAGCTAGGAATGAAACTAAGTAAAAGTAAACTCACCTCAGCCGCTGCCTAAATGGACGAAAACGACTGAGGTGCCAATAACCATAGAAAAGTATATATACTATGGGCGGAGGTATACTTGCATTAGGTTACCTGGAATGTTATAGAAATGAACCTGAAGAAAGGCCCTAAAGTGTAGTAATAAATGAGCAAATGAAAGTTAAAGGTTAAGTGAATCTAAGGGTCATATAGACAGTGTACTTCCAAGGGTTCCGGTGCTTCCACCTTTGGAAGGGGTGTGGGAATTTCAGAAGGGGATCCAGAACTGAGTGGTTCCGAGGCTGGAACAAAGTTCCGGCCAGAACTGTTTGAACTTAGGGTTGATCTTTGACAGTTATGGACACTGGTGACAAGCAATTCCTCACCACCTGCCCACCCACCCACCCCCTTCACCATAAGCATATGTTGAGCAGTCAAATATATAGCCTGTACTGTTTGAATGTGCAAAGGTTGATGTGCCTGTTGAGGTAGAAATGTTGAGCCTTGGCCAAAGCATGGCCACATACCCAACAAGGATGAACAGCACCATGTGGGAATCAGGAGATTAGATGACCATGTTGAACAATTCAATTCACCAGAACAACTTCAGCATTTGGTTGCTGATGCCTGGTTGAATAGCTGATGTCAAAGATCAACCCTAAGTTCAAACGGTTCCGGCTGGAACTGTCTGTATTCAATTCTAGTGCTAAATGGTTCCAGCCTTCCAGCCTCGGAACCACTCAGTTCCAGACCCCCTTCTGAAATTCCTGCGCCCCTTCCGAAGGCAGAAGCACCGGAACCCTTGGAAGTACACTGTCTATATGACCCTTAGATTCACTTAACCTTTAACTTTCATTTGCTCATTTATTACTACACTTTAGGGCCTTTCTTCAGGTTCATTTCTATAACATTCCAGGTAACCTAATGCAAGTATACCTCCGCCCATAGTATATATACTTTTCTATGGTTATTGGCACCTCAGTCGTTTTCGTCCATCTAGACAGCGGCTGAGGTGAGTTTACTTTTACTTAGTTTCATTCCTAGCTAATGTACTATAGATCTGGGCAACTCTGCCCTTCTGCTAGATTCTGTCAGCTGACACAAAATGTTTTCATGTTGTCATTCAATGACTGTAGGGGCTTGAACCAGTGGATGTAGGCAAGTGGATGGGGGTAGTTGCTGAGATGCGATGGTAGTCTGAAGATGGCTCAGACTTCGGCCACACGGAGACCTGCAAGTATCCAAGTCAGTATATTAACAATGGCAAGATCAATGTACTGTGTAGACCTCCTTGTTTCCATAGCTCAGCATTCACTTCCACCAGTACTGTATCATATCTGGCAAGTGTTGGTGGCTTGCGAATGCCATTGCTACAGTGCAGATGGGACCAAATTCTGGAGTTCTTGCTTGCTGCGTGCTCCATTGGGAATGTGAAAATTACCAAGTTGCTGAAAAGATCAAAGTGGTCGTTAGTGTTGAGCTCAAAAAATTGATGTCTATGAGGTAGGGTATTGATGAATGCTTTGAGTGCATGAGGAAACAAACTGCACCATGCTGCTGTTCTAGATACAGGATGGTTTTCTTGGGAAATTGTGGCTACTGAGCTATCTGGTAGCATTGGGAGGAAGATGGTACAATCACTGGGCGACGCTTGAGATCCTGCCTATCAATATCTGAATCACTGGAAAGGGAGGATTCCACGTCAGTGTGACTGGTTTTGTGACACCACACCAGGTAATGGCTGAATCAGATGACCGCTTCTTGCTGTTGGAGCCATCTGGTCATCTGAACTGTGTAGTCTTTTCTACTGGTTGCCACATAGGCTTTCTCAGCAAAGTCAATGTGAAGTTGTTCAGAGGTCTGTGTTCAGTCCATTAAAGCTGCCTAGGTTACATATGTACAGTATCAGTATAGTGAATGAGTAAATAGAACTTGGGAATGTTGAACTAATCCTGACACCCGAGCTCAACGAATACATCCTTCAAGCAATGGAAGTTGTTGAGAGCATGCTATAAGGTTGCGAGTGTGTCGTCTGTGTATAAGTGGTACTGAGCAAGGTGGACAAAGTCGATGAGGCAATGGGCAGCCTGCAGGACATGTGGTTCTGTGATTGCACCAATGAGGACATTGATGAACACACATTCTAGCTGCTTGTGGTCAGTGGCTGTCCATTGCTTGACAGTTGAGATCCTATTTTTGAAGTGTCAAAGCCCCAGAAATACGGGCATCACTTGGAAACATGCATCAAAGTGAGTTGTCTCTGCGAGTGTGCTGCACCGTTTTTTGAGGTGGTCCTTGATGATCCCTTGGTACAGCTGGTGGAGGATGTTGAAGGTGATGCAAATGAAAATGTCAGTGTAGGGTATTAACTCCTGAACGCAGGTGATAGAATTTTGCATCCACAGCTCAAGCTCCTCCGAGTTGCTCTTGCCCTTCAGTGGATTGTTATCAATTGGTCCAGCATCTCCATAAATCTGAACAAGTTTGCAAGACCACTCTGGCCCTGTGGGAAGCTTATCCACAAGTTTCAAGAATATATAATTGCTATGGTAGAATGGCTGAGTTTGACTCTTTGTCTTGACCAAGGTATGTCAACAAATCAGTAAATAACCAGACTGAACAAACACTGACTATTGGTAGCTTTAGAAATTCTTCTGTGGCTTTCTGGTAAATGTTCTTGATGAGCCACTGTGCAAGCTCCCATTTGTCACAATCTGCAAACAGTGCGTATGTGCCTCCTCCCGAGCCACACTGGAATAGCCTCATTTGTTCAAAAGGGGTCGTGTTGTGTTTTAAAATGTCTGCAGCTGCTTGGGCTGAAAACTCTTCAGCAAAACGGGGAAAATAATCATCTTCTGCACTTTCTGTCATGTGCTTATCCTTGCGCTCATCCTCACACTCATCCTTGTGGGGTCCATTTTCTCTGTCATCATGTCCATTGGGTGCATTGAAGTGTACATCAGGATTGTTATCTTTGTAAGGTAAGTCCATTCCTTCCAGTGTGTCCTCCATGTCATGATCTGAGCTTTGACCTCCAGAAGCATGTTGTGCATGTTGTACATCAGTTTGCAACTGTTCCCAACATTGCATGGAGTATGCAATGTGCTGATGTACATCACCAGCAGTTGTAAAGGTACATTTGCAATAATTGCAGGTGTGATCTGCCTGCCAAATGTTATGATGTGGCATTGGCAGGGTAGTTGACAGAATGAAGTCAAGAGGTGGATCTTATATTTTGGTGGCCCAATCTGTTAAATCCTGGGGAGCTGTTTTGCCTGACACCAATAGTCCCTTCTATGATCCTGCCATTGTCTCCAAAGGGATGAGTAAGTCTCCATTCTCCTTTTTTTCCAGGTCATCTGATATTACCGCTCTTTGTTTAGATCTTCATCGGGTGCCAAGTCTCCATTCTCCCATCTCCTTTTTTTCCAGATTCCAAACACCACAAATAGCCTAGCCCAACTGATATCACTTGGACCCTGTGGTGATTATCAAACCTGATCTGGTACGTCCCCTTGTATAAGACTTTTTTAGCAACTCATCTAATCTTGCTGCTACAATTGCCAGTTTATTACTTCACATCCAACCCCAAGATGACCCTGTGGTTGTCCTCTACAGCCCTTCTTCGCTTACTCTTGATAACTTGCCTGCTCTGACGTTCAGCCATTCATTGGCCGCACCTGTTATTGGCCACTGCAATGAATATTATTTAATCCCAATCAGGGCTTGTCCATTCAGTGTGATCAATACCCACTGTCATCGCATTGTCACTCCCGATAAGCTACACTCTTTATCATACCCCTAGCTAACTTTTGTCTTTCGCTAACTAACACTATGTCAAAACTATCCAAGGATGTAACCCAGACTCGGGGCACTCAGGAAGGAGCTGCTATTGCTTCTGGTGGATGTCTTTGTTGACCCTCAGCCAAGGTTCAAGAAATGCTAGGTAAGCACCTACCTCAGCTATAAGACCATTGTATCTGGATGCTAACTGAATAATTCAAGAGGAACAGGAACAGGAGAAGATTTCTCACCAACAGGAAACTCTTGCCAAGGCAAAGAGTCATGAGGAATGAATCCGGAAGTACAATCAAGTCACAAGAGCTGCTCAACATGATCTTCTCAAGGTCAAATCTTCTTGAGTGGAAAAGACAACTGCTACTGTGCTGACTATTGTTGACAAAGCGGTATGTAGATTCATGCTTTGAACACATTGTTTACTTAACGTTTATTAATTTGAGTTGTGTGCTGCAGGGGGTGTTAGTCAAACTCTGAATCATACCAATCTTGCCATGCCGACACTCATTGTGTGGAATGGTAATGTCCCACCTCCACTGACAACTCCCAAATCCTCTCAGAAGGTAAGTTTGGTATATTCTGTTATCAGTTTGGATATCAATGGATTTACAAAGACTGCCTCTGCATGTTCACATTTCTGAGCTAGTGCAGTCCCTCAAGTTGGACATGCTTAGCTTGAATCCTTTAGACATAACCTCATGCAAAAGGTCCTGTACTCCCACTCCATTTCCTGGTAGAGAGACAGATGAGTAAGTAGGACACTTTATGTGGATCAGCAACTAACAACTATGTCATCCTTCATAGGTTGACCAACGGACCTAAAGGTTTTAAGCCTTCTGTCAGTGAGATGTACAAAAATACTGATTATGGGAATGATGACGATCCCAATGTTCCACCCTTTACTCAAAGGAAGCAGGTCTACTGTATCATGATGAGTGATGAGGATGAGCCCTTGGCAGGCATGGTGATCATATGTATATGAGGCAAAGCCCATGGTGAGCAACAAGGAAAGCTTGTTAGCTGACTTTATGCTTGCTTCAGGCAATGAGTAGCTCATGGCGTCGACCAAAAAGACCCCAACTGGAAGTAGGTGACCCAAGGTGGCCAATTATAATGTGGCAACTCATCGCATTCTCAACACTGCCATTCACTTGTATTATGTTCTCTTGCTGACAGATAACCCTTTCCCTGATATGCAGGTTGAGCTTGAGTTCATGAGGGAAGCTTGGAACTTGAGTTGTGAACACTACAGGTCCACAAACCTCCACCTTGATGCTGGTCTCATCTCAGTAGTAAGCAATATTCACAGATTGTATACTACTTACTTGACATTATTTAGATCATGGCGTGAGGCTCTAGCCTGTGTGGGGAATTCAAAACAAAAGCATAAGCAATTGTTACCACTGTGCATGGGTTCGAAATAGGTGATGGGACTGCCACCAGAGAGAAAAATTGAAATCTGATTATTGAGCTAAAGTCTGAGTCAACATTTGCTTACCGCGTGAGTACTAGAATCAAGGCTAGTGATACTACTAATTAGAATTCCTGTCATCTTCAGGAGCTCCACCCTCGTCACACTGGGATTTATCAACACAAGGCTATTCAGCAGATCATCAATGAAGTTCTCTTCAAGAGCAAGGCAGACAAAGGGATTAAGTGGGTGGAATATTACAACCTGTTCCCCCATGTTGGATTTGCACTGACGCTCACAGCAGTAAGAGTTTTTACTAACTTCCAGGTCATGTTCTGATGTTTTTAAAAGATCGAGGGTACACTGGATGAATGGGCCACTGGATGATGTGAATCGATCCATTTCAAGGAAGACCAGTACAAAGGTATCTTCAAACATCACCTTAAGATGCTCGACTATTTACATCAGGAGAAGCGCAAAATGGATATATTGACCAGAATGCTACAGCAAGTCTTTGACAACGGAAGGTATGTATGTTGAGTACTTTATTTATACAGCTCTGACTTGTGAGTGCAGGTTACATGCAGGCATCAACATCATACAGAAAGAGAGTAATAGGGCAGCTTGTCTCTCCCAGGATGTCATTCAAGATGTGATTGAAGAATTTGGACAGGAAGTTGGACATGAGGTTGAAGTGGATAGGATTGAGGTTAAAGAAAAGGAAAGGGAGGGAAATGATATGGACGAGGATGTAGAGCATCCTGAAGTTGAGATAGAGGGTAATGTGAAGAAGGAAATGGAGTAGTAGAGTATATCATTGTTGATGGAGTATTGTAGCTCTATGCAATGTAGTGCTACATGGCTCTCTGTAGCACTTTCAGCTAATGCTACAGATTGCTACACTTAACTATGGTAGTGCCATGGGAGAATCAAGTGTCTATATAGTACTATATAATTGAGGAAAGACTATGATGTCTACCAGGACTATAGATACTACTTAGTGCTAAATAGCACTCTGAATTTTTGCAGATGTGTTTGGTGGTCAAATTTGTGTTCATGTCATTAAGATTCTTCTCAATGGTGACAAAGCATTCAATGACTATCCATACCACTCGGACCCTCTGCTCCAGCACAAACCTTGGCAGAAACTTGCAGCCAGTCCCAAAACCAAGCAGTACCACCTTCGTACATCAACCATTGATGAAAGTTCTGTTTCTGAAAACATTGCTGTCATCAATGATATATATATCAGCCAACTTCTGTAAGATGACCCACAAGGAACTCTCTGACATGGCCATTCCAAGCATCAATAATCAGTCAATGAATGCATGGATATGGGGTGTCAAAGTCCTTTGGATGGAAGATATCAACCCCTTTACTCAGCTCTGGTGCATCCAACTTGGCTTCAGTCTCTTTCACCTCTATATGAACCTCATCTGGGCCCTACTGCACATCCATTGTGGATTGGTTGCCAAAGCAGGGAGTTTTTGCTACTTCTTTGCTGTCCTTGATCATATGTGTCTTGGTTGTAAACACCCCAATTACTACACATTACTTGTGACCCTCATGCAAATTCTCCATGGTATCATCCTGAATGCATGGAAGGTTGAATGTGGTTACTTGTCACTTGCAGCATTTTCACTCTCAAATCCAACTCCTCAATAGCTCTATGACATTGTAAGCCAGATCCTCCATAATCATGTAAACCCATCACTGGACCCATCAGGCAAGGCACCACATGCTGTACCAATCTGTTACAATCGGTATATTCTCATACCCCTATGTTCATTGGACTTAACATTTTCTATGTTTAACAACAGATGATCTTATCTTTATCTTATCTTGTCCGCTTTACCCTTATCTTGTGTATCATAGTCATCTCACCTTTTCACTCCATTTCATGCACAAGACTTCTTATCTTCCCCATTTCACATTATGTTTCACATCTCCATTTCAGATCTATGTTTCACCTTTTCACAGAAGCATTTGATCACGCTTCTCTTCCATTCCTTGATATACATGTTTCACTCATGTTTCACTTTTGTTTCCATTCTGCCATTGTTACAGTTTTTCTCCTTTCCCCTCGTCTCTACCTTTTCCTCTTCCCTTGATGAGTACACCTCTTCTTTGGTCTCTCGCGGATGATATGGGATGCGGGCCTTTTACTGATTAGCCCTTTTCACTCTATATTTGTACTTCTTTGATCTTTTCCTTCTTGTTCTATGGATGACTATCTCCTCGGCTGACTCTCTTACGTCAGCCTCGTAGTTCCTATCTCTCCCCTCGTATTACTGCAGATGACGCATATGATTACATCATCGTTCTTTTACCTTCTTCTTTATTCCACGATGACACGTCCCTTAGTACATATACCGACTTGTCGTGTACCTGTAGTCTCTATTCTCGTTCTATGCAATCATAGCGTACTCTTGAATCCTGCAGTCCGATCGACTCAGTACCTTCGTCACTTGTCACCACTAGTAAATCCCTGACGTCCGATTGACTCAGGCCTTCGTCCATCGTACTTCGAGAACCGTTGATCCTTGTACTTGCTCTGACGTTGAGTCTCTTTGTGAGTACCTCCAGAGAAGTAATCCCTCGAGACTATTCTTTGGGTATGCTTCACGTAACAAAAGAACGAGAATTATCTTTCATTCCTCCTATTCAGGAGTAGGACACCCCACCATTGAGCAACATTTCTTTCCACTCTAGTTGTGCCCTTCGCTCATGCTACAGACTTCCACCAGACAATGAACAATCGGACATCGACGTTGACTTCCAAGACCCTGAGCCCATTGAACCACCTCGTGCCACTGTGAACCCATACCAGGCCTTAATCCCTGTACCCCCTTGATCACCAGGAACCCCCAGACAATCTCGAACCCCAGCACCCCCTCGCCACCCCAGTGAACCTATCCCTGTCCCCATGTCCTGCGCACCCACCGAGTTGAAAGCGGCCCTCCCCACTGACTTTTCTGGAGAACTCTCTGATGCAACGCGATGGATCAAGGCCATGCGCACATACTTTGCCATCAACAAAGATATTTACACCCTCGATTCCCAATGCATCATGACCACATTGAATAAGATGAGCCAAAGACATGGAGTCTCCTTCTCCGAGATGTGGTATGACAAGATGGCCGATACCCATGCTGATCCTCTTGACCTTACTTTCGACAAATTCACTGAGAACTTCGAATCCACATTCTTCCCCTTCGACACCAAAGCAACCGCCCGCCACGAACTTTTGAAACTCACGCAGAAGTCCTTCCGACGACCTGATGGAGTCCATGACGATGGATTCCAAAAATACATCACCGACTTTCAGAACCTTTCTGCCCATGCAGGTATCACAGACGACGTCACCCTTATCGACCAATTCTCTTTGGGGCTTGACCAACAACTCGCGACAATGATTCTCTCTATGACAACCATCCCCACTATCGTCAAAGAGTGGATTGAGAAGGCTAAAACATTCCACGCGCAGAAGATGCACATTCTCACCCTGAAAGGAGGAAGACCCTCCTCGTTTTCTCAACCATCCTTTTCCTCCCGTGATCCCAATGCAATGGACGTTGACGCTGTCACAATTGCCAAACTTAACCCCCAGGAACGTGCCAAATGCATCTGTGAAGGCCGATGTTTCCATTGTCGCAACACAGGACATAATGCCAATCAATGCAAGAATCCTTTCACTCACCCATCTCGCCCTCTGACCACTCATCCCCAGAACATTCGCGCTGTGGATACTACATCTTCCACCCCTGTTGCCTCGACTTCTTCCATCCCTACCACTACTCCTACCCCCTCTGACCTCTCGTCCTTCGTCAACTCCCTTAAGACCCAGGGGAAGGATGAAGGGGAGATCCTCCAAGTCCTCCAAATGTGTTACGAGGACTCCACACCCACTAAAGAAGAAGTATCTGTTTTGAACATTAGTCAGGATTTTTAAACCGGGGAGTTGCACCGACGTCTTCTTCCCTTGATATTCACCATGTACTTGTAGCACCTCGAAATGAACGCACTCTTCGTTTCCCCGTAAAACTACAAGTTGGTAACCAAACTGTAGTTACCACCGCCCTCGTCAATTCCAGTGCTACTGGAAATTTCATAGACCTAGGACTTCTCTCCCACATGAACTTCCCTATGATATGCCTTCCCAACCCTATTGAAGCCTACAATATTGATGGTACCCTCAACAAAAGAGGTACCATTTTGTGGAAAGCCAAACCCCTCGTCCACATCGCCAAACGATTCGAACATCTTGAACTCATGGTTGTTTCTCTCAAACGAAAACAAATCATTTTAGGCATGCCTTGGCTAAAATCTCAAAATCCTCAGATCAACTGGGCCTCTCACACCCTCTCCTTCCCTTGTATTCCATTCAGCTCTCCCCCTGCAGAAGAGCCTTCCTGATGTTATCTTCTTCGCCTCCTCGACCTTGATGTTGATCAAGAAATCTTCTCCTTATTTGCAGAGCGTTATCCCGATGGGGTTGATGTGTCTCCGAGTGAGTACCACCCCCATGAGCCCGAAGGCGAAACTATCAACAAGATCACCCTATCCACCCAACTTGCCCAAGAAAGTAAACCTCTCGAAACTTCTCTTCCATCTTGGTGCAAGGACTTCGAAGATGTCTTTTCCGAAAAAACTTATGATCAACTCCCCCCACACCATTCTTTTGACCATACCATTGAACTCAAATCTTCCTTTGTCCCGAAGATTGCCAAGGTTTACCCTCTCAACCCGAAGGAACAAGACACATGTCGCGCTTTTATTGATGAGCACCTTAAGACTGGACGAATTATCCCGTCCAAATCTCCCCAAGCTGCATCCTTCTTTTTTGTCCCTAAAAAGAACGGATCTCTCCACCCGTGTCAAGATTACCAATACCTGAACTCCCACACTGTCCACAATGCATACCCACTTCCCCTTATCCCTCCTCTTATCGACCGGATGAAGAACTCTACCTGGTTCACTAAATTCGATATTCATTGGGGATATAACAATGTTCAAATCAAGGAAACGGACCAATGGAAAGCTGCGTTTGTTACTCCGTATGGACTTTTTGAACCAACCGTCATGTTCTTTGGCTTCTGTAATGCTCCCCCTACCTTCCAAGCTTTCATGAACCATGTCTTCGCTGACATGATTGCTGAGAGATGGCTGGAAGTGTACATGGATGACCTCGGCATTCACACTAATGGTGATCTTACTCTTCATCACGAACGAACCCGACGTGTTCTTCTTCGTCTCCGCGAACATAACCTTTCCCTCAAAATAACCAAATGCACCTTTGATACCCCCCGCATTGAATTCCTTGGCATGATCATTGGCCAAGGACAAGTAAGGATGGACCCCATCAAGACCGCTGCTATCCGCGACTGGCAACCGCCCACCTCCGTCAAGGGCATTCGTTCTTTCTTGGGATTCGCTAACTTCTACTGGAAGTTTATCCCCAACTTCTCCAACACCGTCGCCCCCCTCACCTTGCTTACCTGGAAAGACCAACCCTGGCTTTGGACCCCTCTCCAACAACATGCCTTCGAATCCCTCAAAGCTACCTTTTCCACCTCTCCTGTCTTAGCTATCCCCAATGTCACTCGCCCCTTCTCTGTTATGACTGACACCTCCCTTCTCGCTGCTGGTGCCGTTCTTCTCCAAACTGATACCAATGGAGACCTTCACCCCTGTGCCTACTTCTCCCGCATGTTCGCACTTGCCGAACGAAACTATGATATTTATGATAGCGAACTTCTCGCTGTCATCCTCGCCCTCTTGGAATGGCGTCATTACATCCTTGGTACCACTCATCCCATCACAGTTATCATGGACCATAAGAACCTTTCCTACCTTAAGGACCCGCGTAAACTCTCCCATCGTCAAGCTCACTGGTCTCTCTTCCTCCAGGACTTTGACATTCTTTGGAAGGTCCTTCCTGGCACTCTGATGGCCCCCGCCAACACCCTCTCTCATTGTGACCCTGTAGATACTTCCCAAGACAATGTTGACTCTTCTATCATTCCCAATCCTGTAGTTATTAACGCTTTGGACCTTACCTTGGCCTCTCATATCAAAAATTCTTCGTCCTCCAATCCCCTTGTTCTTCGTGCCCTTGCCAACCTTGATGACGGTTCACCTTTGTTTCCTTGGTCTTCTCTTTCTGACTGGTCCTTTGATAATGGCCATCTTTATTTTCGTGGTCGTATGTATGTTCCTCCATCATCTCGCTCCACTTTACTTCACTCGATTCATTCCTCTCCGCTTTCTGGCCATTTGGGTTGTTTTCGTACAAAGGCCATTCTTGAACCTGACTTTTGGTGGCCGGATCTTTCTTCCTTTGTATCTCATTTTGTTGCTGGTTGTTCTGTTTGCCAACAGAACAAGATCCTCACCCATCCGACTACCCCGCCCCTTCTCCCCATTTCTTCTTCCTCAGCCCTTCTGTTCCGCCAACTCTCCGTCGACCTTGTCACTGATCTCCCCCTCTCCAATGGTTTCGATTCCTTGATGGTCATGGTCGACCATGGCCTTATGAAGGGGGTAATTCTTGCTCCATGTTCTAAAATGGTCGATGCCAAAGGAATCGCCCAACTCTTTTTTGACTTTGTCTTCAAACGCTTCGGCCTCTACAACTCCATCATCTCTGACTGAGGCCCACAATTCACCTCTGCATTCGCTAGGGAACTAGCGCGCCTCCTCAAATATGATGTCCGCCTATCCACCGCCTATCATCCCCAAATCAACGGACAAACTGAACGAGCAAACCAAGAAATTGAGACGTATTTGCGCATCTTTTGTGCTCATAACCCACATGATTGGACTAAATTCCTAACCTCTGCCGAGTTTATCCACAACTCCGTCCCCCACAGTTCCACGAAAGTTTCTTCATTCTCCTTGCTGTATGGCTACGAACCTTGCACCTACCCCGCCCTCGGAAAAATGTTCATCCCAGCTTTGGAAAATCGCTTATCTTCCCTAGAACATGCCTGAAAAGAGGCTCTCGCTGCACATGAATCCGCTCGTCAGATCATGATATTCCACTCTTCTTGCAAGTTCTCCCCTTGGAAAGTAGGCGATAAGGTATGGCTTGAAGCCACCCATCTCCGCCTCGGCTATCCTTCCCGGAAACTCGCCCCCAAATGTCATGGACTGTTTGAGATCTCTCAGGTCCTATCTCCCCTCACCTACTGTCCCCGTCTCCCTCCCACATGGAAAATTCATGATATATTCCACGCCACTCTCTTATCTCCTTATCGTCAAACCGAAGCACATGGTCCTTCCTTTCCCCGACCTCCGCCTGACCTTATTGATACCAAAGAAGAATACAAAGTCGACCATATCGTATCTCATAAAGGATCACAAGGTCGCTGATTGTATCTGACTGCATGAAAAGGGTACTCTTCGGCCGAAAATACATGGGAACCCGAAAGTAATCTCAGCCATGCTCCCACCATCCTGTCATCTTATAAATGGACCCATCATTTATCCTAAGTCCCCATTCTTTTCTCCCTCCTTTCTACTCGGGAAGTGGCGTCTCTCTGTGAAGTATCCCCCCAATCTATGTTTTTTGACGATTTCCTCTTCCTCAATAACCAATATGTCGTTTGTTTCTTCTTTTGCTACACCTTCTTTGTGTCCTTCTTCTTCCTTACTCTCTTCCCCGCTTCATTCCAGGCGTGTCTCGCCTACCTTTCTACCGATCTCCGCCGCCCATTCACTTTACGCCGCCATTCTCGCGAATCCCATCCTCCTCCACGCCGTCGGGGCCCTCCCTTTATATGATGAAGACGTTGTCACCCAAGAACTAGTCTGCCTCTTTCATGAGGTATCCATCACTCAGTTGTATCACTTTCAGGCAGCTCCCAGTGATCTTCCCGCTGAATTTGGTGCTCCCCTTCATCTTCACCTGGCCAAACTTCCCCGGTGAGTTTTATCAATTCTTCATCTCTATGGTTTCCAGCAATACGTTGAACGTCTCTCCCCTTCCATCATCTACCCTACCTTTCGTCGCATCTACCTCTCTCTACCCATGGCTGATCGTGATCGTTATCTAGAACGAGCTCAACTGCCTGCCGTCGTGGATTCTCCTCCTCCTACTCCCATACTACCCATTCCTTCTCGCGCCCCCGCTCTTATCACGCGGATTACCTCCCCTCCCTCTTCCTCTTCGTCTTTTCCCTCGTCTTCCCCCACCGCAGTTGAGGAAGCTCCCGAACAAGTAGCCTGGTCCAACACAATAGAAGCCATTCACTGCCACCTCCCTGATGGCAGCTGAGTCTTGTCTTTGCCTACCCACATCATGCCCATCCACCCTCGTCGTCCCACCTCTGCCCTCACCGAATGCTTTTGGTGTCATCATCTCGGCCACTATCGTGAGGATTGTCCCAATTACTCCTGCCTGTACTGTCACCAGTCAACCCCTGGCCATCCTCAGTCCGCTTGCCTTCGCATGCAATGCGACTTTTGCCATCATTGGGGACATGGACGCTGCTTTTGCCCTGAACGAGTATGCGGCCATTGCAATCAACACGGACACTTGGCAGATGACTGTCCATTTGAGGCGTTATCTTACGAACAATCCACCATTTTCTATGGCCCTTCCTCTCTCCCTCCCGATGTGACTACCTGATGGACTATTTATCGAACCTGAAGTTCGATTGTACGAAGGGGGTAATGTTACAGTTTTTCTCCTTTCCCCTCGTCTTTACCTTTTCCTTTCCCCTCATCTCTACCTTTTCCTCTTCCCTCGACGAGTACACCTCTTCTTTGGTCTCTCACAGACAATATGGGATGCGGGCCTTTTACTGATTAGCCCTTTTTACTCTATGTTTGTACTTCTTTGATCTTTTCCTTCTTGTTCTATGGACGACTATCTCCTCGGCTGACTCTCTTACGTCGGCCTCGTAGTTCCTATCTCTCCCCTCATATTACTATGGATGACACATATGATTACATCATCATTCTTTTACCTTCTTCTTTATTCCACGATGACGCGTCCCTTAGTACATATACTGACTTGTCGTGTACCTGTAGTCTCTATTCTTGTTCTATGCAATCATAGCATACTCTTGAATCCTGCAGTCCGGTCGACTCAGTACCTTCGTCACTCGTCACCACTAGTAAATTCCTGATGTCTGATTGACTCAGGCCTTCGTCCATCGTACTTCGAGAACCATTGATCCCTGTACTTGCTCTGACGTTGAGTTTCTTCATGAGTACCTCCAGAGAAGTAATCCCTCGAGACTATTCTTTGGGTACGCTTCACGTAACAGTCATACTGTGTGTTGGCCTCATGCATTTCACTTCCATTTTACCCTATGCCCTTTCTCCTTTCATTTCCAGATCGTTAGATATGCTCACAATATGTATATACCTCCAGTAGGTACTTAAGGCTTGATGCCAGCATCAAAGAACTCTAGTCTAGTTCTCTTGGTGTTTTTTCCTAAGCACTATAAGAAGGACTCTACTTGGCCTAACAAGCCTCTTTTCTTATCTCCCTCTTAGTCCAAGTTACTATTGGCAATCTAAGGGAGTTGATGCTCTAGGATTGTTTCATTAGAACTAGACTCTACTCTTACCTTTACCTTGCCAATCAATGCAACTTCATTCCATGCGACACAAGTGCATCCCCACGAAGGATTGCTGCACTAGGAGCTTATGGTAGAGTCAGTGCCAATCACCTTCCACCATTCCCTTTGCTCTTTCCCCTCCGCTTCAGGTCAAGCTGGCCCATCTAACCCTTTGTACATGGCATCAGCCGAAGTAGCTGAGTCAAGTACTGACAAAGTAGTGGACGCTTTAAAGTGTACAGCTTCACCAGCGGAATCAGTAGGCCTACAGGGTGTGGAGAGGACTCCATCGCCAACACCATGGTTACTTTCAGCTGCAGAAGAATTCTTAATGCACTTAGAAGCAGACTTACAACTGTCTGACTTCTCTTTCGCTCCAGATGAGGAGAGTGTAATAAGACAGGTAGCATTCAAATTAGAATTGGGAGACCTTGACACCTCATCCACTGAAAGAGCATCCCAGCACTCAGTGGTGGAAGACCTTTCCATAGATCCAAACAACCTCCCCCTTAGCCACTTGGACGTAAGCTTATCTGTTCATGTTCAGTCATTACTCAAAGAACTGTACCACCTGTTTCCCTTCAAAGAAGAACTGCAATTCGGAGAACAAAGAGAGTTATCACCCCTAAGTCCCCTCACCCCGTCACTGATCATGAAATCTAGCTGCAAAAGAAAAGATTATGATGAAGAAGTAAGACCAGAAATTAAGAAATTGGTTAAAAAGGAAAAGAATCTCTCACCAACAGATTACTAGAGACAGGGAATACAACACTGAATACTCTAGAATTACTTTAAGATCCCCCAAGTCTCTATGCAAACCCGAATCCTACCATACAAAGTAGAGAAACTCCTCCTCCCCCCTACATAATCATGTCTCAATGAATCAATCAAATTCTTGGAGATGCCACTGTACCATAGGAGGACAAAATTGTAGCTGTCCTTCAAGAATTCAATGAAAGGATGGTAGACATACAAAATTTAACCAATGAAGTCAATATACTTACACAAAACAATAATCATCTCACCATCAAAGTAACAGCACTCTTAGCAGCTAGAGCAGGAGCTGGTGTGGCAGCACCTGGAACATCAAGATGAGTAGAGGTATTCGCAGATCCAGGGGAGTATGATGAGTCAAAAGCTAAGTTTGAAGAATGGTGGGCCAAGATGAAAGCTTGGCTTTCCATAAATTCAGGCATGATCACTCCCAACTCTTCTGAGGCAGTAGTTGCTGTCCTCTCACATTTAAAAGGATCCAAAGTGGGCAGCTTTGCCCAAACAAGGCTTGCACAAGGCAGGTGGTATGACTGGCCTACCCTTGTTGATGAATTGGAAGGGCTCTTCTGGAGCACCAGCCAAAAGGACTGGGCACATATCCAATTAAGCAAATGTTACCAAGAAGATACTCCTACCAATGACTTCATCATTTGATGGGAAGGACTATACTAACAAGCTGACATTAATGCTTCACATGCAGTTGAATTGTTGGAGAAAAATACATGAGGAGTGATCATTGCTCAAAGTTTCAGAGAAGGAAACTGTCGCATTTCCCCCACACTCTATCTCCAGTAAAACAACCCTAAAGCGTAGCTCCCTTAGGTTGCCAAAAGATACTTGGACTGGATAGAGAGATATGAGAGTAGGCTTGTTAGGCCAAGTAGGAATCTTTCTTATAATGCTTAGGGGAAACACCAAGAGAACTAGACTGGAGTTCTCTGGTGGGGCATCGAGCTTTAAGTACCTACTGGAGGTATGTACATGTTTGGGACATATTTAGTGATCTGGGAATGAAAGGGAAAAAGGCATAGGGTAAAATGGAAGTGAAACATGGAAGGCCAACACACAGTGTGGCAGAATGGAAGAGAAGTGTAACATGTGTGAAACATATGTATCCAGGGAATGGAATAGATGCATGATCAAACACTTCTGTAAAAAGGTGAAACATGAAGATGTGAAATGAAGAAGATAAGAAGTCTCATGTGTGAAATGGAGTGAAGAGGTGAGATGACTTATGACACATGAGATAAGGCTGAGTGATAATGAGATAAGATAAAATATTAGATTGTCTGTTGGTATCCATAGAAAATGTTAAGTCCAATGAACATAGGGGTATGGAAATATACCATTCATAACATCCAGGAGATTAGAAGGGTTGGCACTGCACAAGAGTCCCTTGACTTCATCAGAGGTAGAACTCAGAAGTGAGCCTTGGCTCAACCCTCTCGGAGAGATCTGAATGCAATGGATATCAGTGTGGCCAACAAGGGCTGCTACAACTGCAGCCAAGAAGGCCATTTTATTAAAAATTGTAAGAAGCCAATCATCGCTTGCCCCTCCTGCAAATGGCTTGGAGGGCAGCACAAGAAAGGCTGCAAGAAAGGAAGTGGCTGACAGGTACGCAAAGCACATATGTCCTGGAATGACAATAAAAGTACCACAAGTGATGATGAATGCGAGGTCTGCAAGACCTCAAAAGGAAAGTTGAAAGGTTGAGATTTCTCAGCCTCTGTTAAAGGAATGAGTTTTGAAGAAGAGGCCACCTGGTTCAAAGATCAGGAGGCTATGTGTAAGAAGTCAGAAAAAGCCTAAACCCATGGAATGTATCTGGGTGTTCCAAGGGTTCTTTCTTGAATAAGTATTTCCCTTTGCCAGTTGAGGAGTCAGACAATGATGACTCAGCTGATAATTCTCCATTTACCTACACATCAGGGATATTAAACCTGTGCTTGATTCCACTTTTCCAAAGAATAAAAAATCTCTGAAGACTTCATCCTTCAGTTATCTTTCCAAAATCTCAGAAAATGAAGTCTTTGTATGTAACATCAATCCTATGTGGGAAATCATGTTATCCATTCAAGTCGTGCCCCTCAGAGCATGCCACTTCCTTATGAAAGTCAATGCCCTGCTTGACAGTGGTGCAAATGCGATCTTTATCAATAGATCTTGGGTAGAGAAGCCCAAGTTACCCCTTTCTAAGTTACACCATACCATCCCCCTTTTTAACATAGATGGAACAAAGAATTCTGCAGGGAATATCACATACTTAGTGGACCTCATAATTGAGTACCAGGGTCATCATGAAAAGGTTACAGCTGAAGTAACAGACCTTGGAAAGAACGCTCTGATCTTTGGATTTTCTTGGCTGAAATGTCACAACCCAGAAATTGATTGGGTCATGGGCTCAGTATGAATGACATGTTGCTCAAGGCACTGTCACACCCTCCAAGAAAAGCCAGTCTTCATTCGTATGATTGAAAAGGAAGAAGAGGACATCCAGTATCAAGTCCATGCCACAATCTGTGCCCTAGAGGACAAGTCAAAGATGGATGTAGTGGCAGAGCAACTCGTTCTCCCATAGTATCACAATTATCTAAAGGTGTTCAGTAAGGCCAAATCTGAAAGGATGCCAATAAGAAAACTATGGAATCACGCCATCGACCTCAAAGACATGTTTTAATCCAAGAAAGGTTGTATCATCCCTCTATCTGCATAAAAACAGAAGGAAGTCACCGCTTTTCTAGATGATTAGCTGGCTAAAGAATATATCCATTCCTCCAAATCCCCTCAAACCTCACCAGTATTCTTTATCCCTAAGAAAGACGGCAAAAAGCACATGGTACAGGATTATAGTTATCTAAACAAACACACGGTTAAGAATAACTACCTGCTACCCTTAATTTCCCAACTGGTGGATGAATTAAAAGAAGCTAAACTATTTATGAAGATGGATCTTTGATGGGGCTACAACAATGTCCATATTAAAGAAGGCGATGAATGGAAGACTGCTTTCTTCTGCTACAAAGGAGCATTTGAACCCCTAGTCATGTACTTTGGGCTATGCAACTCCCCCAGCACTTTCCAAGCAATAATGAATGAAATATTCGCTGATATGGAGGACATACTTATGGTTTACATTGATGACCTAATGATATTTACTAAGACGGATGACCAAGACAAACACGACAGAGTCATGCATAAAGTATTGTGGAGATTAGAAGAAAATATCTCTTTGTTAAGTCAGACAAGTGTTTCTTCTCAAAGAAGGAAGCCGAGTTCCTTGGCATGATGGTCAGTATTGATGGAATCAGAATGGATGATTCAAAAGTCAAAGCCATCTTGGAATGGCCAGAATCAAAGAATGTCAAAGGAGTCTGCAGTTTTCTCAGACTTGCCAATGTCTACTAAAGGTTTATTAAGGACTATGTGCAGCATGCTTGTCCCTTAAATGATCTATTAAAGAAGAAACAGCCCTTTGAGTGGAAAGAAGCACAACAACTCGTGTTCGACATGCTCAAAGAACATTTCATCACAGCACCCGTGTTGGCATTTCCAGACATTGATTGTCAATTCTGCTTAGAAACTGACACCTCTGACTATGCCACAGGGGCTGTACTATCTATATTAAAAGAAGACAAGTGGCATCCAGTTGCCTTTTCCAATCACAGTGTGATGCCTGCTGAACATAACTACCCCATTGCCGATAAGGAGATGTTGAGTATTATTCAGGCATTGGAAATATGGCAGCACTATCTGAAAGGCTCTCATCACCAGTTTGAGATCTGGAATGACCATGCCAACTTGAAGTACTTTATGCAGTCACAAAATCTGAATCAACACCAAGTCCGATGGTGGCAATGGCTTTTGCAATTCAATTATGCTTTTGTCTATAAGTCCAGAGCCACCAATGTCAAGGCTGATGCACTCTCTAGGAGAGAAGACCACACAGTCAGTATAGAATATGACAATGAAGGAATTATGATGATTTTGCCAGAGCAGATATGGATCCTACCGGTCATAATCCATGATGAAGGTGAACAAATCTTATATTCCATTAAGAAGAAGTTACATGTGCTCAAAGAGAGTGAAGTTAAGGAATTATGCAAGAAGCATGGAGTATGCTGTGTTGAAGAAGTATTATGAACTCCAGAAGGAAAAGTCTTCATCCCTCATAACGAATCCATTCACCTATCTATTATGAAATCCTGTCATGACTTGCCAGTCGCTGGTTATCCCAGTTATGAAAAAACCATAGAACTTCTCAGGAGAAGCTACTGGTGGCCTAACATGACTGTTTACATCAAAAATTATGTTGCTTGATGTGATCACTATGCATATATGAAAGGAGGTAACAAAGCTCCAGCAGGCACATTAATTCCACTTCCTATTTCAGAAGGTCCCTGGCAGGATGTCTCTGCTGACTTCACTACTGATCTTCCCTCCTCTGGCAGCTTCAACTCCATCCTTGTCATTGTAGATTGGTTCTCTAAAGAAACCATATTTATTCCATGCAACAAAACAGTTACAGTGCTGGATACAGCTAAATCATATCTTCACCACATATGGAAGAACCATGAATTACCCCATTCAATTGTATCAGATTGAGGACTGCAGTTCACTTCCCAAGTTATGCAGGATGTTTGCAAACACCTTGGAATTAAGTCTAAATTATCCACTGCATACCACCCACAAACAGATAGGTAAACAGAGTGCATGAATCAAGATCTCCAGAAATATCTCTGCATGTTTTGTGCTGAAAAGCAGGAAGAATGGTTGGACTGGCTTCCGATCACCTTATTTTCATATAACTTGAAGATCTTGGCATCTTCAAAGAAAACCCCTTTTGATGTCACACATTTATATGTCCCCCATATGGGTGTGGAACAATATGTCTCCAAAGCACCAGCCACTATGGAGTTTGCTGACTTGATGAGCAAGACTCTGGAGGAAACAAGACATACTGTAGTCTGAAGGCATCCCAAGAGCAAATGATAGCTCAAGTGGACAAACACCAGTCTGAGATTCTGCAATATCAGGTTGGAGATAAGGTCTGGTTAGCTACAGATAACCTGCGCTTGATGTGCCAATCCAAGAAGTTAACAAAATGATGGCTAGGCCCCTTCCCATCTTAGAACTCATGGGCCCCAATATGGTTAGGCTTAGACTTTCCAGGGGAAGAAAATCTACATTGTAAACATCTCTCACATCAAATCCTATAAGGAACAGTTGCCTGGTCAACCTGTCGTCTGGCCCAGCCCAGTTAATATCACTAAAGACTGCGAAGAAGTTCATAAAGTAGATTATTTGGTTGACTCCTGATTGAAGGGACATCACCTCAAATATCTGGTGCATTAGAAAGGCTTTGAAGAGACAGATTATACATGGGAACCACTTGGGAATCTTTTCAGTGCTCAGGACACCATTTGTGAATTCCACATTTTTCACCTGAATGCCCCATGAAAACTGTCCATGACCTTTGCCCAGTTCAAGAAGTTATTTAATCCCTACATGAATTATACCAAGTGCAAGTCACCACTCTTGAATTGCCTGAAAGTCAATCCCTAGAAGGGGGATAGTATTATTATTGATATATTCTCATATCCCTATGTTCGTTGGACTTAATGTTTTCTATGTTTAACAACAGATGATCTTATTTTTATGTTATCTCGTCCGCTTTACCCTTATCTCATGTATCATAGTCGTCTCACCTCTTCACTCCATTTCATGCACAAGATTTCTCGTCTTCCCTGTTTCACATCTCCATTTCAGATCTATGTTTCACCTTTTCACAGAAGCACTTGACCACGCTTGTCTTCCATTCCTTGATATACATGTTTCACTCATGTTTCACCTTTGTTTCCATTCTGCCATACTATGTGTTGGGCTTATATGTTTCACTTCTGTTTCATCCTATGCCCTTTCTCCTTTCATTTCCAGATCATTAGATATGCTCACAACATGTATATACCTCCAGTAGGTACTGTACTTAAGGCTCGATGCCAGCACCAAGAGAACTCCAGTCTAGTCTCTTGGTATTTTTCCCTAAGCACTATAAGAAGGATTTTACTTGGCCTGACAAGCCTCTTTTCCTATCTTCCTCTCAGTCCGAGTTACTATTGGCAACCTAAGGGAGCTGACACTCTAAGGTTGTTTCACAATCAATAATGTGAATCAGAATCTCCAAATCTTAACCTGTAACTTGCTCTATGTCTTTGAACTCATGCATGCAATATCAGACAGAGACTTTGAGAGGGTTAAAGATACGCTTGGATATCTGACAATGATCTTCCATGATGTCAGGTCTAATAACTATTGTATAGGGATTCTTCACTTTATTTTCAACCTCAAGCGTATCTGGACATTCAAGTTTGAGTGAGTGTCAATTTTCTGTGAGAACATTTCATTTAATTACACATTGGCATGACAGTGATGTCATGTATGACAATATGCTTGTCAACTTGCCTGGACTGGAGGGCCATTTCATGGCTATAGACCTGAATATTGAGCATCTCATACACTTTTTAAAGGTATCTTATAGTCTATCTGATTGGTTCAAGCCATTTTGATCATGGTGTAATAGCTGCCAACTTGCAACTATGCTTGATGCATTTATCTTTTTATTTTCTTCACTTCCTCAAGAGTAAATTCCTTATCAGGCACTCTGGACATGTGCCATCCCTTCATCAAGCACACAGGATAGGTTCTACCCCTTATCAGACACCTTGGACAGGTGCAATTTGCTTATCAACTGCACTAGGCATGCACAATCAAGTTATCTATGTATCAGAAGTGCAATCAACTCACATTAGATATGTGATAACTCTTATCTGCTGATTGCTGGCAACCTCTATCTAATCTCTAGGATGATCTGGACCACCCTTCTATGTTTCACCTCTTCACCATGTCACCATTTCACCTCTTCACACCTTCATCATATTACAGGATACCCCTCCAACCCTTCACATCTTCACTCCTTCACCTTTTCATCTCCTCACCTCTTCACCCTGTGATATGGCTATGTCTTCTCTTCTAATCATATATTATTCTTCCATTCCTGATCCATGCATCCTCCTCATGCCTTTCATCTCCTGCCACATCCATGCTTCTTTATTTATGATCTTTCATTAATTTATGATCTCTGCCACACCCTCATGGTCAGAGTTATGCTTTCATTTCATTATTTACATCCCTTCTGCTCATGTTCCTGCTTCTTTCCATGCTTCTCCCTCATGTTATGCTTCCATTCCATTCCTGTACTGATATATGTGTTGTATACATGTTCAGGAACTCATTTATCTATAGATCTATGCACAACATGTACATACTTTATGTAGTATATAAAGCCCCCAAAGCAGTGGCCAAGACTCCCCAGTCTTGCCCTCCTTGGAGTTTTCCCTACTGCTCCTCTGGCTGACTTGCTCCCCCCTTCCTATCCTTATGTGGGTTGATTTCCCTAAACTATGTCCCCAAGAAGTTAGCTACCAAGTGTATTCAAGAGCAAGCAGCCTTAGCAAGAGCTTTAGGTTGTTTCACATGGTCAAAAAGTGTTTTTTTGCAGCAAAGGGTATATATGCTAGTTGGGATTGCTTGAATGATATCTCAGTGACAATTGATCATCTTCAGCATGTTTGGAAGCAAGTTGGAAGTTCTCTGGGCATCTCGTATCATGATCTCACTCATATTACTTCCAACACTGACACTTCAGTATGAAAGATTATATACAAAGTCAACAAGCTTGTGATGCATGTGGTCACACCTGATCGTAACACAAATACAACAGTCAAACCTGTCATCAATACCATTTTATCTGGAGAACAGAAACTCAAGTCTTTGATATTAGTAACTTTTAACAAGAAGGTGTAGAGTATGTTAGCAGGTGTGGGAATTGAATCTGAGGAGGATGAAATACCACCCACTTCATTTGATAATTTCGACACAGCATTTGATCTCTCACATTCTCTCTCTTGATTTGAATGTGTAGTTATTATAATGACAGACTATAGCTTTTGTATAGATGGTAGTTCTCATTGCCTCTTTGCTAAATGTGCTACATTAAATGCTTTCTTGACATGAGCTCAATTGAACTATCTGATAATATCAAAGAGCTGTTGTCCATACTGAATTCTCTGTTCAGTTGTTTCTTGCAAAAGATCCATGATGTCCTGAGCAGATCTGAGTTGGCTTGGGTGAGTCTTGCTGAGCAGATTGAGTCCCTTGTCATCACATATCCATGTCATAGACCATATGAACTGGTAGGGATTTTGAGTGTGGACCTTGTTTTACCAAGTGATGAGTATATCTAGGCGACCTGGATGATCTTTTCTTGCATGGTGCTATATCTGCTTGCATTTTGTTGCTCTCAGAGTCTCCTTATTGGGCTGTGCAGTATAAATTTTGCTAAGAAAGAATGTTGAAAGCTTGAAGTCTGAGCTTGGGTGGCAATTGCAACACCACTGAGTAGAGTAGTATTGAGCTAGTGAGGATTAGTACCAAACGAGCTCTTTATGTGTACTTCTAGTACCTGAGGCAGTATGGTCATCAAGATGCTCATTAAAAAACTCCTGAAGGCATGTCATCGATTGAACTAGTTGAATCATTGCTCATTCTATTTGGTTTTGTTTGAATGAGTTCTTTTTTACTATTCTACCATGTGATCTATTCAAATCTTCAGCATCAAGATAAAGTGTTTTGAGTTTTGCATCCAGGACTCAGGACTCATACATTACAATGAATAGCCCATATATTGCTGGATCATGAATGGCATGACCAGCTTGCTGGATGAGTTCAGCAACGTTTTTGCATGCTCCATACTGAATGATGCCCTGAATGCCTTGAATGTCCAGGTCCTAGTATACAAATTAGATATGCATTCAACATAATATATGACCCAGAGTTGATACTTCAGCAGTGGTATGAAGAACACAGTACCAACCACCTGGGTTTGAGAAGTCCTTGAAAGTTAGTTTAAGATATTTAGCTGACATATTACTATGGTAGTGTTTGACAATCCCCTGATTGTATAGCAGTTTCAGAAGTCTTGAGTTGGTGTATCGAACTACATCCATGATATCTTGCTTGCAGTCATGGAAAACCAGAGTTTTCAGTATGTCCATTGGAAGGTGAAAGTTGGTTGAAACAATGCAATTGAAGTTTCAGAAATCATGCAGACTTTCCATGATCAGAGTCATTGCATATGTGATATTGGGGTGGTTGGTGAAGAGGTTTATGGAAAGATGATCCATGTCTATGATTAGTTCACATCTAATAGTGCAATGGATATGAGGCAGGAAGATAGCAGAGAGTGCTTGGAAGGGTACTCTATTTGGAAAATTTGTGTAGAGTTCATCCAGTCAGCCATATGGTGGACGAAATGCTTCATTGCCATGATGTGGAAGCCTGGCTATGTAGATATTATGGGCTTCATCAACACAGATGTGGCAGATCTTCTTCACAAAGCCATGATTCTGTCATAGCAGTTGTGCAAGTTAAGGAAAATGACTGTTATGCATTTCTAACTGCTCTGGTGAGATGATCAAATATTGGTAATGTCCTTTCTGAATGGACTTGTTTTATTCCAAGTCTTGTGTTAGAACAATTGACTGGTAGTAGAAGGTAAGATTACCTTCCAGAGAGATTGGTCATTGGAAGTATCTTCATTGATCACATTGTTCTTACATGATACTTTTCACACTTGAGTACCTAGTGATTCAATCACAACCATGATACTTACTTTATCAATATACTATTAAGTAAGTGTTGCACCTGTGTGACTTGAAGCTCTTTTACAGGTGAGATCATCATTGAAAGGGTGTTGGGTAGAAGTAGCATGGGAATTAGGTGACACAGTGTCTTCCCACTGCTGGTGCCAGTAGTGATTATGGTATCCATTTGATTAAGGATAGCCAGGGAAGCCTGGAGCTGAAAAATATAGGAAACAATGGTGCCTGATGTCAGGCAGTGAATAATTAGGTATGCTTGTAGTGCATCTATTTTGTTATTAATTGAGAGCATTGTGATGTAATTATTGGAAAGCCAGCTGCCAATGTTCTGAAGTCCATGTTGCTGGAGTTCATCTAAGGTGTAATCAAAGATGGCCCATGTGATGCCAATATTTAGAATCAACAAAAGGAATGGACAATCATGAAAGATTGAAGAAATTGGATCACCCAGATCATGTACAATAATTTTGTTGCTTTTGTTGATTTCAATTTCAATCATATCAAATCATTTTCATCATTGATAATATTGCATTTTTTCATTGGTTGATAGTCACGTGCACTGATCAATCTGCAACTTCCTTCAAGGCCCCAATGAAATTTACCAATCCATCTATTAACAGTTTTCCTTTCAACATGGTAACCTCAAAGACTGGTCTGGTCACCAGACTAGGGCCAGGGCTGGCCAAAAAGGATTGTGCAAGCTAGGAATGTTGAGTGAGAATGGGAATGGGAATTGCATCATTTTTGTAGCTGGTTTATCAAGAAGAAAAGCAAGACAAGTAGAGCATCAATAATCAATTGTAATGCTCAAAGTATAATATTATCCTAGGTGGATATGCAAGTCAGTGGTATTAGCAGGTGCTACAGCCAGAATTGGGTTCAAAACAGGAACTATATAGATGCTGATCAAGGCCATGGATCCTAACATTGTATGATATAGTACTGTATCTATAAGAAAAGAAGCACCTTCACTAAATCATGCTGTAAGACAAGATGGGACATAGGTTGCATCATGAGAAGAGCCTGTTATAAGGAATAGCAGTTTGGTTCTAGGCTGGCAAACAAAAAACAAGGCATCTTATGGCAATACTTGCTAAAATAAATATGGATATATGGTAGGGGATTGGCAGTGTGTCAATGTGGATAAAAGGTATTGGATTTGAGATGAGTCAAGCAAAGATAAGTCACTAAGCAATTAGGAATTACTGTGATGGCCACACTTCCTTATCGAAGGATGATGTAAAGATGATAACAGGCCCAAAGGTGACTAGGAGGTAGGAACCACTAGTCCCAGGCCAGAAAAGGGGATAGGGAAGCGAGTATATTCGCCCCAAAAGAGACTTTGTAAACAGGTAAGTGAAAGATAGAAGTCCAGGGACTTACTCGACTAGTCTGACACTAGTCCAGAAGATGTCCGAGTGAAATAAGATAAGTGCAGAAGTTTAGCAGGGAGTAGGAGATGAAGGGGAAATGTTGAGGTTGTGGTGAGTGGTGATGGTGAATGGTGACGGTGTCCATATGGTGGTGACAAGAGGCTCAAGCAGTTCGTGAATCCAACCAAAAGTGTTTTCTAACTCTAAGGTACATGGCTTTATAGTCCAGGTATACCTGGGACTTACACTATGACCAATAAGAGTAATACATGCCAAGAAAAGAGAAATGAAATGAAATGGCACAAAACAGATCAAAACTTTAAGTGACAGAAGTTAATTCTAAGAAGGGAAGCTGTCGGGCCTGAAAGACCTGACCAGTCTTCAGCGGTACAAAAGACATATGTAAGAGATCAAAACAAATAGGGGAAGTTGATAAGATAAGATTGAAAGGGGCAAACTGATGTAATTGAACTTATAAATAGAAGTCTGTGTTGACCACATTAGACCAATGCATCTGGACTAATAGTCCATGTACTGGTCTTCGGTGAAAGTGTCTGGTCTATGTGGGGAAGGTCTGGAGAGTGATATCAGAGCAAGGAAGAGACAATAGAATGTGTTCAGGAAGAGAAATACGACTATAGAGATGCACCAGTCTCTACATCCATGGGGGACTTAGCTACATACTGTAGAATACTCAGTAAGTCACTAAATAAGACTAAAGGTAAATGGTCCAATGTAAATACTACTTATGTAAGCAGGTAATATTAAATATGAAATCCTGAATCCAACAGCTACTGACTGTCCCCAGTCAGACCCAACCTGCTGACATACATAAGTTGGTTGACAATACAGAGTTGGAAACGTGTAGAGAGCCAGGTTGGCATATATAACTCACCTGTGCAATCTTACTCTGCTTAACTTCTCTTTTTCCTCTACTCCTCTCATGGCCCAATTCCAATTGCAACTTGATGTCATCAGGCTCAACAAGGCTGGCATGGCCCACTGACAAGCTGTCTGCTGCCACTTTAAGAAAGCAACTGACTGACTTGAGGTAGTAGTGAGGACTGTGCTGGATGACAGGGAGACTCTTCAGGAGGAGCAAGATGAATGGATGATGGAGTTTGGACAGGTGATGGTAAGCGGAATGGGAAGTTCGTTAGTCTGAGCTGCTAACCACTGTCGGTCAGGATCAATGGAACATGGCCCAGCAGGAGGCGAGCGACCTGGGGCTCAATATGGTGCTTGAGGACAAGCTGGTTACCACCATTGTGGAGGCCAAATGAATACAAGCAGGGTGGATCATGTGGAAGAATGCCCTTCTGCCTCCTCTGACAGTGGCCAAGATCCCTCTGCCAATGCAGGAGTTCATTATGGATGTGGCAGAGGTTGAGTAGGTGGTGGCGCTGGCGGCTGGGGTGAGGGAGGTGTCATTTGATGTACCATTGGTGACATCCTCTGTGCTCAAGGTGAGTACAGATACTCCTGTAATGGAATCAGTCTAATTAACAGTCTAGCAGGGGCATATGGATGAGGAGGAGGAAGAAGGTGAGGGTGTGGGTGCACCGAAGAAGAAGGCCACCCCAGTCTTGACTTGGCAGCTGAGGCTGCTTGGTGCTGTAAACATCTGTGAGGCATGCAAGAGGGCTGGAGTGGCGAATGAGTGTGGAGTGTGAGAAAGGAACTGGTAAGGCCTGCATATACTGCAACCAGCTCAAGACTGGGTGCAGCCTTGCACATGGTAGGTGCAGGCCATGGAAGCTTGCCGGAGACTCAGTTGTGGTTGAGGTTATGAGGGATAAGTGGTTTCATCAGGTACCAGGATTGTTTACCAACCTCATTACAGGTGGTGGACTGGTTTGGCCCCCGGCCAAGGCCAGGTCCAGCAAGAGGGTGACCTCACTGATTGAAGTCGATGATGATGAGAACGACAATATGGAGGAGGCAGAGCCGATGCCAGTCAAGGGGAAGGGAAAGCAGCATGTGGTGACGAGAAAGCTGGCAGGAAAGTCAGCCATTCAAAAGGCATGAGACAGGCTTGTGAGATACCTCAGAGTGCTTCACTCCCATCTCTATCAAGTCCAGGCCAATATCAAGGCCTTGGAGGTGGAGCATGGCGAGGTGATGGCCGAGTTGGAGGAGATTGTCCAAGAGCTGATGAAACTGAATGTGTAGGTAGTCCGGTAGTCTGTAGTAGTCTGCCACTCCTTAAAGAGATTGCTAGGTTTCTTTTGGTGCAGAGGACAACAGCGAAAGGGTAAACCCAGTTAGGGAGAGTACTCACTTGCTGTAGTGCACTTTGCAAACTAGTTGCTAGAAGTTATTCACAACATTGATATGAAGTAAAGAACTTACTGTAGATTGTGGGCTCTGAAGGAGTTGGGTTTATATACAGTACAGCAATATTTGTACATATTGTGAAAATATCCATAAAGAATGAAGGGCTGTGTAATGTGCAGTAGTGCGCAGCAATAAGCAGCCAATGGCAAAAGGTATGCAAGATATGGTGTAATATGCCAAGAGAATGGTATGATATGGCACCATTATGATATAATATGACATCATCAAAAGATAGGAATAAGTATGATGTCACCAGTCTAGAACAATAATGTCATGGGTCTAGAATGAATTAATAATCATGAAAAGCGACCCAGACAAGATAAGGTTATATCAATAAACCCCTAAATATTTCAATACTCCACCTCACTATTCATGATTGAAGGGATGAAAATGGTGTAAGGGAAAGTTTCTTGCGATTCTCCTTGAAACATTGCCATGTCAGATTCTTTGTGAAGATATCTGCAACTTGTTTATCAGTGGAAATATAAAAGAGTTTGATCTTCCCATCTGTAACACACTCTCAGATATAATGCTCTGGAATTTTTATATGTTTTGAATGACCTTCTTGTGCTAGATTAGTAGCAAGAAATATGGCACCTTGATTGTCACAAAGTAGTGGAATGGTTCTAAGATTAAACTTTAATTCAGAGAGAAGTATCGGAATCCAAGAAAGCTGTTTTGCAGCTTTTGTCATTCCAACATATTCTGCTCCTGTTGATGACAAGGTTATCTTCCATTGTCATCTGGAAATCCAAGAGACTATTCCATTGCCAATGAACATCGCATATCCAGAGGTAGATTGACAAGTTTTGTGATCTCCAGATCAATCTGTATTAGAATATGCCATAATTCCAGATCATAAAGATTCGTCATATGTGATGCAGAGATCTTTGGTATCAATTAGATACTGCATTATATGTATAGAGTGTTTTCTGTAAATGTTCATCCAAAAGATTAGCAGATAACTGTGACATCTTGATAACAGCAAAGGCAATATCTGGGTGAATTCCTAGCATGATATACAGTAGTGATCCAATCACCAACTGATATCGACTTTGGAGTTGAGAGAAGGTTTCCATGGTGAAAAGAGCAGGGTTGTATCCAGAAGGAAGAGGGGTATGAGCTTCTTTGGCATTAGTGAGTTTGAAGCAACCTATGATCTTTTCAGCGTAAGCGACTTGGTTGAGCTTCAATGTTCATTTAAAATGATTGTGAGTTATATGCATGCCAAGATATTCAGTAGTAGCTCCTAGATCATGGCTTTCCCATTTGTCCATGAATTGTTTCTTCTTCATCATGAGATAGGAATGGTTGGAGCCGATGAAAAGAGCATCATCAACATAAATGACTAAAATGATTATGTCCTGACTGTGAAAATGAACATAGACACCAGGATCTCCATGTATCTTAACAAATCCCATATTTAGCAAAGATTTGTGAAGTGCCTTGTTCCATTGTAGGGCAGCTTGTTTCAAGCCATAAATTTCCCATAGCAAACAACAAACTTTCTTCTTCACGCCAGGTTGTACAAAACTTTCCAGCTGTTTCATATAAATTTCTTTGTCAAGTTCTCCAAATAAGTAGGCAGTCTTGACATCTAGCGCTTCAATTTCCTAATCTTCGAGCACTGCAATTGAGAGAAGAAGTCAAATAGTCTTGAATCTTGCAACTGGTGAAAAGGTTTCTTTGAAATCTATTCCATATACTTGAGTAAAGCCTTTGGCAACAAAGCGAGCCTTAGTTCAGCCGTCGCTTTTAACAACATATATCCATCTTCCTTTGACAGGTTTTCGTCCAGGTGGAAGGTCAACCAATTCCCATACTTTACACTCTTTAAGCAATTTGATTTCTTCTTTCATAATAATCCTTCATTTGTTCTGTTCTCCTTGTGGAAGTTTCAGAACATCCTTGTAGTACAATGGTGTGCTAGTGATGGAGATAGCAGAGGCTATAAGAGAGTCAAAGAATTGAGCACTATACAAGATTTCAAGATCATCATCCTCATTTGTAGGAATGGAAGATTGAACTTCTTGTTCAATCTCAACAGGAGGTCTAGCTGCATATACATTATCAGATAAAATGCGTGGATTGCAGATATGAATGCCATGATAAGGTTTGTCTTCTTGAAGTGGTTCAGGAGAAGTAGGAGAAGGAGTACAAGGGGGCTGTTGATCTCCTCGTGGAGGAAATTGTTGATTGGAATTATGACCATTTATAGATGGAAATTGATAATGATGAGTGACCAGAATATAATCAGCTGAAACAGGGTCTTGATGCTTATCTTGATCCTGAGCTGAAAGGTTGTCAGGAATAGAAATCTCAGCAGGTTTGTCTTCTAGCTTTCCAGGACAATAGGGGAACACAAGTTCATCAAATGTGATAGTAGAAGAGACAATGATTGTTCGTCTTCTAGGAGACCAGAATCGGTATCCTTTAGTTCCTTTCTCATAGCCAATAAAGATGACTTCTTCCACTTCTGCAGATAGTTTATTAGGATGATCCTCCTTTGGAATGAACATATAGGCACAACATTCAAATACCTTAAAATAGGAAACATTTGGTTTACTACCATTCCATTTGGATATGGGAGTAGATTAATCAAGACGATGCATAGGCTGTTTGTTATAGATGTGGAGAGCAGTCTCAACAGCATCTTGTCAAAATGAGGATGGTAAACAGGCATGTTGGTGCATGACCTCAGATTTTTTAAGGATTATGCAATTAAAATGTTCAGCACAACTGTTTTGTTGAGGGGTACAAGGTACAGAGGTTTGATGCTCTATACCCTTGGACAAGAGGAATGTCTGAAGAGAATGATTAATATATTCTCCCCCCACAGTCTAAATGTACAGAGTGGAGAAAATAACCAGTCTGGTTCTCCACCTGAGCAATCAAATCCTGAAGGGCCTGAACAGCATCAGACTTGGAATGCAAGAAATGCAAACTCACAAAACTGGAAGCATCATCAAGAAAGGTGATGATCCACTTGTGACGAGAACACAACAAAGTCGGCATTTCACACAAATCAGTATGGATGAGGTCAAGCATGCGAGAAAAGCATGAAGATGAAGCAGGAAAATCCCACTGATGTGCCTTGCCAAGCACACAGCCTTTGCAAGTAGGCATGGAAGTGGGTGGTGTAAGAATAGAAACACCTGACAAATGCCGGTGAGCATATTGGAGAGCATTCTTGAATGGATGTCCAAGACACTGATGCTACAAGTTGAAGGACTTGAGATCCTGCAAGGAGTTAACCGAACCAACTGGAGTGATCAGAGAGGACCAAAACCAGTGGAGCGAAGAAGGTGAAAATAAAGCAGTGGCCTGTATTACCATCCATCCTTGATTATCCCAGATCTTGGTTTGATCAGAGATCTCACATTTATAGCCAGAGGTAGTGAGAAGATTGATAGAGAAAAGTTGGAAATTAGCATCAGAGGCATGCCAAACATTATGGAGAACGATGGGAATGGCCCCTGTCTTTTCCTGTTTGAATATCACAGGTGGTGAGGTTGGCAGCAGTAACTGTTTGCACAATGGTAGAAACCAAAGGTTGGTATGAATGAGGAAGGAAATTAAGCACGATCATAGCATGTAAGTTGTCAGGAAGCTGAAGTCCAGAAGATGACATTTTGTAAAAGGTGTTGGTCAACTTGTTAAGTTGAGCAGGAATGTCCTTTGCATCCTGATGGTGATGTTCCGTTGGATCAATAATATGTGTGTTAAGTGCTTTTACGAAAGCCCCATATTGACCAGTTACACTGGTGGAAGAATAAAGGGTATGCAAAGTATCCCATAAGTCCTTTGCAAGAGAAGGATGAGGAACATTCCCAATGGCCACATAGTTTTCTTTCATGAGATGCTACATATCTGCATGAATAAAGATGCCAATCAATGCTTGAGCTTGAACATTGTTTGAAATCCAAGTATTCTGGGCATTTGCTCCAGCTTGAGCAGCATAGAGAGAAGTTCCTTCAACAATACTCCACCATGTTGCCATGGTGAGTAGGTTGCAAACTTGATGAGACCAGATGGAATAGTTGAAGCTGCATGCAAGGACTGCAGTGTGAGCCTGAATGGTGGAGTTGATGATAAAAGACATAATGAATCTGCTTCAAAAGATAAAGAGATTGGCAATGAAAGTTTGCAAGAAATTCTGATTAGCATGTGTTCCAGGAAAGATATGAATGAAAACTGGAGAAAGTGGATTAAGAAGGTCTGTGACAAAGTCAACATCTTCTTGAGTGTTATCATCATCATCATCATCATCATCATCATCATCATCATCATCATCATCATCATCCTCAGATTCTTCTTCTTCATCAGTCTCAGCAGGAGTTTGACTCAACTGCTGAGTGAGATGCTGTAACAAAGGAACTTGTTCTCTCTGAACTTGTATTTGTTCTGGAATTTTTTCATCAAAACATACAAGATTCTCAAACAACTTGAAATCGGTATGTGGGAAGAAATGAGAGTTAGGTATAGAAGAAAATTGTCCATTTCTAGCCCTAAAACCAACACGAAGATGGTTGTGAGAATGATATGAAAGAATACAGTCCTTTGTATCATATACAGCGATATAAAGAAAAGAACCTGTTCAATATTTAAGATATGCAGGGGTACTCCAAATGCATCTGGGCTTGACATAATTCATGTATTGACCTCCTAACTGAACTAGCAACAGCCATATGTTGAATGGGAACTTGAGCAGCTTGTTGACATGGATGAGGCAATACTCTTTGTGCTGGTTGTTCTTCTTCTTCGAGAGCACAGTGTCAATAAAGAATATGTCCTCTGTGGTAGGGATCAGGGACATCATGACTGAGCTCTATAAGAACACCCATATAGTTAGTGCCCAATGATTTCATTATGTTGAACCAAGGATTCTTCCTCTTCCAAATCCATTGCCACCTAGCATCCATCAACTCATTCCAGATGCACTATATGAGAATGTCAGAATTATTGGGATATCCAACAAAGGAGTGGAGGCGGTTGAACTTGTGGTGCACATACTGGTGCTGACCATCCTTCCAGATAATGTCTCCTTCTAAGTTGATAAATTCCTCAGGGTGTTCATAGATACCCTGAAGAAGGTCGCGGTCCAGGACTTTATTGGGCTTAAGAGCCTTATAGAATTCAATAAAGTATTTGTTAAATGTGTAACTATCGCGCTGAACAATTTCAAAGCCTTGATTATAAATGGAGTGAGTGGGAGTGGAATGATATTTCTTCACCAGGAATATATAACCAAGTCTTTCATAGAAGGAGGCAATGGGCTCATTCCAGTACATAAGTCCTTTTTAACAAATAATATCCTGTTCTGGGATATATCGGACAGGGCCATCTTCGACAACAACCTGTGGCAAAAGATCTCCACAATAGAGAGTAGGAATCTGAACAACTTGAGCAGGATAAGACATAATTTCTAGAGGGTTTCAGTGTAACTGAACATTAACATGAACAAGGAGTACTTCCAGTCTGATTAACAGATCAGAAACGTTCTGGTACATTACCAGATTGTTCATATTGGAATCCCTATAAGAGATGATTTGGTGTCTCTGAATCCTTATAGGTGGGAGGATGTCCTGTGGGAACATAACAAGATGGTTGTTCATCATCGAATCGATCTGCAGGGGATTTAGGGCTTGGTCGAGGTCTACTATCTTGTCTGGTTTAAGAATCTTGTCGATCATGAACACCATGTCGTTGAGATCTTCATTCTCATTGACCAACAAGTTGTTGGAAATAGAAACAGATCTCTCTTTGCTCATTATAGGCAGGGTCAAGAATTCAACATTGGTGTTAATTGAAAGTGAATCCACGAGGTCGAGAGGAGATACCGAAGTAACTCCATGGAATATTTGAGTTGACTCCTTGGTCAAACCAAGGTTCAATGTCGATGGATAGATTAGACCAGGTGAGGTCAAAGGGGAGGATGTGTTCCTCAGAGGGAACTGGACTGGGAAGACTGGATGAGGTTGTTGGAGGTGGGGGTGAAGAGAAGAAGATTCAAAGGTTATCATAGGCACAAGTGCGATGGAGAGTTCCTCTGGAAGATAAGGCAATTGGAACTAATGAAGTAGGAGGGAGAGAAGGTGGAAAAGATGTCCACAGAGAATCTGAAAGGTAAGAATGAGTGTGAGAAGCCAGAGAATTAATGTAAGGGAGAAAGTTTGAAGGAGGAGAAGCATGAGGAGGAGAATGAGATGGACGATAGATGGTACTGGATGGAGGAGGAAATTCTACCTGTCTACAACAATTTGTGCAATTTGGATGAATGCAATGGTCACTGCACAAGATAGGACAAGAGTTCTTATCAAAGTCAATGTGACACTTCCACATACAACAGTGGGTAGGAATTGGAGTGGAGGCTTGACTAACCTGGGTAGGAACAATGAAGTTCCTACATGAAGCCAGGTTAGCAATCATCCGTGCCATCATAACATGGGTAAAAAAAAGATATAGCTCTACCATAAGTAGCAGGCCAGGGTTGCCCCAGATCTGTTGGACCTGACCCATAAACCCAAACAACATGCTCATCATCATTAGAATAATGTAGAACAAACCAAGAGCAAGTGTATCATACATCGCAAGGTGGAATAACGACATCAGATAATGATCATTGAGCCTAGGCAGGGCTCATAACATAAAGAGATTGCTAGGTCTCTTGGAATGCAGAGGACAACAGTGAAAGGGTAAATCCAATGAGAGAGAGTACTCACTTGCTGTAGTGCACTTTGCAAACTAGTTGCTAGAAGTTATTCACAATGTTGATATGAAGTAAAAAACTTAGATTGTGGGCTTTGAAGGAGCCAGGTTTATATACAGTATAGCAATGTTTGTCTGTATTGTGAAAATATCCATAAAGAATGAAGGGCTGTATAATGTGCAGTAGTATGCAGCAATCAGCAGCCAATGGCAAAAGATGTGCAAGGTATGGCACAAGATGTCAAGAGAATGGTGTGATATGGCACCATTATAATATAATATGATATCCTCAAAAGATAGGAATAAGTATGATGTCACTGATCTAGAACAATGATGTCATGGATCTAGAATGAATTAATAATCATGAAGAGTGACCCAGACAAGATAAGGTTATATTAATAAACCTCTAAATATTTCAATACTCCTCACTCGTCATGTACATAGTCCATATAATGTATTGCAAATGTCCAGTCTTCAATAAAGCAAGAGGAAAGAAAAAGAAAGAAAGGGAATAACATATTAGAGAAAGAAACTAAGTAAGTCAAAGAAAAAGAGTGGAAATTAATGCGGGTTGCTGCCTGGCTTGTCTTCTTCGGTCGTTTGTTAGCTTCTATGCCTACTGGTCTTACCTCGGTGGTATTTGGTGAGGATGATCTATGGTAAGTAAGATGCGTGATGTCCCAGGGCACATTGGAAATGAAAGGTTATAGTCCGTGTGTATGGTAGGACATGTAAGAGAGTGTGAGTGGAACCTTTTATACTTTTTGTTTTTATGATGTTTTTCTGGATGTTTTTCAATGGACTATGTATTAGCAGAATGTCTGTGGATGAGGCTTTTTAGCATAGGAGACTGGAATATAGAGATCACCGGACTAATCCCAGGGTAGAAACTGGACTATAGTACGAGAGAGAGGATGCTAGTCCAAGTCAAAGGACTCCGGCTCTTTTTCAACAGGCTCGTTGATGTGTTCTTCTGCCATCCTATCAAGGTCCTCATCAGTGATTCCTGTTAGGTCAGTTGTGCGAATTGAGGAGGGGAGACAGAGATAGTAGAGGATGAGATGAAACACAGCATAACACAGCTAGGAGACCACCCCGTCCAACTCTGCCAGAAGGTACGAGCCTCCGGTAGTCCAGCAAAGGACCACCATCAGGCCAAGGTACTGAGGCTTCATCTTCTGGTTTAGCTCCTTTTCAATGCAGGTATTATGGACTAAGACAAGACTTTCCACATGAAAGTCGAAGTCCTTTATTTGATTCTTGAAAGCAGCCTTGAAGTGCTTAATAGACTCAAAACGAGCCTTGAGGACACACTCCCAAATGGATTCCAAGTCCTCCTGATGTTTTTGTAGCTGGCAAGCACACCAAGCTGTCAGTCTGGATGATGAGAGGGGATTGGTATCTGGAGGGGGAACAAGGAAAGTCACCTCAGTGATGTCAAAAGGGAATAGGGGTTCCATGCCGTGAATCATGAAATAAGGGGACAGACCAGTAGATCGTTGTATAGTTATGCACTCAGCCCAAAAGACTGAGTGAGTGGTGATATGCCAGCAAGACTCCCCCCTGGGGTGACTTTTGATGATGGCCTTCCAGACATCAAGGTGATGCTGTTCGACCACACCCTTCGCCTGGGAGTTATAGGGGGAGATGCAGATGTGCTGAATCTTGTACTGGACAGTGAGGACATCCAAGGCCTGAATAAAGGTGGGACTGTTGTCAGTGACGATCTCAGCCAGGCAGCCCCATCAACAGAGGATATCCTTGAAAATAAAGGAGATGAGGGGGGTACTGTTCTCTGAATGCAGCAGTGACCACTTAGGGTAGGAGGTCAGGACACAGTGGGCCTGGATAATGTTCCAGTAGCCAGCAGACTGGGGCATTACCATAGTGTCGAGGTGGGCCTTCCAAAATAGATCACTGACTACTGGCATGGTTGGGGGGATATGGAAGTGGCGGGATTGGCAAATTTGGCACTTGTGACAAGTGTGGATGAACCACTTGACATCATTGATGAGCATCGGCCACCAGAAGCAGAGGAGCAAGTGAGTGCAGACTGTGAAGACACCTTTGTGTCCAAGGTTATCATAAGCCTCTTTAATAAGTCTGTACCACCAGGGCTCTAGCACCACTAACTGATGATGGCTGTGAGATTTCCAGCACCATAGGGAGCCATAGAAAATGAAAAACTTAGTTGCTGAGTTGACAAATGACTGGAATTCTATGTCAGAAAGGTCAGTGGGGCGCTTTTGTGTTTGAAGAAAGTCATGAATTGAGCAAATCCAGACTTCCTTGACAATGGCCTTTGTAGACTGAATAATAGTAGGAGTGACCGGCGGAACATCTGGGTCAACTGAAGAGGAGAAAACAGAAGTGTAGGTAAGGGGAGAGCTGTAAACATAGTCCGATGAAGGGAAAACATAGTTCAATGAAGATAAGAGGGAAGGGGAGTGATGAGAAGACAGTGAGGGGATATGTATAGATGCAGGGGTATCAGAGAATGGTAAGGTACAGTTGTTGAGTAATGTGATGCAAAAAGAATAGGAATCATCCAACCAAGCCTTGAAATTGTTCTCCTCAGGTGGATTGTTAGGGGAGGAGGGATGGCAAGATAGTCCATCAGGTCCAGCATGCATAGTGGTAGGGAATATGATGAAGCTCAAAATGAAACAAAAGGATACCGGCAATCCACCAATTGATCAACGTATTTGGCTGTAAGTCCAGGTTATTTATCATATCCTTCACGTACTTTGCATTCATTTTGATGCTGAGGTTAGTTGCTCTGAAAATGAAAACATGGACTGCCTGGAATACCTGGAATAGACTATACAGCTCAAGCTTAGCCTGGGAGTATTAGCTCTTGACGCAGGTAATTCACAACTGAGGTCACATGCTCCATTTGCTTCTCTGACACTTGGCTAAGTACTTAAGGGTAAAAGAGATATTAAGAAAATGGTTTGCTATGTACTTGTAGGTAGTAATAACAGTATATTGGGAGAAATCATTTTGTTTCTTCACAACCTGTAAACGAACAAATAAGGAAAGATAGAGCTATATACTAGACACTATGGTTTATATGTCCCTCAATTAGCTAAGTATTTGTACCATGGGAATATAGTGAAAACTCAAGTCTTGGGTCAAATGTCTAGCATATACAATAACTATGTATGTTTTCACATCCAAATATTTTGGTGCAGATCATTTGTAGGGAACAGAAAACAATCACCCCTAATTGTTCATTCAATCAAGGATAATCAAGTTGGGGTCTTCCATTAGTCCTTTGCTGTCCCTGTTAGGAGGGGGAGCTTCTTCCTCCTCTGGTTCAGAGGATGGTTCATTCTGAGTCAATTCACGAAGAACTTTCTCCATGTCTGCTATGGAAGGAAATGGGGGTTCTAAGAAATGAAGTAACTCCAATCTATCTTTTAACAGTCCATGCCTAATCGGGTTAGCCTGCTTAATTCAGAAATATAGGTTATTATGATACTGATTACAAAGACAGGCATGTTTGTAGATTGCATGGCAGTAGATACAGTGCCATTGCACTGTAGGTGTCCCTTGGTTTCAACCATAAGTAATCACTTGTATAGTAGCATGGTATTGAATTTGGTTGTTCCCTCCTTGCTCACAAACATGGTGCATGAGCTCAGTATGTAGGAATTGTAGGATATATTCAAGGAGTTGTTGTTGTTTGCAAAGCTCTAGTATTTCTTGTACTATTCCATTAGTGTCAACCATTTGTGTCTGATGATATTATGGCTGTTGCTGAGTAAGGTAATACGACTCTCCTGTTTGAGTCGGAGCTCCCTATTATTTATGACAGTATTTAGGGGCACTGATCTCCAATGATATCTAGGTAATGAAAATAGGAATAAAGGCAATGGCTGTGCCTTTACAGAGCTAGGGGAAATTTCTTGACTAATAGCTAATTCAGGATTGAGAAATAATATTAGTGATATTGGCTAAGGTACCTCTGTTAACTTGAGCTTCTTGCTCTGGAGGATCAGGATCTGGTTGTGGGAATTGCTCATGTTTAGTGAATTGACAAAGGATCTCAGCTATGGTCCTTCATGCAATTGGTTGGAATGGTGGTGATAGCAAATCCACAAGTTCTGTTCATCTTTGTTCTTCTGGCAGATTTCCATCAGGATCAGAACATCTCATTTGGATATACAAGTTGTTGTAGGTCTCAACAAATACTATAGCATATCGGTAGATAATTAGGCAATGCTAATAATGCCAATCAGCCCAAAGGGTTCCTCTTTCTGTTCCTTCAGTCTCTACATATAGAGTAATATGATAATAGAAGGGAGTATCATCATCATCTCATAAGATGTGATCATACAACCAGTCATGTAGTGTGTTGATGATTTGATCACATAAATTGCAATGCAAACTCAAATTCCAAATAGTTACATCAATGTCAGCCGGCTCTGCCATTTTACCAGTGGTCCTTATTGTTTATGACTGTAATTAAGGGCAAGGGTTTCCTATAGCAAGAACAGGACTGTAACAACTACAGATATACTAGGAACATCATAGGAAGTAAGGGGTCTGAGGTACACCTTATTTAATGTCAGTGTAAGGGTAGGAAAATAATATACAGGGAGAAGGTGATCTGAACACTTATCTACTTGAAGCCATTGATCTATCCATAACCGGAACCGGTGTATCAATGATTGTACAGTAATTAAACAGATTAGATCAAGGAGAATACAAAGTAGAAATTTGTCTGAATCTTTATCGGCTGGATGGTAATAGCAGAGTGAGGGGGTAAGTTGGACATCAATACAGTCTTGCCAATGCCCAGTTATGCATGATAAGTGACCAACAAATATGGGATCTTCCTCCATCCAGGCATAGAGTGCGATCTGATTGTTACTGCTGGGAGGGAAAATGAACTCATGCTCCATAGCATAGGTGGTGTGGATGTTGAGTTGTACACATAAACGAATGTGCTGATGGCTCAGTTGTAATGGAAATACAGATTTGCAGCCATGATCGTTTTTTTGAAAAAGATAAGTTGTATTGCTGGATGGTAAGTTGTGCTTACTGGGCTGATAGGACAAAAGTGGTTTGGATAGCACTTGCCATCCTCACCTTCCTGAAACAGGATAAAGCCAATAGCTATGACCGAGGTGTCGATGGCAAGAATCACCTCTCAGCTGGACTTGTAGTCCAAGTGGTGGAGCATGGGGGACTTAATGATCTTGTCCTTCAGATGAGTCATTGCCTCACACTGAGCATCTCCCTATTCAAAGGGGACACCCTTTCTTGTAAGGCTGATGAGCGGTCTAGCAATAGCAGCACAGTTCCAGATGAAGACACATACCACTCTGCAGGTTCTGGGGAACTCACAGACTTATATCAGGCTCTCACACTCCAGCCAATCTCATATTTTCTGGATCTTGGCCTGGTGTAGAACACGCCCTTCAAAGGTGCACTTGTACCCAACTATGGTTACCAACAGTGCCGCTAGGATGAACTTCTTGATGGAGATCATGACATTGACATTCTTGAAGTGTTGAAGAATCCTGTTAACGACAATCAGATGTTTCCAAATAAATAACCTGATGCTGGGGTTCTCAGGGATGGTCTCATAAGACCCATCTGGTCTTTGATATCAGGTGGTCTCAGTCTTGACTGGTACATCATCGATGAACAGCTTGGTGTGGTCAGGGATCTCATTCTTCAGAATGAAAGACATATCTACCTGATAAACCTGGACGGTGTTAGTGTGGCCTATTGGAAGAGTAGTAAGACAGTGGAGGCTGAGCAGGCTATTGAATGTAGTCATGTTGTGGGACTCAACATGAAGTGGGTGCTGGGTATATCTGGCAAACAAGTCCATCATACTGTAGACTATATATTCGCCAAATGACTCAGTGAAATGCTCCACAAATGAAGGGGCAGAGGAGTCCTAAATGGTGACAGTGTTAAGTGGCTGAAGGTCATGGACAAGCCAGAGTATTTTACCGTCCTACTTGAGCATGCAAAACCAATGGGATCAGTAGGCTGTGGTGGATAGCTCGTAGACACCAGAGGTGATATGGTCTTTGATGATTTGGATGGCCTGATCCCATGAGGATGGGGGGACTGGGATATTGTAGAGTACCCAAGGCATATGGGGCACAGTTGGTATCTTCACTCGCAGAAAGTACTGCTCATCTAGGCAAACCTGCTCAGTTGGAATCCAAATGAAGGCCATCTCATGTGTGTGGACTATCCACCAGACTAGCTTGAGTTCCTCTGGCCACATCCAATTGGCAGGGTTGAGGTTGAGGATATCAGCACATTCCTGTGTGAAACCCAAGCCAGGGGTAAAGTCAGGGGGGTGTGTAGGTAATGGGAGAAGTCTGGCTAATGGGTTGTCAGGTAATTGGCAGAGTACCTGGTACTCCTCCTCGAAAGGAACCAGGACTGACTGAACCTTCTTGGTCACTGGCTTGTAAGCCAAGGAGCAAGATACGGAATGAAAAGAGTAAGTTGCCTTGAATGTGGCCAGGTGGGCAAGTGTCAAAGTGGACTGGGTAGAAGAGAGGAAATAATAAGAAGGAGATGGGATACAATGAGATAAGTCTGGCTGTAGTAATATAGTCCAGAAGGGAGAGAACAGAGTGTGATAGATGAATGGTGAAATGGAAATGGTACTTTGCAACTCTCCCCAACCTTTTGGTGGATCATTGGAGTCTAAAAACCCATGGTGATGATAGACTGGTGACTGGAACAAAATAGTCCATGCTGGCAATGCAGGCATCCTTCTGTCCAAGTGTGGGTGGGTTGCTTGTACTGTATATCTTTCCCAAGTTTGGGCCTCAAAGGGTAATCATTTGAGAGCTGTTGGGGGAGTATTCAGTAGCAACACTCATGAGGCAGTGGAAGGGGTGACCAAGGAGTAGATCAAGGTTTGTGTGGTGACCTGCACCAAAATGTTTGGATGTGGAATTATAGATATGTATTGTATATGTGATGCTAGACATTTGACCCGAGATTTGAGTTTTCACTATATTCCCATGGCCCAAATGATTAGCTAATTAAGGGACATATAGACCATAGTGTCTAGTATATACCTTATTTTTTTTCTTATTTGTTCATTTACAGGTTGTGGAGAAACACAAAGATTTCTTGAACATACTTTTATTACTACAGTACCTACAAGTACATAGCAAACCATTTTCTTACAGCGGTTTTCAAAAGTTTGTGGAATTCGACCAAATTGTTTGCATTTTTGGGCTGTCACATGTCATCATGTGTTCGGGACCCCAAGTGTAACTTAGCTATGTATTGGTACTACTAGCGGCTTTTTTTTTTCACATCACCATGCCATTGTCATCCCCAATGCCAGAACCTGTGGAGAACTCAGAAATTGAACAGGTATTCTCCATGTCATTGATTGTCTATTCCAAGGTCAAGAAAATACTTCGAGGTAAAGCTACCTCGAAGGAAGAGAAGATGATGAAAACGAAGGAACTTTCGTTCGCTGTCAAGTCCTCAAACTATACTGATTTTTTGCGGAGTATGCTTGAAAAGCATGGCCAGGACGACTACGAGGTCACTGCGAAGAAACATTACCTGTTTAGATACACTTTACTGAAGATAAAAGGGTATTTTTTTATTCATTCATTACACGACTCGGACTCATGCTGAATGTAGACAATGTGTTGTGGATGCGATTGACATTGATAACATCACCGACTACAAGGAAATGGTGATGAAAATCAACAAAAGCAAGCCAGCGGCCATCAAAATCCTTGTTGACATGCGAGACATTCAGAAGCTTCCCCAAGCACATTCTAGCTCTGAGGGCACAGCCTTGGAAGCATCTCCCAAAGCTGTTTGTAGATTTTTTATTCAATATATGATATATGAAACTAATTATTGTCTAGGATAAATCTGATACTACAAAAGCTGACTGGGATAGCCACTTGGGTCGGTGGCATATCATGCTTCAGCAAAAGTACAAAAATGAGCATGACAACGGGTTCATGTACGTCGGGCCTCTCAGACCTATACCTCTAACAGGACCGATGATCCTTGATTGGGCCTGCGCACTTGAGGTGGGCCAAGCTACTGTACATGTTCCACCTAACATTGACTCATTCAACCCTGTGAATAAAGCCTCGATCATCCATGCAAAGAGACTGCAACTGCCGCCGCTGCCATCCCTGACACCTGCTGTTGACATCAACTCCCTAGCATCCATCCTTCTGATTCAAGCCATCACGAAATCGGGGCTGTTCCCTTCTGCTGCTGATCCAGATACCACGACTCTGGTGAGCCCATCTACACCAACTCCTCAGACACCAACTTGGCAGAGGACTGCTCACATGCTGGAGCTCATTCCTTCTCCATCCCACTTGACATGTTACCTCGAGTATGCCAAGACTCACCTGGGTGTCCGTCACACGCTTACTTACAAGAGCTTGCTGGAACTCAATGGTATTGGTCCGGACATCCTTCCGGATGTCAATGACAAACTTCTTGCTAGTCTTGGCATTTCTGCTGGTGATGTCATTCGCTTGAAGAATGGGAGTACGGCATGGTGGAATGGACCTGAGGCGAAGCAAAAACGAAGCAATACAGTGGCATCGGATACTAGTGATGGTCAGGCCGGTGATGAGCTGCAAGTGAAAAAAGTATTCTATAAGAAGAAATTTCACGACGGAGGGGGTGCAACGTTCAGCGGGCTGCCAATGTGAGCCAATGACGGTGATACTTCGGTGAACTGGGACTATGATCTTTTTTATTTTTGTGACTCACAGAAGCAGTGGCTCCCTGTCCCGCGTGGCTTTGCTGTTGATGAAGACGAACAGTAGCTAGCTCAAGTAGTTACCAATACAACATTGCACATATATTGATTACATCAATGGGAGACAAAAATGCTAAATATAGTCCAATGTGCTATACGATGTACTCAGATGTCCGAAAGTACCCCTCTGCTTTATCAGGGGTGATGTTCTGACAAGCCTGAATGATAAACATCACAGATGAATCTTTAGACGCATGTCGATGGAGGTAAGCCTTGATCGATGAGAATGCTTGCTCAATGGGATTGTAGTCGGGCGAGTATGGTGGGAGGTAGATGAGCTTGTAGACTGTGTCTATAGTATCAGTACTGATGTTCTATATACAATTGGCACTTACGATGATGATCCTCAACCAACTGACAGAGTCACTCACTGTGATGAATGTGACAGTTGTCCATAATGAGGACACTGTGAGGACCAGGATATGGGTTCGTGAACAGCATCTGTACCGAATGATTGTAAGTAACTAACACCACAATGAAAAATAGAATAACTACCACAAATTTCTTGATAAAATTGTAGAAACAATCACCATGGATAGGACTGTCCACAATATCATATACAATGATTCCATTGAGGGTAATGATGGGAATGATTGAGTACCGCAAACCTCTTACAAACCGCCTCTAAACCATGCAGCAAACACCCTTGCCTGAGTGCCCATATCTGCGCAACAGCATACGCTCATTTTTGGCCGCTTCATCAACAAATATAAGCATGCCTGCATTGGGAGCTTCTTTGGCAATGCGATTCATGTAGATCGCTTGTGACATCTCGTTTCGCTCATAGGCAGTGGTGGAGATGACTTTGCGACTGACACCAAGCTGTTGGAGGGCACAATGGATGGTTGGAAGAGTGGTGTGAACGCCACGTTTGAGCCACAGCTCGTCCTGCAGTTCATCAAGATAGAGCGATCTGCAATGATCCAAAAGAGTGGTAATAAAAGCAAGGTCAGCTTGACTGAGAGAACGGGGGCGGCCCACTATGCACGAGTATTTGTGGATGTTCGAGATGACACCAAAATGCTGGTATAATTTGAGGACAAGGTAGACCAATGATTTTTTGATGCCTAGTTGGCTACTGATTTCCTTGACGGACAAACTGTTGTCATGATATAGGACAGGAATACGAGCCTTCACATTCTGGAGCATCCAGTGTTTGGGCATAGAGTGTCTCGAAGCCTGATGATGACAGTAAGTGAGGATGAAAACTGCCAATTGTGTTGGTTTGTTTATTTGATTTGTCAGTTACATTCGGGGTCCTGAACACATGATGACACATGACAGTCCAAAAATCCAAACGATTTGGTCAAATTCCATGAACTTTTGAAAACTGCTGTAATATCTCTTTTACCCTTAAGTACTTAGCCAAGTGTCAGAGAAGCAAATGGAGCATGTGACCTCAGTTGTGAATTACCTGACTCAGATCATGTGACCTTACACAGCATGAGTCATAATGAGTCATAATGGGTTAAAGTGAGTCAAATGAGGACTAATCAAAGTACTGCCCCTAGACTAGCAAATGATCATGTGACCTTGCACAGCATGAGTCATGATGAGTCAACATGAGTCATTGCCAAGCCAAAGGCTATTTTTAGCTCCTTGCAAGTTATTTTTTGACAGGGTAAGTCAAAGTGAGTCAGTATGAGTCAGTATGAGTCATATCTTGGCACAGCCACCTCGGAACCGAAGGTAGCACAGCCACATGTAAATTACTATATAAGGAGCGCAATTCAGCCCCATTTGGAGAGTTTGGATTTTAGAGAGTTTGTATGCTCTCAAGTGAACTCAACCAACAAGTACTCACAAGTGCATCCCTCTTACAAACAGACAGTGAGGCTGTGTAGAGAAGTTCCCATGCTATAAATAGAACTACTTAGACCCATAGTTAGGAGTATACTGCATTCCTTAGGATAGGGACAGTTAAGACACCTTTAGGAAGAAAACCCCAGAGTGGGCAACTAAAGGAAATAGATTCCCAGCTAGTAGGAAGATCTAATAGTTCATTAATACCTTGGGAAAGGGTTTAGTCGAGCATTTAAGCTGATTGCCAACTCCTTAGTGTATAATAGAATCAGTTTTAGGATAAACTGTTCTGTGTATCTAAGTGACATGTGTGAATCACTAGCAAGAGATTGAGTACATCAAGAGTCTATCTGTCCAATTGAGCCTACCTAGCTGATTAGGAGCCTATTGGAAGCCTATTGAGAGTGCATCTTAGGAAAGTAACCCTAGTTGCAACAAACTATCCTTCTAGCAATCTGAGAGTTGTCTAGACCATTTCCCAACAATCTACTGTATATTCAGTACACCACCACTACTGAAAGCCAGACTCTTAAACGTATTACTGGAAGCAATCCCCCTCATCCTCGTTGAAGATTGACAAACAAACCATGTGCCTGATAGTCAACCCCTTTCTACAAGTTGATACTTGTTTTTTTTTGGTATTAATTTGACCAGGGAAGAGTACTCTCTTTATCTTGCTTCAGGTTTACTATCTGTAGAGATAAGATTAGTTGTCTTGTAAGCATTTCTACTGATCTTATCTAGAAAGAAGACAGTGGGGTATTACTTATACCTGTAGGGAGATTTCACCAGCACTGGAGTTGAGCTGTAGATTCTCAACAACTCCAAGGGTGGACTCAGTGCTGATGTTAGTGTTAGACATGGTCACCATATGATCTGACCTGACCAGTAGACCAAGGTTTTTCCATATCCATCTGGGCATGGCGACTATCTCAGAGCCTGAGTCAAGGACTCCAAGGATAGACTGGCTGGTACCGACTACCTTGACTTCAAGTGCCCAAAGTGGTACTGAGTGGTGCATGACAATCTGACTGTCATCACTATGGAGAACGCTCTCACTGAACACACATTCTCCTGTGCTGGGGTCACATCTGACAAGCTCGTTCACCTGTATGGAGTTAGCAGAGACCAGGATATGCTTAGCCATCAACAGGTCCTTAAGCTGTTGATGGACATCTGGTGTTACCACAATGAGTTCACAGATAGAGATCAGTACTGTGGTCACAAGGACCCAGTCTAAGAGATGCTTTGGGACGGTCTCATCTTTGAGGAGGAACGAATACCTGAATTGGCCTGTTGGGGTAAGGAATGATGATGGGTTAGTAATGTCGATGTGGGGAGAATGATACTAGAGGATAATGACAGGGTTGATATCAAGGGTCATGGTGCCAAAGACATTTAGGGGCCCGGTGTCCAACACCATGAGGCCTCAACTGCTGAGGAGACAAGTTCATCTGAGACAGAGGTGGCCTGGGGACCAGGGCAACCAGTCTTCCGAGATGACATTTCAACACCATCAAAGCAAACATGCTTCCCCTTATCTTTCTTGTCTGACTGGAAGTTGGCCCAGACATTGGCAAGGTACTCCTGAAAGTCAGGATCAGAAAACACAGGGTCTGGGGCATCATTCCAATCTTTAGAGACTGGGGTCAAGAAGACTGACATTTTGATGTCCAGTATGACATCGGCAGACTTGTCAAAAAGATACCGGTGGTGATAATAGAGGGGGTGGAAGCAGATCTGGGAGCAGGTAGGCGATCCAGGCACTTGTGGAGGCAGCAAGTACTGGGCATGCATGGCAGGATGCACTTCCTATTAGGCATATACAATTGACCATCAGTGCCATGACTAGCTTTGCCCAACTGGATATAGCCATCCACTAGAGGACAGCTACCTATGAAATGCGCCAGGTCTGCATAGAAGGCACAGCTCTTCGGGGCCATGTGCTGCATACTTATCTACTTCTGCTTGATAGCTGGAGTAGTGATCAGTGTTGCAGGGGGTGGATATATGGATGCTGGAGGTGCTGCTGCCCAGGCAAGATAGTAAGGCTGAGCTGGGGGTAAGGTGGTGGTGGCAGTGGTGAGGGGATGGAGTGTGGAGCTGGTAAGGAGGAACTACATTGCCTCGAGTATGTCAGCAACTGGATATGGGTTGGAAGGGTAATGGGTGGTCTCTGTGATGAGGAGGCATTGGTGGACTTGATTCTCAAGATTAGCGGGCAGGCCAGCCAGAAATAGAGCATCTCAGATTAAGTTTGAGAGCTTGTGACTATTAATGAGGATCCTTGCGATCTTCATGAACTTACTCTGGTACTTGCCTAGATCTTCCATAGACCTCATCAGCTTAGTTTGGTATTCCTGGACTAAATATTGGATATTAGCACAACAATACTGGTTAGCTCCTTCTAAACTTGGATATAACTTTTTGACAGTGACGATGAAGGCATCCCAGTCAGCTGGAATGATGGTTGCTTTATCAAGAAGCTCCCATCCTTCTGCCTCTTCAAGATCAGCATACCTTATGGTGGCATGAATTTTGGCGGCCTTGGTGATGATGGTGGTGGTTCTGAGGATGTTAACATCTTTGAGGAATCACAGCAGCAGGGCTGACATCTTTCTGTCAAACTTTGGGGCATTCTGGGTTCTGTGGAGTAGCATCTGGGAGATTTGAGCCATTGGTGGAGGAGTGGCTGGCGAGAGTTGGCATAGGCGAAACTGAGGTGATGTCAGAGCAGTCAGCGACAATGGGAAGAAACTCCAGAATGGGAAGTAGCAAAGAGCAATGAGGGAGAGGGGACTAGAGACTGTAGATGTTCCTGGTAAGAAGGTGCAGAGTAGTCAAGAAGGTAGGAGAGGGATGGGGAAGATGACAATAATGAGGACGAAGTGCTTGCTGAGAGAGGTGATAGAGGAGAAGAAAATTGGGAGGTGAGGGGCAATTCCCTTGACCATCACGATGGGGTCAAGTGAACATATGCTTCCGGTAGGAGGTCACTTAGGTTGCATCTGTCAGGTAAATTTTCTGGATCTGTGCTAGGAGAAGCAGTGCTACCAGAGTAGGTGCCTAAGGCTGCCAAAGGCAATGCATCAGGCAATGGGGAAGTAGAGGGAAGGAATCGAAAGGTGCCAGGCCAGTCGGAATCATTGGTGGGTGAGGTGGCTGAAGGGTCAAGGTTGCAGTCTAACAACAGGCTAAAGGCAAATCCTGATATGTCAGGGAGATTGGCATGATTGTGACAGGCATCTTGAGGGAGGATCGGTTGGAGTAGAAGTGAGTCTTCTCTGTCGATCTGCAAATTTCTAAAGTGCTCAAGTAAAATTTCAAGCTCTTGGCATTGGACAGTCGGCCATAGACTTCTTCTAGAACCTGTGTGTGAATCCCTCATAGTGGACTCCAGTTGTAAAGATAATAACAGGCCTGAAGGTGACTGGGAGGTAGGAACCACTAGTCCCAGGCCAGAAAAGGAGGTAGGGAAGTGAGTATATTCACCCCAAAAGGGACTCTGTAAATGGGTAAGTGAAAGATAGAAGTCTGGAGACTTACTCAACTAGTCCAACGCTAGTCCAGAAGATGTCTGAGTGAAATAAGATAAGTCCAGAAAACTAGTGGGGAGTAGGAGACAAAGCAGAGATGTTGAGGTCATGGTGAGCAGTAATGGTGAATGGTAATGGTGTTAGTTGTCATATACTGTGCCAACCCCAAGCACACTCTGGCCCTCCGGGCACAACTCTGCTCCTTCAGGAGCAATTCCCAGTTTGTTCTTTGTAATTATGTATCTCCATTCCTCCGGACCTTCTGTACCTCTGACTAAACACCTCTGACACTCTACTTATGATACTCCTTGTTCTGCACTTAGTTTAGTTCCGATCCTTAGATTCCTCTGACGTGTGCATGCACAGCTCCAGCATTTATCTTGCCAGAGTGCAGCACCAGCTTTCCTACTCTCCGACCTCTGTCTCAGTCATCCATTTACTAATACTGTACTCTCCTCTGTATATAAACTCCTAGATACTCTATGTACAGTAGTTTGATTATCAACTAGGACAGACTCCTGTTTTTTTCATTTCCTCTGTTCCTCTTCACTCCAAAATACAGGACATGAACGACGGCAAGGGTGCAGTACATAAGCTGAAGCCGAAGTCCTATCCATCCACACAAACTCTGGAGTTCCGGAGTTCCCTCAGGAGTTGCACAGTTCCTAACATCAGTATGGTGGTGACAAGAGATTCGAGCAGTTTGTGAATTCAACCAAAAGTGTTTTCTAACTCTAAGGTACATGGCTTTATAGTCTGGGCATACCCAGGACTTGCACTACAACCAATAAGAGTAATACATGCCAAGAAAAGTGAAATGAAATGAAAAGGCACAAAACAGATCAAAACTTTAAGTGATAGAAGTTAATTCTAAGAAGGGAAGCCATCAGGCCTGAAAGACCTGACCAGTCTTTAGTGGTATGAAAGATATATATAAGAGATCAAAACAAATAGGGGAAGTTGATAAGATAAGATTGAAAGGAGCAAACTAATGTAATTGAACTTATAAATGAAAGTCCATGTCGACCACGTTAGACTGATACATCTGAACTAATAGTCTGTGTACCAGTTTTCGGCAGAAGTGTCCTGCCTATGTGGGGAAGGTCCAGAGAGCAGTATCAGAGCAAGGGGGAGATGATAGAATGTGTTCAGGAAGGGGAATACGACTGTAGAGATGCACTAGTCTCTACAACAAACTAATTTCCAACTGGCATTTGGTACATTTGAATCTGTGTCATCAGGAACACCTGTTCTCAAACTCTGGGACCAGCCATCACAAATAGTGGGTACATTGAATATGAATGGAATGGTTAGGAGAGAAGTAAGATTAGCCATAAAGCACATGTCTTACCTTGCACCAGGTCTGTTTCTCACCATCTGCAACAGAAACATGTGTGTGTGCAAACTATTGACAGCAGTCTCAGCAGTACCTGTATCCATTGTAGGTTGTCTGGTAGGTTGAGGAGTGCTTTCATGCTCTCCATCACTGTTGAGCAGGGAAAATCCACTGAAGTTCTTGTGCTTGTGTGATGCAGCAATCTTTGTGCTGACATGTGTGTTTGGGTCTGTGCTCTGCTCCCTTGTTTTGCTCCTGAAGCTTGTCTTGCATTTTGGGTGATTAACGAGCTCAACTAAGTCACTGTCTGAACCATTTGGCTGTGGTGTTGCCCTGACTGCCCTGCTCTACATGTCTTTCTTTACAATATGTGTGAACAATTTGCTTGCCAAACTGTCCACAGACATTGCATCTGATTCTGAGTCATTCGTAATGGCCTGCTACTTCGTCCCTCATTACATATGGCTTTATAGTCTGGGCATACCTGGAACTCATGCTACGACCGATAAGAGTAATATATGCCAAGAAAAGTGAAATGAAATGAAAAGGCACAAAATGAATCAAAACTCTAAGTGACAGAAGTTAATTCTAAGAAGGGAAGCCATCAGGCCTGAAAGACATATGTAAGAGATCAAAAGATAGGGGAAGTAGATAAAATAAGAGCAAAAAGGGTAAACTAGTGTAATTGAACTATGAAAAGAAGTCCATGTTGACTGTGTTAGACTAATATGTTCAGACTAATAGTCCATGTATCAGTCTTCAATGGAAGCATCCAGTCTATGCAGGGAAGGTTTGGAGAGTGATATCAAAGCAAGGGGGAGATGATAGAACATGTTCAAGAAGAAGAATATGACTGTAGAGACACACTAGTTTCTACATCCATGGGGGATTTAGCTACTGACTATCCCCAGTCAGACCCAACCTGCTGATGTAAGTTGGTTGATAATGCAGAGTTGGAAATATATAGTAAGCCAGGTTGGCGTATATAACTTGCCTGTGTGGTCTTACTCCACTCAACTACTTCCCTCCCCCCACTTTACTCATGTTCCAATTCCAATCGTGTTTCAATGCCATCTGGCTCAATGAGACTGACATGGCCTATCAATAGGCCATCCATCACTGCTTCAAGGAAGCAACTGACCAACTTGAGGTCCAGACAATAGGGAGGTCCTTTGGGAGGAACAAGATGACTGGATGACTAAGTTTGGGCAAGCAATGGTAAGTGGATTGGAGAGTTTGCTAGTCTGAGGGGCTAACTGCTGTTAGTCAGGATCGGTGGAACACAGTCCAGCAGGAGGCAAGTAACTTGGGACTCAATACAGTGCTCAAGAATGAGCTGGTTGCACTCATCATGAAGGCTGAACAATTACAAGCAGGGTAGATTGTATGCAAGAATGTCCTTCTGCCTCCTCTGATCATGGTCAAAATTCCTTCACTGATGCAAGAGTGGGGGCAGACAAATAATAAGGAGGAGAAGGAAGATGCGATAGGCATGCCTAAGAAGAATATTTCCCTGGTCTCCTCATTAGAGTCAAGGCACTACAGCAGGCATGCCTAAGAAGAAGGTTGCCCTGGTCTCCTCATAGGAGCCAAGGCATGTTGGGGCAGTGAACACCTGTGATGCCTGTAAGAGATTGGAAGTAGCTGACAAGTGTAAGAGGAGGACTGGCATAGTGTGTGTGTGATACAACCAGCTCAAGAGCGGTTGCAGCATCATGCAAGAGAGGCAGGGGCCAAGAAAGCCAGAGGATGTGACAGGTAAGCTGTACTCTACTGTTACATTCTATAACTGATTTTTTATTAGGAGGTAAACTAGTGTGGCTTTTGACCAAAGCTGGCCCAAGCAAAAGGGTTGCCTCACTGATCAAGGTGGATGACGATGACCACGAGGTGAAGGAGGTGGAACCGACCCTGGTCAAGGGAAAGGGTAAGAATTGGGTGGTGGTGGTGGTGAGGAAGGCACTAGGTAAGTCGGCAACCCAAAAGGCACAGGACATATTGGTGTAGTGTATGGGTGTCCTACATTCCCATCTCTACCAAGTCTGGGAAAATATCAAGGTCCTGGAGGTGAAGCATAATGAGATTATGGTGGAGTTGGATAAGATCGTCCAGGACTTATCTAACTGGATGTGTAGGTAGTCTGGTAGTCTGTAATACTGTGCCACTCCTGCCTGTGCTATAGATAGTCCTTGTAATGTATCACAAATGTCCAGTCTTCAATAAAGTGAGAGGAAAGGAACAGAAAGAAGGGGAATAACATGTTAGAGAAAGAAACTAAGTAAGTCAAAGAAAAAGACAGTGAAAACTGATGCAGGTTGCTGCCTGACTTGTCTTCTTTGGTCTTCTATTGGCTTCTATGCCTACCGGTCTTATCTTGGCGGTATTTGATGAGGGCAGTCTATGGTAAGAAAGGTGTGCAGTGTCTCAGGGCGCATTAGAAGTGAAAGGTTATAGTCTGAGTGTATGGTGAGACACATAAGAGAATGAGAGAGGAACTTTTTATACTTTGTTATTTTTACGATGTTTTTCTGGATGTTTTTCAACAGACTATATATAGCAGAGTATCTGTGGTCAAGGCTTTTTTAGCATGGGAGATGGGGAGATGGAGATCACTGGACTAATTCCAGGGTAGAAACTAGGCTATAGTATGTGAGAGGGGATGCTAGTCTGAGTTGAAGAACTTTGGCTCTACTTTGACAGGCTTGTCAACATGTTCTTCTGCCATCCTATCAAGGTCCTCGTTGGCAATTCCTGTTAGGTCAGTTGTGCAAATTGAGGAGGAGAGACGGGGATAGTATGGAATGAGAGGAAACATGGCATAACACAGCTGGGAGACCACCCTATTGTTTTTTTTCAAGATAAAATCAGTAAAAAACGCTAAAAAATGCTTATCAGACAACCAATCTTATCTTCATGGATAGTAAACCTAAAGCAAGGTGAAGAGAGTACTCTTTCCTGGTTGAATTGGTACTAAAAACAAGTATCAAGTCATAGAAAAAGGTTGACTATCAGGCACATGGTTTGTTCATCAATCTTCAATGAGGTTGAGGGGGATTGCTTTTAGTAATATGTTTAAAGGTCTGGTTTTCAGTAGTGGTGGTGTATTCAATGTACTGTAGTTTGTTGGGAAATGGTCTAGACAACTCTCGGATTGCTAGAAGGGTAGTTTATTGCAACTAGGGTTACTTCCCTAAGATGCGCTCTCAATGACTTTTAATTATCTCCAATTGAATAGAAATACTTAATTGGGTAGGTAGAGTTAACGTGCTTTACTTTTGCTAATGATTCACAAACATCTTTTAGTTACACAGAATAGCTTTTTCTAAACTGATTCTATTATGCACTAAGGAGTTGGTAATCAGCTTGCTCTGCTCAACCCTTTCCCAAGGTGCTATCAAACTATTAGATCTCCCTACTAGCTGGGGATCTATTCCCTTTAGTTGTCCACTTTGGAGTTTTCTCTCTAAAAGTGTCTTAACTGTTCCTATCCTAAGAGATTCAGTATACTCCTAACTATTGGTCTAAGTAGCTCTATTTATAGCGTGGGAACTTCTCTACACAGCCTTACTATCTGTTTGTAGAGGAGTACACTTGTGAGCACTCATTGGTTGGGCTCACTCAAGTAAGGACCTTCTTCTTAAAAGATGGAACTTGCCAAATGGGGCTGAATCATGCTCCTTATATAGTAATTTACATGTGGCTGTGCTACCTTCGGTTCCAAGGTGGCTGTGCCAAGATATGACTCATACTGACTCACTTTGACTCACTGTGACTCACTCTGTCAGAAAATGACTTGTATTGAGCTAAACATAGCCTTTGGCTTGGCAATGAGTCATGTTGACTCATTATGACTCATGCTGTACAAGGTCACATGATCATTCTGCCTGTCCAGGTGCAGTGCTTTGACTAGTCCTCATTTGACTCACTTTGACTTATTATGACTTATTATGACTCATGCTGTGCAAGGTCACATGCTCCATTTGCTTCTCTGACACTTGGCTAAGTACTTAAGGGTAAAAGAGATATTAAGAAAATGGTTTGCTATGTAGTTGTAGGTAGTAATAAAAGTATATTGGGAGAAATTATTTTGTTTCTCCACAACCTGTAAATAAACAAATAAGGAAAAATAGAGGTATATACTAGACACTATGGTCTATATGTCCCTCAATCAGCTAAGTATTTGGACTGTGGAAATATAGTGAAAACTCACATCTCAAATCCAGTGTCTAACATTACATATATACTATAATAACTATGATTCCACATCCAAACATTTTTGGTGCAGGTCACTGTCCAACTCTGCTAGGAGGTACAAGCCTCCAGTAGTCTGATAAAAGACCACCATTGGGCTGAGGTTTTGTGGCTTCATTTTTTGGTTTAGCTTCTTTTTAATGTGAATATTATGGACTAAGACAAGACTTCCTGCATGAAAGTCAAAGTCCTTTATTCAGTTCTTGAAAGCAGCCTTGAAGTGCTTAATAGACTTGAAATGAGCCTTGAGGACACACTCCCAAATGGATTCCAAGTCCTACTAATATTTCTCTACCTGGCCAGCATGCCAAGCTGTTAGTCCAGATGAGGAGAGGGGATTGATATCTGGAGGGGGAACAAGAAAAGTCACCTCAGCAATATCAAAGGGGAATAGGGGTTCCATGCTGTGAACCATAAAATAAGGGGATAGACTGGTAGCCTATTGTATGGTTATGTGCTATCTTCTTTCTAGATAAGATCAGTAGAAATGCTAAGAAAACACTTACCAGACAACTAATCTTATCTCCACAGATAGTGAACCTGAAGTGAGGTGAAGAGAATCCTCTTCCCTGGTTGAATTAATACTAAAAACAAGTATCAAGTCATAGACAGGGGCTGACTATCAGGCATGTGGTTTATTTATCAATCTTCAACAAGGTTGAGGGGGATTGCTTTCAATAATATATTTAAAGGTCTGGTTTTCAGTAGTGGTGGTGTACTAAATGTACTGTAGTTTGTTGGGAAATGGTCTAGACAACTCTCAGATTGCTAGAAGGGTAGCTTGTTTCATCTAGGGTTACTTTCCTAAGATGTACTCTCAATAGGCTTCCAATTGGCTCCAATAGAATAGGAATGCTCAATTGGATAGGTAGTGTTAATATGCTTTACTCTCGCTACTGATTCACAAATATCTCTTAGTTACACAGAATAGCTTTTTCCAAACTGATTCTATTATGCACTAAGGAGTTGGCAATCAGCTTGCTCTGCTTGACCCTTTTCCAAGATGCTATCAAACTATTAGGTCTCTCTACTAGCTGGGGATCTATTTCCTTTAGTTGTCTGCTCTGGAGTTTTCTCACTAAAGGTGTCTTAACTATTCCTATCCTAAGGGATTCAGTATACTCCTAACTATGGGTCTAAGTAGCTCTATTTATAGCGTGGGAATTTCTCTGCATAGCCTCACTGTCTGTTTGTAGAGGGGTTACACTTGTGAGCACTTGTTGATTGGACTTACTCAAGTTCCTAAAAGAGGGAACTTTTCAAATGGGGCTGAATCATGCTCCTTATATGGTAATTTACATGTGGCTGTGCTACCTTCGGTTCCAAGGTGGCTATGCCAAGATATGACTCATACTGATTCATACTAACTCATCCTATCAGAAAATGACTTGCAATGAGATAAAAATAGCCTTTGGCTTGGTAATGACTTATGTTGACTTATCATAACTCATGCTGTGCAGGGTTACATGATTATTCTGCTAGTCTAGGGGCAGTGCTTTGGCTAATTCTCATTTGACTCACTTTGACTCATTATGGCTTATTATGACTCATGCTATGCAAGGTCACATGATCTGTGGGAGAACCTATGCCACCAATTCTACTGGCCACAAATGTACCAGAATGTACAACATCATGTCAAGTCCTGTCATGAGTGTCAAATACAGAACACTACCAAAGTCCACATTCCTATTGTTACACCACCCCCTTCCACCATCTTCACCAAAGTCCATATAGACATAATGCACATGCCTACTGTCCAAGGTTTTCACTACATAGTTGTTGCAAGAGATGACCTTTCCAAATATGTAGAAGGCAGAGCTTTGCGAAAGGCCATGCAAGTGCAGTAGCAAAGTTCACATTGAAAGACCTGATCCTCTGCTATTGATGTATAGGGCAAATAGTAACTAATGGTTACATGCTTGGCTACCAATACAACCACCCTCTGTGCCTACACACCAACATATCTTTATACTTGCACCCCAGTCAGTGCCCTGAGATAGTTGGGCACATGACATGCATCCTCCAGCATTGGAAGGATTGCATAAACATTGAGATTCAGCCATCCCTCACCTACTATAGCAAGGAATTCCAATCCAAGCTGTATCACCTGTGTATTCCAATCAGGTGGTTAGGACTTTCTTTTCTCCAATCACTCGTATACCAGTTATATCTCTACAGCCATCCTACATGTTGTGTCAAGAAGCTTGACAGCAGTGACTCCCTGCATTATTTTTCATACATTACTATAGTTCTCCTTTGGAAGGAGAATACAAATAGTCTGTCCCCATATAAACATCCTCTTCTGGACATATCAATACGATTAATATCTTATACTTAGGTAGTACTGCAGTATAGAAAATGGCCTCCCTGTGAACTAGAATGGCTGAACTTGAAGCAGAGAAACAAACCATCCTGAATCTAATGGAGCATCGCAATCTTTGTGATGATTGAACTACTACATAGTCGATTGGTTGACTATGCACTCAGTCATGTGGATCACCCAGATTTGCATTACCATGCAACAGTACACATCCACACTAAAGCTGGATAAGAGCAAGGCACCCCATGGGCTGAATGGCACTGTGATCATTGCTAACTCATATTTCAATATGCTCAAGGATTTAACCATAACTACAACTGAGCATATGCCTTAATGTGCCAGCTCAATCCTGTAATATTTCCTCCACATGAGGATTGCAACCCGCTCATCAACATGCTAGAAGCTTCATTTCCCTGAGTTGGGTCAGGAACCTTGACAGGAGTTCTTTGTGAGCTAAGTCAGAGACAAGCATCTCCTAAACCAGTTGAGAGAGTACCATCACCCCTTATTGAATCATAGAGGAAAGTTAATGGGACTACCCTCACTGACATCACCAACTTTATTAATCCCCCCAGCCCCTAAAAACATGGACAATCGGGGACAATTGTTTTCCATTCCCTGCAGATGACCTGCACAAAACTAGTTTCATGCATGTACATAGCAAAACAGTCACCCAAGAAGTGGAATTTCCACAGCTCCCTACAAACAATACCCTTTAATACCATGGGAAAGATAGCCCCTATCATGAGCTACACACCCCTATTTTTCCAGATTTTTCCACCTACTGGTTATTGAGATATTCATTAATCTCTCTAGTCATATCCTTATACTTGCACATTTGTACATAGTATACTATTCCTTTGATTTCTCTTTATTTATCTGATTACTTAGCTAAGTGCCAGTGAGACGAAGTAATCATGTGATCCCTAGCTACCATGTGACCTTGTCCCCATTAGTCTGTACAGCCCTGCACAGCATAGCCAGCCACTTTGGCAGAGCAATCCAAATTTGGACTCCTCTGCTCAAAGTGCTTTCCCTTAATGTGCCTGGGTTTGTCAGCTTGTGCCTGGCATTAGTAAGCGATTGTGCCTTAATTTATAAGCCACCAGTCCTCTGATTGGCTGGCACAGCCTCCTGTATTTATATATATAAAGGGGAGCATTTTGGCTTGCAAAGGGAATCTCATCTTCTACCTCAGATAATCTCATCTGATAAGAGATCTCCTGGAAAACCTAATAAGACCTAATAATACAGGGTACCCCAGAGTGAAGTAAATAGGACTTTAGAACTACTACTAGGCTATTAGAACTTGTACCTAAATAAAGGACAAGTATCTAAGACTATCCTTTTGGGAGAAATACCTTTTTGGGCAACAAAAGGCATCTGGTCTCTATTAGTAAGCAACCTAAGCATCCTGTAGTACCAAATAAGGGCTACACTTCATCTCTCTAAGCCAAACTTGCCTACTCCTTAGCTAAGACAATAAGATTGAGTTATAATACCCTTCTGAGTCTACTAAGTGTATTGTCAAGTTTACTACCAACCAGGAACTGAGCATCTTGACATCTTGACATCTCAGCATCTTGCCGGATTACCCCACCATTGTATCATCATGACATCTCAACATCCTGCCATCTAGACACTATATTCCTAGGGAAAACCTATACTCTTTTGTTTAGTATTCCCTAAGCAAATTATCGCTAGGGCTTATTAGGACAACCTACTTATAGGACTCCTACTACACCTTTTCTAGACTTTCCATCCTAAGGAACTAGGAGTCTCCTACACACATATACCATCAGCACTAGGTGAAATCTAGACCAAGTTCCTAAATCACTCACCTCTTGTAGTATTCAAGTACAAGTTTTCACAGTGAATAGGCAACTTATTGCCATTCTCTTGACCTCATTAGGTGCGTAATACACCTAGAACCATCTTTACTAACTGGACTTTAGGCTGAAACTATCTTGAACAACCAATCTGTAAACTTATGTGGAGGATTGATAAACAAACCACAGCTCCTGGTATACTAAATTTCCCCTTTTCTACTTGGAACTAAATCCATTACCTTTAACTCCACCAAGGATAGACTTTCCATACCTCCCTTGAGTAAAGTATTCTAGCCCATGGAGACAAGACACATTGTTTGGGAATCACTGATTTTTGGTTGGTTCTTCATTGTCTTGTCTAGAAGGAAGACATCATTCTTGGCCTGTTGCAGCCTCATCTGAAGCTGTTGAGCAGTCATCTTGAGGTGCTTGACATGGGTGGTAGTGTAATTCAGGAGAGAAACTGCTTGATTTCTGGTTGGAGATGGGAAGGGTATCCTTAAGGTGGTAGTAGCCATTATGAAGTTCATCATGATGCCACTGCTCAGACTCGATGTGCTAATGCCAGATGGTCTCACAGCAGACATTAGTGATGTTTCGAGTGGTGATTGCAAGCTGGAAGTTATCATCATCCTCATCCAAATCACCATTGTGAGCCTTTTGTCTTGGGAGCTTTGCCACCAAGTAAGTAGTAGGAGTAGTAATAGGACTGAAATGGTGAGAGCAGGGGATGGAAGCATATGAAATGCTGTGGACCAATGAAGGGGAGTGAGTGCCACTGCTGTAACTGTGCCTGTCAGATATGAGCTCATTGGAGAAGAGCTCTTCAGCACTAATGTTGTAGACAGCAGGGGGGGAGATCCTGTTGTTGGGAGGGGTGTGAGGATGACTGGGGGATCAATGAAGGGGAGTGAGTGCCACTGCTGTGACTGCATCCACCAGATGTGAGCCCATTGAAGGAGAGCTCTCTAGTGCTGAGGTTGTAGACACTAGGAGGGAGATTTCATTTTTGGAAGAGTATGAGGATGATCAAAGGATTGACATAGGGGAGTGAGTACCACTGCTGCAACTGTGCCTGCCAGATATGAGCCCATCAAAGAATAGCTCTCCCACACTGAGGTTGTAGACAGTGGAGAAAGGGAGGAGGAGATTCTGTTTTCAGGAGGGATGTGAGGATGACTGGGGGATGTGGTGATGTAGTTGGCAAAGGGCGTGTATATATGTAAGTATTCACTGATGATATTGGTCAGGCTGAGGGAGTTGAAGTCAAGATGAAGAGATGGCTGACAGGGTGTATAAGTACTCACCGATAATATTGGTCAGGTTGAGGGAGTTGAATTTAAGATGGGGGAGATAGGTGGATAGGATTAGATGTGTGGTAGTCCTTTGGCCAGGTGTGGATGTCATTTTATACAAAGTTCTAGCCGAAGACTCATGCTTGCAAAGTTTCTTATAATAAGATGTCTCATGGCTAGATAGCAAAAATAGATATGCTCACATAGGAGACAGGCACAGTAGATACTACTTGGATTCCTCCCTTTGCTCATAATGTCCCAACACTTAGAGAGACAAGAACTCCTTCTCAGCATTCACACAGCCTCATTGACAGCCCACCAGCTCCAAAAGGCTGATCTTGAGCAATAGTTTAAGGAAGAGACTGATACCTTTGATAGCTCTATGTCTAATGGCCTTCCTGCATTCATTCCATCTCCTATCTCTCCCTTCTCTCCCCTCCTCATCATCCCAGATCTCTTATTCAATTTAAAATCTGAGTTGCATGATTCTGATTCCTTGTTGGACTTTGATAACAGTAATGTGAGTCTTACCAGCTGCTACGATTGCTTTGTTGGTGCTATTGCAGCACTTGAAAAGGAGGTTTGCAAGCATGTGTGCTTCATGAACTTCTGGCACTGCCTATATGTGTATCACAAATTCATGTGCTTGCACAGTGTGAGGATTGTTATGGTTGGTCTAGGTAGGGCCAAACATAGCCTTTGTCTTTCATAGGGTCAAGGGTTCAGTCCTTTATCTAGGACTTATCAAGGATTTCAAGGTAAGCATCCACTCAGAAGTAGGACAAAGACTTAGAGAGTGGTTCAAGGAGGTGAAGGTAGATGTATTCCTAAGGAGGTCTAATTTAGAGATACATGGTACGAATGTTGGGTTTATATACTGTTTGAGAAACAGGATGACAAAGCAAATGGAAAGTCATAGAAGGTTTTGGAATGTTCAAGAAGTACAAGTGTGAGAGAAAGATAAGGAGAAGAACACAGTTAGGTAAAAGAAGCAAGGTAATTATGGGATGTTATGGAACATGGGAGAATATGATAGAATGTGGTAAAATGTGAGAGAATGTTCAAGGAGAAAAAAAGGTTGAGTAAGAAAAAGGAAAAAATTGTAACATTACTCCTGCACTAGAATCGAGTCCACAATGAAAATATTACCTCAAAGATTAATGTACCCTCTGCAAGGGGAACTGGTCATATTCACCACTGCACCATCGGAATAGTCATCATAGTTATCATAGTTTAGGGAAGGGAAGCAATGATGAGGGGGAGAAATTGGAAGAATGTGACAAGATCTATGTAAAGAGGTCGAGGAATGGGATCCACAAGAAGAGGGGGGAGAGGAGCTGCAAGAGGAGGAAGGAGTGGAGTAGCAGAGTGGGCAATCACAGAGTAAATGACCTGGGTGCCAACAAAGGCAGGAGGGATATTGGTAGATGGGACAATTGAGACAAATATGTCCTAGTCTTTGGCAAGAAACACAGGCCTCATTGTATCATGGATGGATAGATGGGAGGGAGAAAGAACTGTTTCCTCCAATCCAGTACACATTGAATTGGACACAAGCATCAGAAGGTGAAAAGTTTTGATTACCTCCTCCAATCCAGGCATATTCAATGGCTCCAAGGGTTTCCTCTTCAATGGGAGAGAGGAAAGAGGATGAAGTGGAGTGAGGATGCTTGGCCAAGGCTGAATGAAAAAAAGCAGGGAAGGAGGTAGTGGAGGTGAGTTCACAAAGGTAACAATCTAAATCTTTGAGGAACTTCAACATGCTGAGTTGATAGAGGGTTATGAGAAAATAGCCCTTGATATCTCTCTGGATCTGATGGATTTGTCTGGTGTGTTGGGTGAGGGAGAAGTTTTAGAGGAAGGTATGATAGAGGGCATAGAGAGGGGGATCCATATCCAAGAAAAAGTCAATGGCAGTAGAAAGGTAAGGATCATGCATGTCATTGAGTAGCCTGATAAGGTCATCAGCATCAGGGAGGTTGTCTCTGATGTGGTGGGCATGGAGGGGTACATTAATTGAGGTAATTTCATGGTGGAGGGAAGAGATAATAATAGTGGGGGAGGGAGCAGAAATTGATTCAAGGGTGATGATAAGAAGGTTGTTAGAAGAAAACATAGTAGGTGAAAAAGTTTCAAGCACATCTGAAGTTTTTGTGAGTGAAGGAGTTAAAGAGAGAAAACAGAAGGGTGGAGTCTTTTATAATCAGAAAGGGCAGACTTGGCATTTTTCAAGTTCTATTTTGAAATCCAAGAATCTTCTTCAGCAGAGTATTATTTCCATCAGATTAGGAAGAAGCAGTTATTTTGGGCTCCACGGTGGTGTAAGATCTTTTCAATTTTGTATGCTTCTTTACCAGCAATAAGATCAGGAGGTGATGCTAGGAAGTTCTTTCCATGGAGAGAGTTTTCTTTATAAGAGAACAGAAGGGAAGCATGAAACATGTTGTGGATATGCCATATTTTGGAAAGGCGGAGTTGGTATATGATAGGGGATAGGACTTTAGTAATGCTGAAGGGTCCTTCATGTTTTGGGGCAAATTTTGGGTTAAATATGGATCATTTGAGGTTTTTGGCTTCAAGCCACAATTTGTCTTCTTTGGTGAAGAAAGTAAAATTGTGGCAGATACAGGAGGCCATGACTTGGTGTGTGAGTTCATGGGCAGTGAGGGCTTCATCTCATGCAGTGGAAAGAGATTTTAGATGAGATTCTATTGTGAAAATAGAAGAGTCAGAGATTACTGAGAAAAGGGCATGGAGTTCATATCCCATCATGAGGTCAAAAGGGGATTGGCCAGTGATGGAGTGAGGGTGGTGGTTATGTACAAATTCTACATGGGGAACCTTTTCAGACCAAGAGGAAGGGTTGGCACCACAGAAAATGCAAAGGTAAGTTTCAACTTCTTGGGTTACATGTTCGGTTTCTCCATTGAATTGAGGATAATAAGCCATGGAGAGGGAGAGATCATAGTTGAGGAGTTTTCCAAGTTCTCTGGCAAATACAGAGGCAAATTGGAGACCATGATTAGAGATAATTTTGCCATAGAGTCCAAAGTGAAGGAAGACTTTGAGAAAAAAAAAAAAGAGGTGATGCCTTCAGCAGTGATGGTTTTTTTAATGGGGTAGAGAATCATCCCCTTAGTAAGCCCATGGTCTGCCATTACCAAAAGGGAATCAAAGCTGGAAGATGGGGGAAGATTGGTAATCAGATCACAGGAGATTTGTTGAAAGGGGTGTGAAGCTGAGAATTTAATTGGAGTAAGAGGAGGTACAGTGGGGTGGGTGTTCAATTTGTTTTGCTGGAAAATTGCACATCCTTCAACATATTTCCTGATGTAGGAGACTAGACCAGGCCACTAGAATTCTGTAGTAACCAATTGGTGAGTTGTCAGATAACCAGGATATTCAGCAGTTTCATAGTCATGACATTATTCAAGGATAGCATGGCAAAGAAAATCATTGTTTGGGACGTAAACATGTGCTTTGTAAGTGAGAATACCAGCTTTGTGTTGCCAGTCAAATAGGCAAGAGTGGAAAGCTGGAGGAATAGAGCCATCCATAAATTGGAGGGCTTGGAGGATGAGAGGATCATCAGCTGAGGCAGATTGTACCCAGTCAGATAGGAAGGTGTCAATGATTCAGATGAAAAGGGAAGGGGGAAGTAAGGTAACTCCTTCATTAGCTAAGTCAGAGAATGGATGAAGGTTGGGGTGACAGGAGAGGCCATTTGGACCAGCTAGGAGTTTGCTAGGCACATGAATCATCTTTAGATCAAAATCGGAGAGATCAAGAAGCCAATGAGCTTGTTGTCAGTTTAAAGCCTGGAGTTGGCAGAAGTGGGTGAGGTTTTTGTAATCAGTGAAAACTTGGACAGGAAAAAGGGATCCATGGAGGTAATGTCACCAGGATTTCAGAGCTTGGATGATGGCGAGGAGTTTGTAGTCACAGATGTTATAGTTCCTTTCTGCTTGGAAAAAGGACTGGGAAAGATAGGAGCAAGGGTGCCAGTCTCCATTCAAGTCAGTTTGAAGGAGGATGATATCAGGTGCATATCTCGAGGCATCAGTGGCAATTGTAAAAGGGGAGGAGAGGTCAGGAAGATGAAGGACTGGTTTCAATAGAAAGAGGGATTTCAAAGAGTTGAAGAATTCTTGGCAAGCAGTGACCTGCACAAAACTAGTTTCATGCATGCATATAGCAAATCAGTCACCTGAGAAGTGGAATTTCCACAGCTTCCTGTGGACCATACTCTTTGATACCATAGGAAAGGATAGCCCCTATCATGACCTACATACCTCCATTTTTCCAGATTTTTCCACCTACTGATTATTGTGATATTCATTAATCTCTCTAGTTATATTCTTATACTGTACTTAAACATTTATACATAGCTTACTATTCTTTTCATTTCTCTTTATTTAAATGATTAATTAGCTAAGTGCCAGTGAGACGAAGTGATCATGTGACCCCTAGCTACTATGTGACCTTGTCCCCATTAGTTTATACAGCCCTGCACAGCATAGCCAGCCTTTCTGGCAAAGCATTCCAAATTTGAACTTCTTTGCTCAGAGTGCTTCCCCTTGATGTGCCTGGGTTTGTCAGCTTGTGCCTGGCATTAGTAAGCGATTGTGCCTTAATTTATAAGCCACCAGTCTTTTGATTGGCTGGCACAGCCTCCTGTATTTATATATATAAAGGGAAGCATTTTGGCTTGCAAAGGAATCTTATCTGATAAGAGATTCCCTGGGAAACCTAATAAGACCTAATAAGGCAGGGTACCCCAGAGCGAAGTAAATAGGACTTTAGAACTACTACTAGGCTATGGAACTTGTGCCTAAATAAAAGACAAGTACTTACATAAGACTATCCTTTTGAGAGAAAATCATTTTTGAAGAACAAAAGGCATCTGATCCCTATTAGTAAGTGGCCTAAGCGTCCTATAGTACCAAATAAGGGATACACTTCGCCTCTCTAAGCCAAACTTGCCAGCTCCTTAGTTGAGACAATAAGATTGAGTGATAATAACCCTTCTGAGTTTACTAAGTGTACTGCCAAGTTAATTACCATCCAACAACTAAACATCTTGACTTCTCGACATCTCAGCATATTACCAGATTACTCCACCATCTTATCATCCTGACATCTTTAAAGAGATTGCTAGGTCTCTTTGGATGCAGAGGCAACAGTGAAAGGGTAAACCTAGTGAGGGAGAGTACTTACTTGCTGTAGTGCACTTGCAAACTAGTTGCTAGAAGTTATTCACAACATGGGTACAAAGTAAAAGAACTTAGATTGTAAGCTCTGAAAGAGCCAGATTTAAATACAGTACAGGAATGTTTGTACATATTGTGGACATATCCATAAAGGATGAATGGCTGTATCATGCGCAGCAGTGCACAGCAATAAGTAGCCAATGGCAGAAGATGCGCAAGGTATGGCACAATATGCCAAGAGAATGGTGTGATATGGCATCATTATGATATACATATAATATAATGTCATCAGAAAATAAGAATAAGTATGACGTCACTGGTCTAGAACAATGATGTCATGGGTCTAGAATGAATTAGTAATCATGAAGAGTGACCCAGACAAGATAAGTGATCCAATCACTGACTGATATCAACTATGGAGTTGAGAGATGGTTTTCCTGGTGAGTGGAGCAGGATTGTACCTAGAAGGAAGAGGGGTATGAGCTACTTTGGCCTTGGTGACTTTGAAGCAACCTATAACCTTTTTGGCATATGCAACTTGGTCAAGCTTCAATGTTTGTTTAGAATGATTGTGAGTTACATGTATATGCATGCCAAGATATTCAGTGGCAGCTCCTAGATCATGGCTTTCCCATTTGTTCATAAATTGTTTCATTATCATCATGAGATATGAATGGTTGGAGCCCATGAAAAGAGCATTGTCAATGTTACGAACGGTATATTCCCATACCCCTATGTTTGTTGGACTTAACGTTTTCCATGTATAACAACAGACAATCTTATCTTTATCTTATCTCATCATCACTCATCCTTATCTCGTGCATTATAGTCATCTCACCTCTTCACTCTGTTTCACGCACAAGACTTCTTATCTTCTCTGTTTTACATCTTTATGTTTTACCTTTTCACAGAAGTGTTTGATCACACTTCTATTCCATTCATTTGATATATATGTTTCACACATGTTATGCTTCTCTTCCATTCTGCCACACTGTGTGTTGGCCTCACATGTTTCACTTCCATTTCACCCTATGCTCTTTCCTCTTTCATTCTCAATCATTAGATACGTCCCCAACATGTACATACCTCCAGTAGATACTTAAGGCTTGATGCCACCACCAGAGAACTCCAGTCTAATTCTCTTGGTGTTTTCCCTAAGCACTATAAGAAGGACTCTAACTTGGCTTGACAAGCCTACTCTCTCATCACTCCTATCCAAGTCCAAGTTACTACTGGCAACCTAAGGGAGCTATGCTCTAAGGTTGTTTCATAGAACTAGACTTCACATCCTACCCTTACCTTGTCAACCTCGACGTGACTTTATTTTCACGTGACACAATGCCAATCACTTTCCATCATTCCCTTCTCTCTTTCCCATCTGCTTTGAGTCCACTTGGCCCACCTAACCCCTTGTACATGGCATCGGCAGAAGTAGCCGGTCCAAGTACTGATGAAGTAGCAGATGCTTTAGAGCATACAGCCTTGCCAGCGGAATTGGCAGGCCCACAGGGCATGGAAGAGACCCTACCACCATCACCACGTTTGCTCTCTACTGCAACGCAGTTCTTAAGGCTATTAGAAGTGGACTTACAACCATTCAACTTTCGCTACTCATCAGATAACGAGATAGACAGAGCAGTAACAGTCACCCTCGCTATAAGATTGGGAGGCCCCAATGACTCATCCACAGCAAGAGTATCCCAGCACTCAGAGGCAGATGATCTATCCATTGATCTGAACGACCTCATATTCAATCCAAGAGATGATACTTTAACTGTCCACTCTCGCCCCTCACTCCAAGAAGCATCCCATTTGTTTCACTCTGAAGAAGAACCACAATTCGGAGAAGTAAGAGAGCTATCATCCCTAAGTCTCCTCACTCCGTCACCACCTATGGAATTTAGCTGCAAAAGGAAGGAACGTGACAAAGAACATGAGAAAGCAGTATTGGAATTAAAGAAGCCAGTTAAGAAAAAGAAGAAAGTTTATCCACAGATCAGCAGGGCTAAAGGCAGAGAACCCACAGACTTCACATACATCAAATTACGAGACTCTAAATCTCTACACAAACCAGAATGCTACCATACCAAGTAGAGAACTCCCACTCCCATTACCATCATGTCCACAAATATCAATCAGATCTTGAATGACAGAACAATCTCATGGGAAAACAAGATCACCACCATCCTTCAAGAATTTAATGAATGGATGAATGATATCAACAACCTAACCAACGAAGTAAACATGCTCACCCAAATAACAACTGCTTAACTGTGGAAGTAACAGCGCTCTCTGCAGCAAGGGCTGATGGAGGAGTGGCAGCACTAGGAATGTCACGATGAGTAGAAGTATTTGCAGACCCAGGAGAGTATGATGGATCCAAAGCAAAGTTTGAAGAATAGTGGGCCAAGATGAAAGCATGGCTCTCTGTAAATTCAGGCACCATCATCCCTGATTTCTATGAGGCAGTCGTCACTGTCCTCTCACGATTAAAGGGATCTAAAGCGGGCAGCTTTGTCCAAACAAGGTTTGCTCAGGGAAGACATTATGACTGGCCAACCCTCGTAAATGAACTGGAAGGGCTCTTTAAGAGTACCAACCAAAAGGACTGGGTACATGCTCAGCTAAACAAATGCTACCAAGGAGACGGCCCCACAGATGACTTCATCATTCAATGGGAGGCCATCTATCAACAAGCGAACATCAATCCTTCGCACGCATGCGAGTTACTAGAAAAGAACACATGTGGGTCCATCATAGCCCAAATCTTCAGAGAAGGAAATCACCGAATCTCTCCCACCTACTATCTCCAAGAGATTAGGAGAGTCAGCACAGTACAAGAGTCCCTTGATTTCATCAGGAGTAGAACTCAGAAACGCGCTTTAGCACCACAATTTCAAAGAAAAGATCCAAATGCCATGGACATCAGAGCTACCAATAAGGGCTGCTACAACTGCAGCAAAGAAGGACATTTCACCGAGAACTGTCCAAAACCAATTGTTGCCTGTCTGTTACAGTTTTTCTCCTTTTCCCTCGTCTTTACCTCTTCTGCTTCCCTTGACGAGTACACCGTTTCTTTGGTCTTACACAGACAATCTGGGACGTAGCGTTACTTACGATTAGTTCTTTTCATTCCTCGTTCTTTCTCCTTTGACTTCTTTCTTGTTTTACGAACATTTATCTCCTCAGCCGATTCTCTTACATCAGCCTCGTAGTTCCTATCCTTCCCCTCGTGTTACTGCGGATGACGTGTATGCTTACTTCATCGTTCTCTTGCCTTCTTCTTCTTTCTACGATGACGCGTCCCTGAGTACTTATACCCACCTGTCGTATACTTGTATTCTCTATTCTCGTTCTATGCAATAATAGCATACTCTTGATTCCTGCAGTCCGATCGACGCAGCCCTTCGCCCCTCGTCCAGCTTGTCTATCCCTGCAGTCCGACTGACTCAGGCTCTCGTCCTTCACGAACCATTAGACCTTAGTACTTGCTCTGACATTGAGTCTCTTCGTGAGTACCTTCAGAGAAGTAATCCCTCGAGTCTCCTCCTCGTGTACGCTTCGCGTAACAAAAGAACGAGAATTTTCTTTTGTCCCTCCTATTCAGGAGTAGGACATCCCCACCATTGGAAAAATTTCCAACCGCACCCTTCGACGAGCCTACGGGCTACCACCTGACGACGCCGACATTGAAACCTCAGACATTGACATTGATTTCCAAGACCCCGAACCCATTGAACCACCTCGCGCCACTGTGAATCCGTACCAGGCCTTAGTCCCTGCTACCCCTCGATCATCAGGAACCCCTAGACAACCTCGAACTCCTGCACCTCCCCACACCCCAGCACCCCCTCGTAATCCTAATCCCATGTTCCGCACCCCCACCGAACTCAAGGCAGCCCTCCCCGCTGACTTTTCGGGAAAACCCTCTGATGCCACGCGATGGATTAAAGCCATGCGCACATACTTCGCAATTAACAAAGATATTTACACCCTCGACTCGCAATGAATCATGACCACTCTCAACAAGATGAGTCAGGGACAAGGAGTCTCTTTCTCAGAAATGTGGTATGATAAAATGGCCGACATCCACGCCGACCCCACAGACCTTACCTTTGACAAATTCACTGAAAACTTTGAATCCACGTTCTTCCCCTTCGACACCAAAGCCACCGCCCGCCACGAACTTTCCAAACTCACACAGAAATCCTTCCACCACCCTGATGGAGTCCACGATGACGGATTCCAAAAGTATATCACTGATTTTCAAAACCTTGCTGCTCGCGCAGGTATCACCGACGATGTCACCCTCATCAATCAATTCTCCTTGGGACTCGACCAACAACTCGCCACTATGATTCTTTCCATGGCTACCATCCCCACTACCGTCAAGGAGTGGATTGAGAAGGCCAAGACATTTCACGTGCAGAAGATGCGCATTCTCGCCTTACGAGGAGGCAGACCCTCCACATTCTCTCGTCCAACTTCTTCCCCTCATGACCCCAACGCGATGGACGTTGATGCCGTCACTATCGTCAAGTTAAACCCCCAAGAGCATGCCAAATGCATTCGAGAAGGTCGCTGTTTCCGCTGTCGTAACACGGGACATAATGCCAACCAGTGCAAAAATCCCTTCACTCGCTCATCTCATCCTCCGACCACTCGTCCCCAGAATATTTGCACCACCGACACTGCTCCAGCTGCCCCCGCTACCTCGATTCCATCCTCCTCTGCCGCCACGATTACCACCCCCTCCGAGCTCTCCTCCTTCATCGACTCCCTCAAGACTCAGGGAAAGAATGAAGGAGAGATCCTTCAGGTTCTTCAGATGTGCTATGAAGATACTGCACCCGCTAAGGAGGAAGTTTCGGTTTTAAACATTAACCAGGATTTTTAAATCGGGGAGTCGCACTGAGGTCTTCTTCCTTTGACATTCACCATGTACTTGTAGCACCGCGAAATGAACGAACTCTTCGTTTTCCTGTAAAATTACAAGTTGGTAACCAAATCGTCGTCACCACCGCCCTCATCGACTCCGGTGCCACCGGAAACTTCATCGACCTTGGCCTCCTTTCGCACATGAACTTCCCCATGATACGTCTCCCTAACCCTATTGAAGCATATAACGTTGACGGTACTTTTAACAAAAGAGGAACCATCTTGTGGAAAGCCAGACCCCTTGTCCACATCGCTAAACGACCTGAACATCTCGAACTTATGGTTGTTTCTCTCAAATGAAAACAAATCATTCTCGGCATGCCTTGGCTGAAATCTCGAAATCCTCACATTGATTGGGCTTCCCACACCCTCTCCTTCCCACACCCTCTCCTTCCCTCGTATTCCCTTCAGTCCCCCTCCTATCGAAGAACCACCCCGACGATATCTCCTTCGCCTCCTTGATCTTGATGTCGATCAAGAGATCTCTTCCTTGTTTGCAGAACGATATCCCAATGGGGTTGACGTGTCTCCAAGTGAGTACCTCCCCCAAAGCGAAACAATCAATAAGATCACTCTGTCCACCCAACTTGCCCAAGAAAGTAAACCTCTCGAGACCTCTCTTCCCTCTTGGTGTGCAGACTTTGAGGATGTCTTTTCTGAAAGGACGTATAATCAACTTCCCCCACACTGTTCTTTTGACCATACCATCGAATTCAAACCTTCCTTTGTCCCAAAAATCGCCAAAGTATACCCTTTGAACCTGAAAGAACAAGACTCGTGTTGAGCTTTTATCGACGAACATCTTGAAACTGGATGTATCATCCCATCCAAGTCCCCTCAAGCTGCACCTTTCTTCTTTGTCCCTAAGAAGGATGGCTCTCTCCGCCCTTGTCAAGACTACCGTTACCTAAATTCCCACACCGTTCGCAATGCATACCCGCTCCCCTTGATCCCTCCGCTCATCGACCGGATGAAGAACTCCACCTGGTTCACCAAATTTGACATCCGTTGGGGATATAACAACATTCGGATCAAGGAAGCTGACCAATGGAAAGCCGCGTTTGTCACTCCCTTTGGACTTTTTGAACCCACCGTCATGTTCTTTGGTTTCTGCAACGCCCCTCCCACCTTCCAAGCCTTTATGAATCATGTCTTTGCCGACATGATTGCAGAGGGCTGGCTCGAAGTTTACATGGACGATCTTGGAATCCACACTAATGGTGACCTAACTCTCCACCATGAACGCACTCGACGCGTTCTCCTTCGTCTTCGCGAACACAACCTGTCCCTGAAGATATCGAAATGTACCTTTGACACCCCTCTCATTGAATTCCTTGGTATGATCATTGGTCAAGGACAAGTCAGGATGGACCCCATCAAGACCGCTGCTATCCGTGACTGGCAACCCCCTACCTCCGTCAAAGGGATTCGTTCCTTCTTAGGCTTCGCAAATTTCTATCGGAAGTTCATTCCCAACTTCTCTAACACAGTCGCCCCCCTCACCTTGCTCACCCGAAAAGACCAACCTTGGCTTTGGACTTCTCTCCAACAACGTGCCTTCAAATCCCTCAAAGCCACCTTTTCCACCGCTCCCGTCTTGACCATCCCTGATGTCACCCGCCCTTTCTCTATCATGACGGACGCCTCCCTTCTCGCTGCTGGCGCGGTCCTTCTCCAAGCTGACACCAATGGCGACCTTCATCCATGTGCTTATTTCTCCCGTACGTTCGCTCTTGCGGAACATAATTATGACATCTATGACCGTGAACTCCTCGCCGTCATCCTCGCCCTCGCGGAATGGCGTCATTACATCCTTGGGACCACCCATCCAATCACTGTTATTACTGATCATAAGAACCTTTCCTATCTCAAAGACCCCCGCAAACTATCCCGCCGCCAAGCTCGCTGGTCCCTTTTCCTTCAAGACTTTGACATTCTTTGGAAGGTCCTTCCGGGTACACAGATGGCCCCAGCCGACGCTCTCTCTCGTCGTGACCCTGTCGACACTTCCCAGGACAATATTGACTCCTCTATCGTCCCCGATCCCGTAGTTATTAATGCTTTGGACCTTACCCTTGCCTCACACATTAAAAACTCGTCTTCTTCCGATCCCCTTGTTCTTCGAGCTCTCGCTAACCTTGCTGATGGTTTGCCCTTGTTTCCCCGTTCCTCTATTTCTGACTGGTCTTTTGATAATGGCCACTTATACTTCCATGGTCGTATGTATGTTCCCCCATCCTCCCGCTCCACTTTGCTTCATTCGCTCCATTCCTCTCCGCTCTCTGGTCATTTGGGTCGTTTCCGTACAAAAGCCATTCTTGAATGAGACTTTTGGTGGCCTGGACTTTCTTCCTTCGTCTCTCATTTTGTTGCCGGTTGTTCCGTCTGCCAGCAGAACAAGGTCCTCATGCACCCGACCACCCCGCCCCTTCTGCCTATCTCTTCCTCGTCTTCTCTTCTGTTCCGCCAGCTCTCCGTCGATCTTGTCACTGATCTCCCCCTCTCCGATGGTTTTGATTCCTTGATGGTCATGGTCGACCATGGCCTTACGAAGGGGGTAATTCTTGCTCCTTGCTCAAAAATGGTTGATGCAAAAGGAATCGCCCAACTCTTTTTTGACTTTGTCTTCAAACGTTTCGGCCATGATGTTCGCCTCTCCACCGCTTATCATCCCCAAACCGATGGACAAACCGAACGAGCCAATCAAGAGATTGAAACTTATCTTCGTATCTTTTGTGCTTATAACCCACATGATTGGGCTAAATTCCTAACCTCCGCTGAGTTTACCCACAACTCCATTCCCCATAGTTCCACAAAAGTTTCTCCATTCTCCCTGCTATATGGTTATGAACCTCACACCTACCCAGCCCTCAGAAAGACGTTCATCCCAGCTTTAGAAAATTGCTTATCTTCCCTAGAACATGCCCAAAAAGAAGCTCTCGCGGCACATGAGTCCGCTCATCGGATCATGATTTCCCATTCTTCTGGTAAGTTCTCCCCCTGGACAGTAGGCAATAAGGTCTGGCTCGAAGCTACTCATCTCCGTCTCGGATACCCTTCCTGCAAACTCGCCCCCAAACGCCATGGACCATTCGAGATCTCCCAGGTCTTATCTCCTCTCACTTACCGCCTTCGTCTACCTCCCACATGGAAAATCCATGATGTTTTCCATGCCACTCTCTTATCTCCCTATCGTCAAACTGAAGCACATGGCCCCTCCTTTCCCCGACCTCTGCCGGACCTTATTGACACCGAAGAAGAGTACGAAGTTGATCACATCGTATCTTATAAAGGATCACAAGGTCGCCAATTGTACCTGACCGCATGGAAAGGATACTCATTGGCCGAAAATACGTGGGAACCCAAAGTTAATCTCCACCATGCCCCTGCTGTTCTCTCTTCTTATAAATGGACCCATCATTTATCTTAGTCCCTATTCTTTTCCTTCTACCCGGGAAGCGGCGTCTCTCTGTGAAGTACCCCCCCGCCATATGTTTTTTGACGATTTCTTCTTTCTTAACAACCAATATGTCCTTTGTTTCTTCTTTTGCTGCTCCTTCGTCGTCTCCTTCTTCTTCCTTATCTTCTTCCCCGCTACATTCCAGGCGTGTCTCGCCTACCTTACTACCCATCTCCGCCGCCCATACGCTTTATGCCGCCATCCTCGCCACTCCCGCCCTCCTCCACGCCGTCGAGGCCCTCCCCCTCTATGACGAAGATGTCGTGACTCAAGAACTTGTCTGTCTTTTCCATGAAGTCTCCATCACCCAAACATATCACTTTCAAGCTGCCCCCAGTGATCTACTGGCGGAATTTGGCATTCCTCTTTGTCTTCACCTGGCCGAACTACCCTGGCGAGTTCTATCTATCCTTCATCTCTACGGTTTTCACCAATACGTAGAATGCCTTTCTCCCGCCGTCATTTACCCTACTTTTCGTCGCATCTATCTCTACTTGCCCATGGCTGACCGAGATCGTTACCTCAAATGAGCACAGTTACCTGCCGTCGCAGACTCTCCTCCCCCTACTCCCATACTGCCCATTCCCTCTCGTGCCCCAGCCCTTATTACACGAATCCACTCCCCCGCCTCTTCCTCTTCCTCCTCCCCATCGTCCCCCACCATTGTTGAGGAAGCTCCTGAGCTGGTAACTTGGTCCAATGCTGTGGAAGCTATTCATCGTCACCTTCCTGATGGCAGTAGAATCCTATCTTCGCCCACTCACGTCATGCCTATCCACCCTCGTCGTCCCGCCTCTGCCCTCACCGAGTGCTTTCAGTGTCATCATCTCGGCCACTATCGCGAGGACTGTCCCGATTACTCCTGCCCGTATTGCCACCAATCAGCCCCGGGTCATCCTCAGTCCGCTTGCCTTCGTACGCAATGCGACTTTTGCCATAATTGGGGACATGCACACTGATTTTGCCCTGAACGAGTATGCGGCCATTGCAATCAACACGGACATCTGGCAGATGACTGTCCATTTGAGGCATTATCTTATGAACAATCCACCGTTTTCTACGGCCCTTCCTCTCTCCCTCCCGATGCAACGACCTGATGGACTTTTTATCGAACCTGGAGTTCGATTGTATGAAGGGGGTAATGTTACAGTTTTTCTCCTTTTCCCTCGTCTTTACCTCTTCTGCTTCCCTCGACGAGTACACCGTTTCTTTGGTCTTACACAGACAATCTGGGATGTAGCGTTACTTACGATTAGTCCTTTTCATTCCTCGTTCTTTCTCCTTTGACTTCTTTCTTGTTTTACGAACATTTATCTCCTTGGCCGATTCTCTTACATCAGCCTCGTAGTTCCTATCCTTCCCCTCGTGTTACTGCGGATGACGTGTATACTTACTTCATCGTTCTCTTGCCTTCTTCTTCTTTCTACGATGACGCGTCCCCGAGTACTTATACCCACCTGTCGTATACTTGTATTCTCTATTCTTGTTCTACGCAATAATAGCGTACTCTTGATTTCTGCAATCCGATCGATGCAGCCCTTCGCCCCTCGTCCAGCTTGTCTATCCCTGCAGTCTGACTGACTCAGGCTCTCGTCCTTCACGAACCATTAGACCTTAGTACTTGCTCTGACGTTGAGTCTCTTCGTGAGTACCTCCAGAGAAGTAATCCCTCGAGTCTCCTTCTCGTGTACGCTTCGCGTAACACTGTCCCTCCTGCAAGTGGCTTGGAGGACAGCACAAGAAAGGCTGCAAGAAAGGAGGCAGCTGACAAGCACATGAAGTCCATACATCTTGAGATGATGCTAAAAGCACCACAAGTGATAATGAACACGAGGTCTGCCAGACCTCAAAAGGAAAAGGAAAGACATGGGACTTTAACAAGTCTATCCAAGGTATGAATTTCGAAGAGGCTACCACCTGGTTCAAGGATCAGGCTGCTATCCAATGCAAGTTGGAAAAAGCCTAAACTCACGAAACTTATCTGGGTGTTCCAAGAGTTCTTTCTCTAATAAGTATTCTTCCCTTCCAGTTGAGGAGTCAGATGATGATGACTCAGCCAGATCTTCTACATCTACCTACATATCAGGAGAGTCTTCTAGTGAGCTCAGCAGGGATATTAAACTTGTGCTTAATTCCCCTAAACTAAAGAAAGAAAAATTGTTGAAACCTCATCCTTCAGTTACCTTTTCCCTCTCCAAAATCCCAGAAGAAGCTTTTGTATGTAACATCAATCCCACAAGGGAAATCACATTGGCGATCACAATCACACCCCTATCCACATGACACTCCCTCACGAAAGTCAACACCCTGATTGACAGTGGCGCAAACATGATTTTTATTGATACATCTTGGGCGGAGAACTTGAAACTTCCGCTCAATAAATTAATAAATGCAATCCCCATATTCAATGTGGATGGAACTAAGAACTCTGCTGGAAACATCACATACTTGGTGGATTTAATGATAGAGTACCAAGGTCATCGTGAAAAGGTCACAGCTGAAGTAACGGACCTCGGAAAGAATGCTCTTATCCTTGGATTCTCTTGGCTTGAATGCTCTTATCCTTGGATTCTCTTGGCTTGAATGCCACAACCCAAAAATAGATTGAGTCAAGGGTACAGTACGAATGACACGTTGCCCACGGCACTGTCATGCCCTCCAAGACAAACCTGTCTTTGTCCGTATGATTGAGAAAGAAGAAGAGGACATCCAATATCAAGTACACACAACTATCCATGCCATAGAGAAAAAGAAAAAGACAGAAGAAACTGCAGAGCAACTTGTTCCCCCACAATATCATGATTATCTAAAAGTGTTCAGCAAAGCCGAATCTAAAAGGATGCCAATAAGAACACCATGGGATCACGCTATCGACCTAAAGGACACATTTGAATCCAAGAAAGGTCACATCATCCCTCTATCCACACAAGAACAGGAGGAAGTTGCTGCTTTTCTAGATGATCAGCTGGCTAAAGGATATATCCGCCCCTCCAAATCCCCTCAAATCTCACCAGTATTCTTTATCCCTAAGAAAGACAGCAAGAAATGCATGGTATAGGATTACCACTACTTGAATGAACACATGGTCAAGAATAACTACCCGCTGCCCTTAATCTCGCAGCTCATGAATAAGCTCAAAGGAGCAAAGCTATTTACAAAAATGGATCTTAGATGGGGCTACAACAACATCCATATCAAAGAAGGCGATGAATGGAAGGCCACTTTCATTTGCTACAAAGGAGCATTTGAACCCCTAGTCATGTACTTCAGGCTATGCAACTCCCTCGGCACTTTCCAAGCAATGATGAATGAAATCTTTGCTGACATGACAGATGTAATCATGGTCTACATTGATGATCTCATGATATTCACAAAAACAGATGACCAAGACGAACACAATAGAATCATACATGAAGTATTGCAGAGATTAAAAGAAAACGATCTCTTCGTAAAACTCAAAAAGTGTTTCTTCTCCAAAAAGGAAGTCGAGTTCATCGGCATGATGGTTGGTGTCAATGGAATTTGAATGGACAACTCAAAGGTCTGTGCCATCTTGGAATGGTCAGAACCTAAAACAGTCAAAGGAGTCCGAAGTTTCCTTGGCCCCACCAACTTCTATTGAAGGTTCATCAAGGACTACAGTCAGTTCACACATTCACTGAATGATCTATTAAAGAAGGCTGAACCCTTCACATGGAAGGAAGTACAGCAGAACACATTTGACATGCTCAAAGAACGTTTCACCACAGCACCCATGTTGGCTTTTCTGGACATTGATTGTCAATTCTGCTTAGAAACTGACACCTCCGACTATGCCACAGGGGCTATATTAAGTATATTAAAAGAAGACAAGTGGCACCCAGTTGCCTTTTTCAATCACAGCATGATGCCTGCTGAGTGCAACTACCCCATTGCTGATAAGGAAATGTTGAGCATTATCAAAGCATTGGAGCTATGGTGGCACTATCTGGAAGGCTCTCATTATTCATTTGAAATCTGGAACAATTATGCCAACTTGCAATATTTTATGAAGTCACAGAATCTGAATCGCAGACAAGCCCGATGGTGGCAATGACTCTCATGATTCAATTACCTATTCATCTACAAGCCCGGCACCACTAATGTAAAGGCCGATGCACTCTCTAGAAGAGAAGATCATGCAATCGGCATAGAACACAATAATAAAGGAATCATGATGATTCTGCCAGAGCAGATACAGACCATCCTGGTTGCAATCCATGATGAAGGCGAACAAATCCTACATTCCATTAAGAAGAAGATACACATGCTCAAAGAGAGTGAAATTAAGGAACTATGTAACAAACACGGAGTATGCCGTGTTGAGGAAGTATTATGAAACCAAGAAGGAAAACTCTTCATCCCTGATGACAAATCTATTCACCTATTTATTATGAATACATGTCACGACTCTCCAGTCACTGATCACTCTGGTTATAAAAAGACCATAGAACTTCTCAGGAGAAGTTACTGGTGGCCCAACATGACCATATATGTAAAAGAATATGTTGCTTGATGTGATTGCTGTGCACACATAAAGGGAGGAAACAAGGCCCCAGCAGGTACATTAATCCCACTCCCTATTCCAGACAGTCCCTGGCAGGACATCTTCACTGATTTCACTACTGATCTTCCCTCCTCTGGCGGCTTCGACTCCATCCTCATCGTTGTAGATCAGTTCTCTAAAGAAAGCATATTTATCCCATGCAACAAAACAGCCACAGTGCTAGAAACAGCTAAATTATATTTGCACCATGTTTGGAAGAACCATGGACTTCCCCAGTTGATTGTATCAGATCGAGGCCTGCAGTTCGCTTCTCAGATTATGCAAGATGTTTGCAGATGCCTTGGAATCAAGTCTAAATTATCCACTGTGCACCATCCACAAACTGACAGACAAACGGAGCACATGAATAGAGATCTCCAGCAGTATCTTTGCATGTTCTGTGCAGAAAAGCAGGAAGAATGGTTGGACTGGCTTTTGATCACATAATTTTTATATAATTCGAAGATCTTGGCATCTTCCAAGAAAACCCCTTTCGAAATCACACGTTCGTATGTCCCCCATATGGATGTGGAACAACATGTCTCCAAAGCACCAGCTGCTATGAAGTTTGCCAACTTCATGAGCAAGGTTTTGGAAGATACTCGAAATAATCTAAAGGCATCTCAAGAGTGGATGAAAGCTCAAGCAGATAAAAACTAGTCTGAAGCTTCACAGTATCAGGTCAGAGATAAGGTCTGGTTAGCCACAGACAATCTGTGCTTGACATGCCAATCTAAGAAATTAACGAAATGGTGGCTAGACTCCTTCCCTATTTTGGAACTCATGGACCCCAATGCAGTTAAGCTTAGACTTCCCAGGGGCATGAAAATCCATAATATTGTGAACATCTCTCAGATCAAACCCTACAAGGAACAGCTGCCTGGTCAACCCATTGTCTGGCCCAGCCCAGTTGATATTACCAAGGACTGAAAAGAAATTCATGAAGTAGATTATTTGGTTAATTTCTGATTGAAGGGACACCACCTCAAATATCTGGTATATTGAAAAGGCTTTGAAGAGACAGATCATACATGGAAACCACTCGGGAATCTTTCTGGCACTCAGGACACCATCTGCGAATTCCACATTCTCCACCCAAATGCCTCACGAAAACTGTCTATAACCTTCGCCCAGTTTGCAAAATTATTTAACCCATACATGAATTATACCGAGTGCAAGTCACCACTATTGAATTGCCTGGAAGTCAATCCCTAGAAGGGGGATAGTGTTACGAATGGTATATTCCCATACCCTTATGTTTGTTGGACTTAATGTTTTCCACGTATAACAACAGACAATCTTATCTTTATCTTATCTCATCATCACTCACCCTTATCTCGTGCATCATAGTTGTCTTACCTCTTCACTCCATTTCACACATGAGACTTCTCATCTTTTCTGTTTTACATTTTCATGTTTCACCTTTTCACAGAAGCATTTGATCACGCTTCTATTCCATTCCTGTGATACATATGTTTCACACATGTTACACTTCTCTTCCATTCTGCCACACTGTGTGTTGGCCTCACATATTTCACTTCTGTTTCACCCTATGCCCTTTCCCCTTTCATTCTCAGATCGTTAGATATGTCCCCAACATGTACATACCTCCAGTAGATACTTAAGACTCAATGCCACCACCAGAGAACTCCAGTCTAGTTCTCTTGGTGTTTCCCCTAAGTACTATAAGAAGGACTCTAACTTGGCTTGACAAGCCTACTCTCTCATCGCTCCTATCCAAGTCCAAGTTACTATTGGCAACCTAAGGGAGCTATGCTCTAGGGTTGTTTCAGTCAACATAAATGACTAAAATGATTATGTCCTGACCATGAAAAATGAACATAGACACCAGAATCTCCATGTGTCCTAACAAATCCCATATCTAGCAAAGATTTGAGAAGTGCCTTGTTCCATTGTAGGGCAGCTTGTTTTAAGCCATAGATTGCCCTTAGCAAATGACAAGCTTTCTTCTCCATGCCAGGTTGTACAAAACCTTCGAGCTGTTCCATATAGATTTCTTCATCAAGTTCTTTAAAAAGAAAAGCAGTCTTGACATCTAGCACTTTAATTTCCCTATCTTTGAGCACTGCAATAGAAAGAAGAAGTCAAACAGTTTCAAATCTTGCAACTGGTGAAAAGGTTTCTTCAAAATCTATTCCATATACTTGAGTAAAGCCTTTGGCAACAAAGCTAACAGAATCTAGCAGAAGGGCAGAGTTGCCCAGATCTCAGCCACTGCCTAGATAGATGAAAACAACTTGTTTATTTACCTAGCAGAAGGGCAGAGTTGCTCAGATCTACAGTACATTAGCTAGGAATAAAACTAAGTAAAAGTAAACTCACCTCAGCCACTGCCTAGATGGACGAAAACGACTGAGGTGCCAATAACCATAGAAAAGTATATATACTATGGGCAAAGGTATACTCACATTAGGTTACCTGGAATGTTATAGAAATGAATCTGAAGAAAGGCCCTAAAGTGTAGTAATAAATGAGCAAATGAAAGTTAAAGGTTAAACAAATCTAAGGGTCATATAGACAGTGTACTTCCAAGGGTTCCAATGCTTCTGCTTTCGGAAGGGGCATGGGAATTTCGGAAGGGGGTCCAGGACTGAATGGTTCTGAGGCCGGAAGGCTGGAACTGTTTAGCACTAGAATTGAATACAGACAGTTCTGGCCGGAACCGTTTGAACTTAGGGTTGATCTTTGACAAAAGCGAGCCTTAGTTCAGCTGTCGCTTTTGACAACATATATCCATCTCTCTTTAACAGGTTTTCATCCAGGTGGAAGTTCAACCAATTCCCATACTTTGCGCTCTTTAAGCAACTTAATTTCTTCTTTCATAGCTATCCTCTATTTGTTCTGTTCTCCTTTCGTAAGTTTCAGAACATCCTTGTAGTCTGATGGTGTGCTAGTGATGAAGATGGCAGAGGCTATAAGAGAGCCAAAGAATTGAGCACTATACAAGGTTTCAAGATCATCGTTCTCATTTGTAGGAACTGATGATTGAACTTCTTGTTTGATCTCTACAGGAGGTCTAGCTTCATATGCATTATCAGGTAGAATACATGGATTGCGAATACAATTACCACAATAAGGTTTGTCTTCTTGAGGTGGTTCAGGAGGAGTAGGAGAAGGAGTATGAGGAGGCTGTTGATCTCCTTGTGGAGGGAATTGTTGATTGGGATCATGACCATCCATAGGTGGAAATTGATAATGACGAGTGACCAGAATATAGTCAGCTGAAATAGGGTCTTGATTCTTGTCTTGATTCTGGTCTGAAAGGTTATTTGGAATAGAAATCTTGGCAGGTTTGTCTTCTAGTTTTCCAGAATAATATGAGAACACAAGTTCATTGAATGTGATAGTGGAAGAAACAATAGTTGTTCTTCTTTTGGGAGACCAGAAGAAACATCAGGTTTACTGCCATTCCATTTGGGTATGGGAGTAGACAAATCAAGATGAGGCATAGGTTGTCTGTTATAGATGTGAAGAGCAGTCTCAACAGCATCTTGCCAAAAAAAAATGGCAAACAGGCATGTTGGCACATGGCTTCAGACTTTTCAAGGATTATGCAATTAAAATGTTCAGCATGACCATTTTGTTGAGGGATACAAGATACAGAGGTTTGATGCTCTATACCCTTGGATAAGAGGAACATCTGAAGAGAATGATTAATATATTCCCCCTCATGGTCTGAACATACAGAGCGGAGAGAATAACCAGTCTGGTTTTCCACCCAAGCAATCAAATCTTAAAGGGCCTGAATAGTATCAGGCTTGGAGCACAAGAAGTGCAAACTCACAAAACCAGAAGTGTCATCAAGAAAAGTGATGAACCATTTGCTACAAGAATGCAACAAAGTCGGCATTTCGCACAAATCATTATGGATGAGGTCAAGCACACGGAAAGAGTGTGAAGATGAAGCAGGAAAATCCTGCTGATGTGCCTTGCCAAGTGCACAGCCTTTGCAAGTAGGCATAGAAGTGGGTGACAGAAAAATTGGAATGCCAGTCAAATGCTGGTAAGCATGATGGAGAGTATTCTTGGATGGATGTTCAAGATGCTAATGCCACAAGTCAAAAGACTTGAGATCCTACAAGGAGTTAACCGAACCAACTGGACTGATCAGAGAGGACTAAAACCAGTGGAGTGGAGAAGGTGGGAATAAAGCAGTGGCCTGTATTACCATCCTTCCTTGATTATCCCAGATCTTGGTTTGATTGAAGATCTCACATTTATAGCCAGAGGCAGTGAGAAGATTGACAGACAGGAGTTTGCAATTAGCATCAGGAGCATACCACACATTACAGAGAACGATGGGAATGGCCCCTGTCTTATCCTGTTTGAATATCACAGTGCCAGGATCATATATTTGCATAATGCCATCATTGGCTATTCCTGCAAACTTGATACCCTTGTTCAAATCAGAAAAATCATCGAGGTGAGGTGAAGTGTGATCAGAGTATCCTGAATCAACAAGCCATAAATCCTCGGTATTGTGATTTTTTGCACCTAGAGCATATGCTCTTGAATAAGCAAAATCATAGTAATATTTGCCATCAGGTACATTGTCATAGCCCCACTGCCCCCATGTTGCATGGGTGCCCCCCCTGTCACATAAGTGCACAAGCACATACATGCATGCAAACCATCGTGTCCATGTGCATGTATGTGCTCGTGCACTCATCCACCCTCACCACTATCCCACAAGCATGTGTGCCATGCATGTCTCATTCGCCCTCTCACTCGCCCACCCACCCTGCATGCAAAAGCAGTGGCATAACATGCACGATTGTGTGTGCTGTGCCCCCCTCCTTTCCCTCTTTTTTCCCCTCACCCTCATCCTCACTCTCACCCTCGGCTCTCCCTTGCCCACCCCACTCAGTAATGACATGATGCACATGATTGTGCACATTGTCCTGTCGCTGTTTTCATCCCCACCCTCATTCTCTCCCTCTTCCTTTCCCTTTCCTCTCCCTCGCACACAACACACATCATGCCATCACTACTTTCATGCTCACGCTCTCCCTTATCCACCTTGCCTGCTCATTCCCACACCCATCTTCTTCCTATCTCTTGTCCACCCCTCTGCCACCCTCGCCCACTCCCTTGCCCACCCTACCCGCTCAACAACAGTATGACTTGCATTGTTGCATTGCCGTTTTACCACCCACCCTCATCCCCACCCCCTCCCTCGCCCACACCTCACCCTCACCCTCACCCTCTCCCACACTCACCCACCCCCCTGCTCAGTGATGGCATGATGCACGTGCCATCACTGCTCTCACCCTCGCTGACTCTCTCATCCACCCCATTTCATCCTCGCCCTCTCTCCTCTCTTGCCCACCCACACAATGCCAAGCCTGTGGAAGAGATGGCATGATGTGCATGAACATGCACGTTGTGCTGTCTCTCCCTCATTTGTGCCATTGCCATTGCCCTCTCCCTCTTCCTCTCCCTCGTTCGCCCACCCAGCTTCCAGCATGAGGAAGAGATGGCATGATTGCATGTGTCATGACATCTCACCCTCATTTGCACCCTTACTCCCTCCCTCGCCATCACCCTCTGCCTTTGTCCACCCACCCAACTCTGGGCATGAGAAAGAGATGGCACAACGTGCATCCTGTCATCGCCCTTCTCGTCCTCATCCTTGCCCACCCCGTTACTTGGCAACAACATGATGCACACAATTGTGCATATCGTTCTGTTGCTGCTCTCATCCAGGGCCTTGTCCATCCCTGCCCTCTTCCTCTCGCTTGGCCACTCCACCACTTAGCAACAGCATGATGCAATCACACAGCACATTGTGCCATTCCTGCTCCCTTCATCCACACCAATGCCCTTGCTCACGAGCAAGGGTGTGCTAGTTTGTAGATCATGTTTTGTACTATTTATATGAATTTAGAGAAGTTTTCTTGTATTTTCTACTATGCCCTCAGTCCGAGAACTGGCCTAAGCTGACTAGAAGCTGACTCAGAGTCAACTTAGGTCAGCAAAAATCATAACACTCAGGTGATTGGCTCAAAGCCGGCTATACCATCTAACCGAGTTGGAAAAAGCTGAGTCGTGGCAACACTAGTTGATAGAAGATATGTCCTCTTTGGTAAGGATCAGGAATATCATGACCGAGTTCTATACTACATCACTCTCTGGGTGCAGAAATGCTGCTGGCTGTCATATATCATGGTAGCACAGTAGTGATATATCTGATGAAGGTAAGCAAATAGTCACACACACAGAATCATATTGATAGACCACTTTAGGCAAATTGTTTCATTGGATGAGGGGAAGGCATGATATATCAGATGAAGGTAAGCCAATAATCGCACGCACAGATTTATATTGATACACCACCTAAGCAAGCTATCTCGTAGGGCACAGAAAAACTTGGGGTCAAATAGATTAGAGGTTAGAGGTAGTTAGAGGTAGATCTGGACCATGTAGTTCACACAAATTGTCTGTTATTTGTTTCGTGTGGTGTTACAGTACTTAAGAAATCAATCATATACATGCATGTGACTGTATTATATAAAAACGGCCATCTCTTGAAGGATGTTACAATTGAATGGTATACCAACCCATATATTTAAAGCGTGTACCAGCAAACTTCAATGTCAACCCTAAGTGTATGACAATGGGAGTATCCATCTACGCACTTAGTGGTACACTACAAGTGTGCAACAATGGGAATATCCAGCCATGCACTTAGTGGTGTACTAGAAGTGTGCAACAGCATGAGTCTAAATTATTGTACTGACATTTACATGATACAAATGAATGAACACCTTCTAATACTAGTTTTTTTTTCATAGCTAGTTTAGGTTGTGTGATCCATGGGAGAGCAATCCATCGGGAAAAGTTTCACTATCAACCACCTTGTCAATACATTATTGGCAGGATCAGCAATGTGGACCACTGAAGGTGTCTGGATGTCTGTAACTCCAACTAAAGAAGCTTTGATTGTTGTGCTTGGTTTTGAAGGTACATTATCAGTCGAGTTCATTTTCGGTGGTCCATGTTCATAGCATTTTCACAGCACAGAGCGCTTAGCACAAGAAGACACCCTTCTCATTCTCTTCAACACTGCAAGCTCGAATTTGGTATGTTTGTGTCTATCAACGACAGGAAAGAATGCCTTGACTCCTATTCCTTAGGTGCTTTTCTGCAATAACTTTGCACTCAGCTGTGATATCACTGGACTGTTCCAGCCATTTCAGTCTAGCTCGATGGTCCTGGGTCCTGTTGCAAACCCTGAACTTTTCCAGTCTACCTTGATGGATCATCATCAAGGATGTTGTCGATTCAGACAAGACAGAAATTGCATGAGAGTGGGCATTTTGAGAGACATGCTTTTTTGATGTTGTGATGGAGGTTTTTTTTTTTTAAAGATCCTTGTTTATTGTCCACTGAGGCTCATAATGGCCCCTTGTTGGACAGTATGTGCACATATATAGATAAGTAGAGTGAGTTAAGAAAGAAAACTGGCACTAGCTCGTAGAGAGTGTGAAAAGGGGTGCCATTTAGTATGTATGAAGTGAGTTGGTTTTGCACATGTAATCAGTAATCGGTCTATGTGGGTGTAATGTGGTGTGAACATGAAAAGAAAAGGGGAGCGAGAAGCATGGGACCGTGACAGAAGTTTGTCCCAGGTTCTCCCTCAAGTTCCAGCAAATAGTGGAGAAAGAGCAAGATGCCAACTTTATTTCTCATCTGCATGGTGGCAAGCTCAACATCATTCCCTGGTAAGATCTGTATCCATTTCTAGCAAGAGGGCATGTTTACTTCTGTATGACAGGCCAGTCATCAAGTTGAGGGAATTTTACAAATTGTTCCTGACATTCAAGAGGTGTCTTAATCAGCAAGACATAATGCATAAGGCAGCAGGGGAGTTCTTGCATCTGATGAAGTCACTGATGGCGAAACTCATGGAAGCCACATGTCCTGTGTCTGTTGCAAAAAGGGATGGGGGCAGATGCATGCTAGGAGTCATGCTGTGAGTGATGGTCAGGGGCAGCACAACAGGTGTTTTTGGCTGGGGTATGGTGAAATGGCCAGCAAGTGTAGATAGCCCAGCTGTCAGTGCTGCTGTACTATCCTTGTACTTCACTGATGAAACAAGATTAGCATATGCAAAGGGAACGTAAATTGTGAACAGAAATTCAGAACGAAAAAGAAAGTATGCAAGACCATGCTCAGCAAAGTGGGAAGCCACAACCAAGAACTGCACTGCATTGCACGCAGGCTCCCAGGGGTTGCAATGCAACAAGACATCCACAGGGCAGCAGTCCTGCATGAACCAACAGATGAAGACCATAGTATCGACCCATACAGCACAGTGATCATCAGCAGTGTCATGCACACCTGGACCAATATCAGTTGTGTCCGACCCAACCCAGTAAGTTGTCTTGCACAGAGGTTACCAACATCAGGGCTGGTACAGAACCAGCCAATACAGGTGGAAAGAGAGTAAAATAACCAAAGGGAGGGTTAAAAAAAAAGCTCAAGAAGTGACCAACTCATCCTTCTCCATTCCTAAAAATTACTGAATCAAACTCTACACCATCTCATCTCACTATGTCATGTTCTTTTGAAAACTGATCATCTTGGCCAGAACATCACGATACAATGGGTCTGCAGAACAAGCCAAACATTAATTCCATGCAGTACAGCATTGATTGTATGAATGTCATGACGAGCTAGCTTAAGAAACAACTCACTGAAATTGTGCTCCCTAGTGCTCCTTGTCTGGGACTAAACATTAAACAGACATTTAAAGGTATATTATTGGATCTGGACTCCTGTGATCGCTGGGTTTCACGCTTCACTTACTGGTTGGCTTTCAAATAAAACACTGTCTAAGTACTAATCCAGGCTCAGCAGCCTCCAATTGCTTCAACCTTTCTATGCAGATGATCTGGTAGACAGTTGCACATTTCTCTTGTGGTTAGTCCAGCAAATGGTGACATGCAATCTTGCACAAGCTGGCTTCATGGCCCATCTTGCAGACAAGTACTTAGACAGTATGCTCGTTAGCTGCGCGCTCACCAAACCATTTGGTGATGCATGCATTGCCAAGCTTTCAAAAGTCAATTGGTTGATTGTTGTTAAAAGCCTCCTCTTACCCCTTTTGAAAGATTTGATCATTGTCACAGGGACAACTCATTAAGTTAGATGTATTGTTACAAACACATTTACAAGTGAGTGTAACGTCCTTCAGTCTTGTCATGTGCTCATTTGTGTAGCGAATTTGTCTCACCCTTCCAGATGCTTTGTCAGTCCTAACACTTGGGCTAGTTACTCATTGTTGTTGGTCTCAGCTTTATCTAATGCCTTTGGAGACCAACCGCTGCCAGGAGATCAGCGACAATGAGAGATATGACAGTTGCTTCTTGAAAATCTCTCAGATATTCAAAGAAGGAATGATGCAATGTTGTTTCAGAATCTTCCCCATGTGGTTTAGAGAATCGTGGATTGATGGTTGTCAATATCCAGGTGAGTCTTCTACACTAATGCTTGGTCCAGTTCATTACATGTTTATTACAGAAACTCAATTCAATATTTTGCACGACCCATATATCAAAAATTGGTTTCTTCCTGTCACATCCAGGTGACTCCTTGTCATTAATTTTCACAGAACAGTTTGACACGCTTCTCACCTGGGCTGTGACACCTCTTCAATTTGGACTGCATTGTCCCTATACTACTATAACACTTCTCAGTCAGTATTGCAAATGCACTGCATGCTGCCAGCTTTCCTGTGCAGCTCTGCATGACTACTTCTGGAATTGGCTTGACACAAGTGAGGTAGCTGCCGACAGTGCTGATCTTCAATCTCTGTCAGCACTTTTTGGAAAGCTTGTCAAGGATAGCCTGTTTGACTATGCAGCTTATATCCAATGGCTTGTTGCACATGGTGATTCAGGCCTTCTGTCAATTTGATCAAACAGCTGAGTTCATCTGTGGTCCCAAGTGGGCTATTGCAAGAGATCTCAGCGTCTATGACAGTGCTGCAACACAGGCTGCCAAGGGTTCCAACATTAGTGCTGATTATGATCCACCCATGATCTGGCCTGCTCCTTTTGGATGAGATCTCACAAAAGAGGAGGGCAAGTATCAATTTTACTCTTTCAGCTCATCTATTCTAATCTCTTTCGATAGCATACATTCAGAAGCTGGATGCTTCCACTGGTGGTTCACTCAAACTCACCGTGCTAAATCCCAATGTGTGCATCTGGACCATGGTTGCAGGTGAAGGTGCCTCTGCCAGTGTTGTGTATGCAGATGCCATTGCAGTGACCTGCACCAAAATGTTTGGATGTGGAATCATAGTGATTGTATATGTGATGCTAGACATTTGATCCGAGATTTGAGTTTTCACTATATTCCCACGGTCCAAATGCTTAGCTAATTAAGGGAAATATAGACCATAGTGTCTAGTATATATCTCTACTTTTCCTTATTTGTTCATTCACAGGTTGTGGAGAAACAAAATGATTTCTTCCAACATACTTTTATTACTATCTACAAGTACATAGCAAACCATTTTCTTAATATCTCTTTTACCCTTAAGTACTTTGGCCAAATGTCAGAAAAGCAAATGGAGCATGTGGCCTCAGCTGCAAATCACCTGACTCAGATCATGTGATCTTGCACAGCATGAGTCATAATGAGTCAAAATGAATCAAATAAGGATTAACCAAAGGACTGCTTCTAGACTAGCAGAATGATCATGTGACCTGCACAGCATGAGTCACAATGAGTCATTATAAGTCAACATGAGTCATTGCCAAGCCAAAGGCTATTTTTAGCTCATTGCAAGTCATTTTCTGATAGGGTGAGTCAAAGTGAATCAATATGAGTCAGTATGAGTCATATCTTGGCACAGCCACCCCGGAACCGAAGGTAGCACAGCCACATGTAAATTACTATATAAAGAGTGTGATTCAGCCCCATTTGGACAGTTCCAATTTTAGAGAGTTTGTGTGCTTTCAAGTAAACTCAACCAACGATTGCTTACAAGTACACCCCTCTACAAAGAGACAGTGAGCTGTGTAGAGAAGTTCCCACGCTATAAATAGAGCTACTTAGACCCATAGTTAGGAGTATACTACATCCCTTAGGATAAAAACAGTTAGGATACTTTTAGGGAGAAAACTCCAGAGCGGGCAACTAAAGGGAATAGATTCCCAGCTAGTAAGGAGACCTAATAGTTTGATAGCACCTTGGGAAAGGGCCAAGCAGAGCAGGAAGCTGATTGCCAACTCCTTAATGCATAATAGAATCAGTTTCGAAAAAACTATTCTGTATAACTAAGAAACATTTGTGAATTACTAGCGAGAAGTGAAGCATATTAACACTACCTTCCCAATTGAGCATTCCTATTCGATTGGAGCTAATTGGAAGTCATTGAGAGCACATCTTAGGAAAATAACCCTAGTTGCTACAAAGTACCCTTTTAGCAACCCAAGAGTTGTCTAGACCATTTCCCCAACTATCCATTGTACATTTTATACACCACCACTACTGAAAGCCAGACCCTCGAACATATTTCTGAAAGCAATCCCCTCTCAACCTCATTGAAGATTGATGAACAAACCACATGCCTGATAGTCAACCCTTTTCTATGACTTGATATCTGTTTCTAGTACCAATTCGACCAGGAAAGAGTACTCTCTTTACCTCACTTCAGGTTTACTATCCATGGAGATAAGATTGGTTGTCTGGTAAGCTTTTTTCTTAGCATTTCTACTGATCTTATTTAAAAAGAAGACAACTGGAGCCCACCACAAGGGGTTTCAGCAATACTATTACATCACAACAAGTCCCATAGGGAATATGCAATCTTACTCCTGAACACACAATAAGACACTGCGAACCATAATAAGCACAGGAGCAACACCTACCACACTACCCAGTCACAGAAGCTGAAATGCCCCTGACAAGTTTAAAGGGCACTACTCTAAAGTCAGATGCTTCTTATGGCAATATGAGCGATTACTCACTCTGTACAACATTACCACTGACAAGGAGAAATACAAAGGGATCTCTGACTACTGTAGCAATCAAGTTGGATGACTAATCGAATCCTTTGATGAATATGAGAACAATGATTGGGATGGATTGAGAACAAAGATCCTCCATCTCTATGATGCTGAGTGAGTAGATGCTCAGTACAGAAAGAGTGACCTTAGGAAGCTTACTCAGAAATATGCCAAGAAGAGTTTGGACAAGATGTCACAATAGAAGGCCTATGAGTACAAGTTTACAGTAGTTGCACAATGGTTAAAGGCTGCGAAGGTGATTCAAGATGAAGAATACCACACCTACTTTTGGAAAGGAATCCCTAAGTACAGTACATGCAGGAGAAGGTACAGATACATTTGCTTGCTGGTAACACTGGCATAGATATGAGTAAGCCCTTCCAGATCAGTGAAGTCAGCTGAGTCATAAACCAACTACTACATTGATACAAGTTTGATGAGGATGGAACAAACTCTGACATGGAGAGCTCCTCTGAAGAGAGTAGTACTGACTCTGACTTTGCTACAGACTTGTCTGATAATAGTTTAGACGATGAGTCTAGCAATGATGAATGTCAAAGGAGGAAGAGGAAATCCCCCAAGAAGCACAAGAATAAGGGAATGAAGAAGACTCCAGAGAAACAGAGAAAGAAGAAGTCTAAGAAGTCCTCAGATGATGTTGATTCACTTATAGATCATATGAGTAAACTCAGGCTCAATGATCCTACCTATGCAAGAGCTTACATCAAGGCCCTTAAGGTAAAACCTTTGATAGCAGACAGCTTAGAGAAACCTAGGTTGAAGTCTGCTACATTCAAGGACACTCCTAGTAGTATACAGAATAGTACCACTACAAGAGAAGTACTACAAAGAACTATTAATGGAAGAAATAGAGTCCTATCTAATACTTGCCCACCTTTTAAATGTTTTGGATGTAATAGTTACAACCATCGCCTAAGTGATTGTCCCCACGTGCTAGAATTAATAGACCATGGAGAGTTAGTTTATGACCGATAAGGTATGGTGAACCTACCTAGGGATCAAGGCCCGCTCAATAGAAGAGTGGATGAATCAATAATAGAAAGCTATCATAGGATGGTTGAGCAACATGCACGAAATGATAAGCGTGTGCAGACTAACCTCATCATGGTTGACCGTGATACCTTGAAGTGTGGATCATCGAACTATATTGTACCTGAAATATCAGTTAGTGACAAAGAAGAATCAGACAATAAAGATGAAGAGAAATTATTCATACCATATTTGTTGATGGATGAAGATAACAAAGATGATGCTGATGAAGTCTTGTAGAGCTATGGCATTGTGCAGTCTCAGTGTGAAGCTAAGACTGCTTGGAAGGAGATCATGGATGGAATATATATACCTCCCAAGAAAGTAGGAGGTGGTTAGCACCAAAACGAAGTCATTATCAAGAACTCACCTGGTACAAATGATGGGGATGCTAATGAAGCACTGCATCCATGGTCGAGTCGCCAAAATGAAGGGAAAGGCCGATCTGAAGTAAAAGCTCAATATCAGTATGAATGGGGAAAGAATAAAGAGAGTGACTTACCAGATGCTCGGAATGATCTGAAAGGATCCCCGAGAGGTGAGAATAAAAGAACAATGATGAATGAGTGATGGGATGATACCCAGAACACACCTGTGCCATCCAAGGACTGGGAGGTAAAAAAAGTCGTTAGTGATGAGTGATTAAAAGTGATCAACTTACCTTATCAAGCAACAACATCCCTGATGGGTGCATTAAAGGATACTCAATGTGTGTGTACTGACATGTACAATGATGAAAATATAGAGATGCTTGATATCTTTGAGAGGAAGCAGGGAGGGAATGATGAAAAAGGAAGGAGTGTGGAGTTTCCCAAAAGAGTTGACAGAAATAAACCCCATGCAAGTGAACAATCTTCTAAGAAACATTCCAGAAATATGGCAGTGCAGCACACGGAGTTATCTGCTGTCACAAATCCTCGTGATGTGCTGACTAAGATACTCGGCACTAAGATAGAACTGACCATGGGAGAAACATTAGGTAACTCATAGGAATTAACACAAGTGCTAGATGATCAGATCTGATTTCGACAGGTGACATCAGCTAATGCCGCCTTACATGCGCATCATGTCGGAATGAGCCAGCACCATGGGCCGCTACTCACAGTTCCTGTCCACATAGCAAACAAAGTGTATAGCGCTGTAGTAGATAAAGAAACAGCTACATTCCTTTGGTGCAGAGACAACAGTGGAAGGGTAAACCCAATGAAGGAGAGTACTCACTTGTTGTAGATGACTTACAAGCTAGTTGCTAGAAGTAAAGAACTTAGATTGTGGGCTCTGAAGGATCTGGGTTTATATACAGTACAGCTATGTTTATATGTATTGTGAAAATATCCATAAAGGATGAAGGGCTGTGTAATGTGCAGCAATAGGCAGCCAATGGCAGAAGGTGTGCATAGTATGGCGCAATATGCCAAGAGAATGGTATAATGTTTCACCATGATGATATAATATGACATCATCATAAAGATAAGAGATAAGGATGACATCATCAATCTAGAACAATGATGTCATGGGTCTAGATGAATTAGTAATCATGAAGAGCAACCCAGACATGTTAAAATTTAGCTAATGGAATCTAAATATTTCAATACTTCACCTTGTTATTCATGATGGAAGTGATGAATATGGTGTAAGAGAAAGCTTCCTGTGGTTCTCCTCAAAGCATTGTCATGTCAGATTCTTTGTAAAGATATCTGCAACTTGTTCATCAGTGGGAATATAAAAGAGTTTGATCTTCCCATCTGTAACACATTCTTGGATATAATATTCCAGAATTTCTATGTATTTAGAATGACCTTCCTGTGCTGGATTAGCAGCAAGGAACATGGCACCTTGATTGTCACAGAGCAGGGGAATAGTTTTGAAGTTAAACCTTAATTTGGAAAGAAGTATCTGAATCCAAGAAAGCTGTTTTGCAGCTTCTGTTATTCCAACATATTCTGCCTCTATTGAAGACAAGGTTATCTTCTGTTGTCGTCTGGAAAGCCAAGAGACTATTCCATTGCCAATAAACATTGCATATCCAGAGGTAAATCGATGAGTTTTACAATCTCCAGCCCAATCTGGATCAGAATATGTCATAATGCCGGATCGAGAAGATCCGTCATGGGTAATGCAGAGATCCTTGGTACCAATGAGATACCACACTATATAGTGTGCTTTTTGCAGGTGTTCATCTGATGGATTAGCGGAGAACTGTGACATCTTAATAACAGCAAAGGCAATGTCTGGGCAAGTTCCCAGCATGATATACAGTAGTGATCCAATCACTGACTGATAGCAACTACAGAGTTGAGAGGAGGTTTCCATGATGAGAGGAGTAGGGTTGTACCCAGAAGGAAGGGTGATATGAGCTATTTTAGTGTTATCGAGTTTGAAGCGACTGATAATCTTTTTGGCATAAGCAACTTGGTCAAGCTTTAACATTCATTTAGAACAGTTGTGAGTGATATGCATGCCAAGATATTCTGTAGCAGCTCCTAGAATCCTATTTTCCTATTTGTTCATAAATTCTTTCTTCTTCCTCAAGAGATAGGATTGGTTGGAGCCAAGAAAGAGAGCATTGTCAATGTAAATGACTAAAATGATAATGTCCTGACCGTTAAAATGAACATAGACACTGGGATCTCCATGTGTTCTAACAAATCCCATAGCTAAAAGAGACTTGTGAAGTGCCTTGTTCCATTGGAGAGTGGCTTGTTTCAAACCATAGATTGCCTTTAGCAAGCAACAAACTTTCTTCTCCATGCCAGATTGTACAAAACCTTCAGGCTGTTCCATATAAATTTCTTTGTCAAGTTCTTCAAAAAGGAAGGCAGTCTTGACATCTAGTGCTTTAATTTCCCAATCTTCAAGTACTGCAATTGATAGAAGAAGTTGAACAGTCTCAAATCTTACAACTGGTGAAAAGGTTTCTTCAAAATCTATCCCATAGACTTGTGTAAAGCTTTTTGTTATGAAGTGAGCCTTGGTGTGGCCGTTGCTTTTGACAACATATATCCATCTCCCTTTGACAGGTTTTCGTCCAGGTGGAAGGTCAACCAATTCCCATACTTTATACTCTTTAAGCAATTTGATTTCCTTTCCCATTGCAATCCTTCATTTAGTCTGATCTTCTTTCGAAAGTTTCAAAACATCCTTGTAGTACAATGGTGTTGCAGTCATGGATACTGCAGAGGCCATTAAAGAGCCAAAGAAGTATGCATTATAGAGAGAACCAAAATCATCTTTCTCATTCATAGAAATAAATGTTTGAACTTCTTGTTCAATTTCCACAGGAGGTCTAGCTCCATATGTATTATTAGGAAAAATGCGTGGATTGCAGATATGAGTACTGCGATGAGGTTTATCTTGTTGTGATGGTTCAGGAGGAGTAGGAGAAAAAGTTCAAGGACACTGTTGGTTTTCTTGAGGAGGAAACTATTGATTGGGATCATGACCGTCCATAGGTGGAAAAAAATAGTGATGAGTGACCGGAATATAATCAGCTGAATTAGGGTCTTTGTTATTCTCATCTTTATCCTGGTCCAAAAGGTTGTCTGGAATAGAAATCTCAGCAGATTTGTCTTTTGACTTTCCAAAACAATAGGAGAACACAAATTCATTGAAAGTGGCAGTAGAAGAAACAATAACTGTTCTTCTCTTAGGAGACCAGAAGTGGTATCCTTTTGTTCCTTTTTCATATCTAATGAAGATCACTTCCTCTGCTTTTGCAGCTAGCTTATTAGCTCAATCTTCTTTTGAAATGAACACATAGGCACAACATCCAAATACCTTAAAATAGGAAACATCTGGCTTACTGCCATTCCATTTGGATATGGGAGTGGTCCAATCAAGATGATGCATGGGCTGTTTGTTATAGATGTGAAGAGCAGTCTCAACAGCATCTTGCCAAAAAGAGGGTGGCAAACAGGCATGTTGGCATAGAGCCTCAGACTTTTCAAGGGTTGTGTGATTAAAATGTTCAGCACGACCATTTTGTTGAGGGGTATGAGGTACAAAGATTTGATGCTCTATACCCTTGAATGAGAGGAATGTCCGAAGAGAATGATTAATGTATTCCCCCCCACAGTCCAAACATACAGAGCGGAGATGAAAACCAGTCTGGTTCTCCGCCCAAGCAATCAAATCCTGAAGTGCCTATATAGCATCAGACTTGGAGTGTAGGAAATGCAAACTATCAAATTCGGAAGTATCATCAAGAAAGGTGATGATCCATTTGTTACAAGAACATAACAAAGTCGGCATTTCATACAAATCAATATGGATGGGTCAAGCATGTGAGACAAGCATGAAGATGACACAGGAAAATCCCACTGATGTACCTTGTCAAGCACACAGCCTTTGCAAGTAGGCATAGAAGCAGGTGGCTGAATGGCAGGAACACCTGTCAGATGCTTATAAGCATGATGGAGTGCATTCTTGGATGAATGTCCAAGACGATGATGCCACAAGTTGAATGACTTGAGATCCTGCAAGGAGTTAACCAAACAAGTAGGAGTGATCAGAGAGAACCAAAACCAGTGGAGTGGAGAAGGTGGAAATAAAGCAGACACCCGTATTACCACCCTTCTTTGATTGTCCTGGATCTTAGTCTGATCCATAATTTCATATGTGAAGCCTGCTTCAGTGAGAGTAGTTATTGACAAAAGTCGATTGTGAGCATCAGGGGTATACCATACATCTTTGAGAACAATGGGAATGGCCCCTGTCTTTTTCTGTTTGAATATCACAGTACCAGGACCGTATATTTGCATGACGGTGTTATTAGCAGTTCCACAGAAACGTGTTCCTTTCTGCAAGTCAGAAAAATCATCGAGATAAGGCATAATGTGATTGGAGCATCCTGAATCAACAAGCCAGTGGTTCTCGGTAGTGTGATCTTTCGCGCCTAGGGCAAATGCCATGAATAAGCAGAATCATAGTAGTATTCACCATCAGGTACATTGTCATACTCATCATCTGATCTAGCATTGTTGTCTCGCTCTTCACGGAGTAAGGCAGAACGATCTACACTGCCTTTCCAAGTACCATTAGCATTTCGCTGGAAATCACCATGGAAACTAGCAACAACTTTGCTTGGCTTGGATTTTGCTCCTCTTTTAAAGTGCTGGGGGAGAGAAGCTGGATTAAAAGGACAAGGAAGCATGACCAATCCAGAGGATCCCATGGATTCCTCGAAATCTCCTGCATTAGCAGTAAAGGACTTGGCATCCCATTGATCATTAACAACTTCCTGTTGAAACTCGTCAATGTCCATCATCATACCTATCATATCACCATCAACCACATTGGCAAATCCATCTACCTCGTTTGCATGTGCTTTCCCTTTCCCTTTCCAGTTTGTCTGCCTGTTTGAGGAAGAAGCGTGGGCACCCTGTGAAGCAGGAGTCTGGCTTATAGGGCTTCTTTCCTCCTTGACTTCTTTGAGTCTGACGAGGGCGATTAGATCCTTGTCCAGAATGACCATATAATTTCCAACAGTTTGTTGTCAGATGGAGTTTCCTGCAGTGGTCACAAACAGGATGAGAGGGAGCTCATTGAATCATGTTTGTATGATTCACTTTGCTTGAAGCAGGTTCAAGGTGGTGAGCCAAGGATCTCCATTGCGAATGAGCAGTAGAGTGAAGTTGAGATTCCTGAAGTATCTTCAGAATGATGGTGTCGGTGGTGAAATTGGCAGCAGTGACAGTCTGCACAATGGTTGAAATCAGTGGTTGGTATGAATAAGGAAGAGAGTCGAGCATTATCATGGCATGGAGATTGCCAGGAAGCTGTAGTCCAGACATGGACATTTCGTAAAGGTGTTCATCAACTTATTTATTTGAGTTGGAATATCATTGGCATCCTGACAGTGGTGTTCCGAAGGATCCACGATGCGCATGTTAAGCACCTTCATGAATGCTTCATATTGGCCAGTAACTCTGGTGGGAGAGTAAAGAGTTGTGAGAGCATCCCAAAGGTCCTTCACAAGAGAAGGACGAGCGACAACTCCAATGGCCACATAATTCTCCTTCATCAGATGTTGCATATCTGCATGAATAAAAATGCCAATTAATGCCTGTGCTTGATGATCTGATGAAATCCAAAGGACCTAAGCATCTGCGTCAACAGGATCTACCTGTGTGTAGGTAGAGGTACCAGCAACAATGTTCCACCATGTTGCCATGATGAGAAGGTTGTAGACCTGACGAGACCAGATGAAATAGTTGGAGACACCTGCAAGAACTGCAGTGCAGGCCTGAATAGTGGAATTGATGGAGAAAGACATGCTATATCTGCTTTAAAAGATGAAAATGTTGGCGATGAAAGTCTGGAGAAAATTCTGATTAGCATGCATAACAGGAAAGTTAGGAATGGGAACTGGAGTAGAAGGAATAAGAAGGTCTGCGACAATGTTGGCATCTTCTTGAGTGTCATCATCGTCATCATTGTCATCATCTATGGTATCATCATCTCTTTCATCATCTTTCGCAGCTGGCATTGTACTAAGATGTTGAGTGAGACTGCATTAAGAGTATTTGTTCTCTCCACACTTGTATTTGTTTTGGAATGTTTTCATCAGAACGTACAAGTTTTTCGAATAATTCAAAATCAGTATGACAAAAAAAATGTGGGTTAGATATAGAAGAGAATTGTCCATTTCTAGCCCTAAAACTGACTTGAAGACAATTGTGAGAAACATAAGGAGGAATACAATTTTTTACACCATTAGCTGCAAGATGAAGATGCAAACCAGTTCAATATTCAAGATGCATGGGGGTACTCCAAACGAATCCAGGCTTTGTGTATTTCATGTAACGACCTCCTAACTGGGCCGGCAATGGCCAAACGTCCACAGGGAATGACAACAGGTCATTGACCTGGAACAGGCAATACTCTTGGAGCCTGTCACTGTTCTTCTTCTTTATAGCCTTGTCAATAAGTGAAATGTCCTCTGTGGTAAGGGTCAGGGACATCGCAACTGAGATCTAAAAGAAGGGACATATGATTAGTTTCCAGTTTGATCATAATGGCCAATCAAGGGTTCTTCCTCTTCCACACTCATTGCCACCTAGCATTTATCAACTCGTTCCAGATGTGTTGCATGGGAATGTTGGAGTTATGAGGATATCCAATGAAGAAGTGGAGGTGGTTAAATTTGTGGTACACATACTAGTGCCGACCATCCCTCCAGATGACATCTCCTTCTGAGTTGATAAATCATTCAGGATGCTCATAGAGCTCCTATTGAACGTTCTGATCCAGGATATCATTAGGTTTCAGAGATTCATAGAATTCAATGAAATACTTGTTGAATGCATGGCGATTGCGCTAAACAATTTTGAAGCCCTGGTTGTGGATGGGGTGTGTGGGAGTAGAGTGGTATTTCTCCATGGGAAACATGTAGTCAATTCCTTCATAGAAGGATGCAATGAGCTTGTTCCAATACATAAGCCCTTCCTTGAAAATAATATCCTGTTCCGGTATGTACCGGACAGGTCCATCTTCAACAATAACTTGTGGTAAAAGATCTCCACGGTAGAGAGTGGGGATCAGGGCAACCTGAGCGAGACGAGGTGAAATGTCTAAAGATTCTGAGCATCAACACGAATGAGGGGTACTTCCGGTCTGATCAATAGATTGGGAACATTCTGGTATGTGACCAGAGTGTGTGTGTTGGCATCCCTATAAGAGACAGTTTGGTGGCTCTGGATCCTCGTCAGCGCAAGGATGTTCTTTGGAAACATTACGGGCTGATTGTTGAGAGTTGGGTCGATTTGCAGGGGATTCATCACAAGGTTGAGATCTATGATCTCTCCTGGTTCCATGATCTTGTCCATGATGAAGATCATGTCATTGGAATTGATGTTCTCGTTGATGAATTCGTCCCTCGATGAGGGTACACTGTTGTTGTTGTTCCCGAGTGGCGGGACCAAGAACTCATCACTGATGTCTGTTAGGAGTGATTCCACGAGGTTGAGAGGTGATGCCGAAGTAAGACCATAGAAGGTGGGAGTTAACTGTTCAGTCAAACCAGGGTTCAATGTTGGAGGATAGGTTAGATCAGGTGAGGTTGAAGGGAAGGACACGTTCCTTGGAAGGAACTGGACTGGACGTATTGGAAATGGTTGGGCTAGGCATTGGTGGGTGGAAGAAGAGTTGGAGGTCATGGTAGGCCTGAGTGTGATGAAGTGGTACAGAGATTGGACATGTAGGAGGTAAAGCTGGTGGAAGAGATGTCCACAGAGAATGTGAAAGTTGTGGATGGAGGTGAGAAGCTGGAGAATCAATATATGGGAGAAAGGTCAGAGGAGGAGCGCAAGGAGGAGGAGGATAAGATGGACAATAAAAAGTTCCACACAGAATAGGAAATTCAGCCAGATGATGATGGTTTGTGCAATTCAGATGAATGTAACAATCTCCACACAAGATAGGACAGGAGTCTTTATCAAAGTCAAAGTGACACTTCCAAGTGCAACAGTGGGTAGGAGTAGGAGCAGGGGCTTGACTAACCTGGGTAGGAACAATAAAGTTCCTACATGAAGCCAGGTTAGCATTTGTCCATGTAATCATGACATGAGTAAATAGAAGATATAGCTCTGCTAATAATAGCAGGCTAGGGTTGCCCCAGATCCATTGGACCTGATCCATGAACCCAAACATTATGCTCATCATCATTAGAACAATGTAGAACAGACTAAGTGCAAGTACGTCATACATTGCGAGGTGGGGTAACGACATCAGTATGACGATCGTTGAGCCTAAGCGGGGCTCATAATCTAAAGAAACAGCTATGTTCCTTTGATGCAGAGGCAACAGCGGAAGGGTAAACCCAGTGAGGAAGAGTACTCACTTGCTGTAGATGACTTGCAAGCTAGTTGCTAGAAGTAATTCACAACGTGGTTACGAAGTAAAGAATTTAGATTGTGGGCTCTGAAGGAGCCAGGTTTATATACAGTATAGCTATGTTTGTACATATTGTGAAAATATCCATAAAGGATGAAGGGCTGTGTAATGCACAGCAATAGGCAGCCAATGGCAGAAGGTGTGTATAATATGACACAATATGCCAAGAAAATGGTGTGATGTTTTACCATGATAATATAATATGACGTCATCATAAAGATAAGAGATAAGGATGATGCCACCGATCTAGAACAATGATGTCATGGATCTAGATGAATTAGTAATCATGAAGAGCGACCCAGACACATTAAGATTTAACTAACGGAATCTAAATATTTCAATAGTAGACTCAGGTAGCGAAGTAAATATCATTACTCATGAATTATGGGAGAAACTACAAGTGCTGATGGATATTGATGCTAGTCTAACATTGTGTGATGCAAACAGAGGTAACAGTGAATTAAAGGGATTGATTCCCAATCTAGCTATACAGATAGGAGGACTAACTACTTATAGTAATTTTTGAGTATCTACTGATTGTCCCCTTGACATACTACTCAGTCGCCCTTGGCAGCAGCAGAACTTTGTCTCCATTGATGAAAGATTAGATGGAATGTACCTAAGATTTAGCTATGTTAACAGCAAAGATAACTGGACCTTGAAAATTCTCGTACAGCCATTGGTTGCCAAGAATGGCAGTGTGCTGCTCATAATAGGAGGGTGCAGCTCCAATTAGTGTTGCTGCAGTTCAGCTCAGCTTGGCTAGACTTGGCTTGGCTTGGCTCAGCTTGTGCTGGCTATTCACTCGGCTATGCTAAACCCATGTGGTGACTCACTGCTGCACAGCTTGGCTCCACTCCACTAATTGCTTTCGCCAGTTGTAGCTGAAGAAGCATATTATTCAGCTAGAACCAACTAAAGTAGCTACTTTAGTTGGTTCAGACTGCATAACGTCTTAACACTAGGACTTGTCCAGCCTTTGACATGATTGACATAACAGGCATGTAGTACTAGTAGCTACATACAGGAAAATGAACAATTTGTACATATTACATACTCCATTGTAAAACAAATCCCCAACAGCCCTGACCATTGCAGTCTGCTTGATATACAGTGAGGTGCAAAACCGTTGCAATGTCTAACCCCAAACCGGGGCGCGAAGCGCCCCGCAATCACTTGTGGGAATTTCACTTTGCTTTGGTGGGAACAAATAAAGTACAAACCCTTAGCTACAACTTTGTCCCCAGGGTCATGTGATTTCGCTTACATACTGCAAAGATACATCCATTTCAAAACATCAATACTATTGCAACAGTTTTGCACCCTTTGCTCATTACATTGAAATCAAGTGTTATTTGGTTATGTTTGGTCATACAAACAAACATACACATATTAGAAGCATGTCTGAGTTTAAAATAGTTCACACGCATCTTTGTTTCCAACCACAACCATCATGAGAACCATCTCTTCTACTCAAAAACAAACCATCCTCTCTATGCTTGATGCTGGCCAATCTGCTCACTCTATTGCATCCACTACTGGTCTTAATGTGTCTACCATATCCAGATTACGCTCCAAAGAGCGTTCTGAGCTTCAAAAAGTTACTGGAGGTCGTCCATCCAAGCTTTCCTCTGCCAATATCCGGCATGCCGTTCGTCTTATCTCCTCTGGAAAGGCAGAGAATGCTGTTCAGGTGACCAAGGCACTCACCAATATAGTCAACCAGCCTCTCTCTACCTCCACAGTGCGCAGACAGTTGAGGAAGACAGGTATGAAAGCTGTGGTCAAGTCCAAACGGCCTCTCCTTTCAGCCAAGCATCGTAGGGCTCGTCGAGACTTTGCTTATGCTCATAAAGATTGGACTCTGGAGGACTGGAAGAAGGTAGTATGGTCTGATGAGACCAAAATCAATCGCCTAGGGTCAGATGGGCGCAAGTGGGTGTGGAAAAAGGCAGGGGAAGGGCTAAGTGATAGGCTGGTGGAAGGTACAGTGAAGTTTGGAGGAGGTTCTTTGATGATGTGGGGCTGTATGACTTGGCAGGGAGTTGGCTATGCTACCAAGATTGATGGTAGGATGGATGGGGACCTTTACCTTCAGATTTTGAAGGATGAACTGCTCAATTCTTTGCAGTTTTATGGTCTTGATCCTCCTGACATCATCTTTCAGCAGGACAATGACCCCAAACATACTTGCAAAAAGGTGAAGGATTGGCTTCAGGAGCAGGATTTTCATACTATGGTATGGCCTGCACAGTCTCCTGACCTCAATCCCATTGAGCACCTCTGGGGTTATCTCAAAAGAAGACTAGCAGATCATGATTCCTCTCCTAAGGGAATTCATGAATTGTGGGAGAGAGTTCAGGTTGATTGGGAGGGGATAGCAGTTGAAGAGTGTCAGAAGTTGATAGAGAGCATGCCTAGAAGGATTGAAGCAGTTATCAAGGCAAAGGGAGGCTATACCAAGTACTAATATACCCTGGAAAGCAAAAGGTGCAAAACTGTTGCAATGGTATTGGTGTTTTGAAATGGATGTATCTTTGCAGTATGTAAGCGAAATCACATGACCCTGGGGACAAAGTTGTAGCTAAGGGTTTGTACTTTATTTGTTTCCACCAAAGCAAAGTGAAATTCCCACAAGTGATTGCGGGGCGCTTCGCGCCCCAGTTTGAGGTTAGACATTGCAACGGTTTTGCACCTCACTGTATCAAGATTGGACAAAAATGTGTCCCCTACTACTTATGCAGTCTCCCACTGCACTGAAGCGGGCCAGATTGAAGTGTAGAACAAGTGAGTGAATCATAACAACTGTATGGATTTTTTTCCCTGCAAATGACAGTGAGTTACTTGTTGGAAAACAGTGCACATTACTTACACTTGTCGAGGTGTTACCTCCTTCAATTTAGTATGTACTTTGCATTCAGGAGTGAATATGATGGACTTCAATGTTGAGGTGAGTACATTGACAACAGGTGTTGAAGTGACAGTGCATGAATCAGGGGTGGGGTGGGGTGGTAGTGGCTGCTCTGTCATTTCCACCATGTTCTCCAGAATAGTACGAAAATAGCCATAATTGGGCTTTTTGGTGAAGGTGAGACTGCATGCATGATAAAAGATAGCAGCAAGTTCAATAGGGATGTCATGAGCTCCATTGACAGTATCCACTAAAAAATTCTGCTTGCAACTGAGAGTGGTTGGGAACGAAGGGCTTTTACCATCTCAGGTAAGCCATGAAAGCAAACCACAGTGAAGGAAGATGAGGCAGTATGTGAGGGATTCAATATCATCCCGACAGCCCAATTGCAGGCCACGGTGACTATTGATGGAAGCAAAAGTGGAAGTACTGACAAGAGATAGATCTTCTTGCATTGGAATATAAATAGGAGATAATGAATCCCAGTACTTTGATGTGATGCCAAAATCGATAAAAAAGATGGTGTCCTACAACTCTCCTATGCCTGTCAGGATATTGTGTGGTTTAATGTCTCAATGGATGAAGTTGCATGAGTGGATATACTTGAGATGAGTGACCTATTTTAAGAAATCAGCAGGCTGAAGACTTGGCCAGATTTGCTCAAGACTTACCATTTAAAGTCCAATCTTCATGATGTGAGGAAGACTGAATGTGTCAGATGACTGTAGGAATAGGTTGTGTAAAGAGTGCCCAAGGCTCTTGAGAACCATGTCATGATAAATTCCTTCTCTCCCAAACCAAACAGGTTGTGGCAGCCCAGGTGTAGTACCATCTTGAAATTTGTTGAGGATCCTATACTTACATTCCAAATACAATGTGCTGTTATTGCAGGGCTCTAGCTTGATAGCAAACTCCTAGGCAGTAAAAATGTCTTGTGAACGATATACAGTGGCTACAAAGTATAAAGCACATTAGTAGGAAATGAGATGAGTTCCACCACTCAGTTTGATTAACATACAATATGAATCTGTTCCCAACTTCTCTCTAATTCGATACCTCCCATCTACACAGATAACTTTGGCCTCCATTGTTGGTCGCCAGTCAGTAGGAATGTTTCAAAATGTTTCAAGGGAAATAATGGTGAGTCAAAGTTACAAATCCCATCATTCACATCCAGCTGCAGGACTCTTGGGTGCCACTCATATTTGGCTATGCCAAGCTAGCTTCCTCACACACAAATCATTCAGCTTGTATGCAGAATACTCATCTCAAAGAATACCCTTACCATTTCCCCTGCCCGAGAACACAGAGAATATCATACTACTTGTTGCCAGTGTATTTTTCTACTAAGTTATCTTCTCAGGTAGCTCCACTTACATGACATTGGCCTGCTGCCCACTTAGGATTCTGGGTCCTGGACTACATACTACAACACATCCTTACCATGTTGCCATCGAGCTCGGCAGACTCAGCTCATGATTTATAAAATGTCATATTTTCTTCTCCTCAACCTTGGTCCTTTACTCCTTGGTGACCTAGTCTCACTATGTTCTTTTCTTTCTGCTTGTGTCCAATTCCTTGCACTCTTCCTGGACTCATGCAACCATTGCAATGTTGCCATCACCATGGTGCTCCAGTGCACATCCACCCTAATCCCATTGCCCTGTCAAGTGACCCCAATCCACCCGTCAAGTCCTCTGCTGTGGACCCAGAGGCAGGTAGAAACCAAAGGAACCAGCACCCACCACAATGATATAGGGAAGTTCCTGAGGACAATGGTGAAGAGTTTGACATTCATGATCACTCTAACGTCTCAGAGGAAGATACAGATTTGAGAACACCAGGCCAATGTGGCTGAGCTATTGTGGTAGTGAACTCAGGTACTTTCAATGGATCCGACCTCTTGCCTACCAACAGATCCACCTCCGATCCAATGGCAACCATCACAGATCCCCTAGCTACCAACCCCTCTACCAGTACCTCCAACAAGGTGTTTGACATAGAGTATTTCTTCTAAAAGGAGAAGGAAGACACCATCTGTAAGCCATGCAAGTAAGTCAAGATTCTATATGCAGTGGTCTGCCAATATACATTCACTCATGTGACAACCATAGGTCAACCGCAGCTGAACTCGCTGCTAAAGGGGACTCTTACAATATCCAGTATCATTTCAGCTCCAGGACATCCAACACACCTCTTCATTACCATATCAAGGTCAGACATGCACTATTCTACCTAGAACAAGTAGAGAAGCACAGATGGGTTGTTGGGGTCAAGTTTTCCAAGGCTACATTCACATCTGGATATACATTTAAGACTCTCAAGCATGTTCTTATCCAGCCTGGGGTCAAGCTAGACAATTTGCTACCTCCTCCTCCTCTAGATCCCTCTGATCACCTACTGATGGGTGTTCTTGCATGACAGAAACCAATGCTCGGTACTAACCTGCCTGCATTCATGACCGAAGGACTCAAAAATTATCTTGTCCATTATCTTATCACCAATGATCTGGTTCGTATATCTTTTCACCTTCCATTCTCACATCTAACCTACCATGAACATTTTCAGGTAATTACCAAGATCGAATCTCCTGAGCTATGCCAACTCATCCTCTACTGCTGACCCCAGGACATAACAGATTCCAATATTCCTCATTGCACAAAAACTCATGAGCTTATCCTTGATGCCATCACAATAACCTTTACTGTCCTGAAAGCTGAACTTTTGGTGAGTGTTTCACATCTTTGCTTACATCGGTAAGGTCACGTGTATGGTTTTCATAGGCAGTGATGGGAGAAAGATTATTCACCACTGACATTTGGTTGAGTGAAAGTCTTAACCCATATCTTGCTGTGTCTGCCCACTGGATCATACAAGATACGGAGACTAGAACATGCAAACTAATTCTCAAGTCTGCTCTCATCATATTCCATTACATCCTGGAAAGCCATACTGGAGTTGAGCTGGCCAAAACATTCTTACATCTAATCAATCAGGCTGGGATTTCTCTCAACAAGGTAGTACACTTTGAACCACTTCACATTACCTGATGATTGATGCTGAACAATTTCATTGACATTCTTAGATTGGTCATTTCACGATGGATAACACTTCAAATAATGAGATTGTGATGACAGAGCTGTTCAGAATTCTACTGGAAAAGAGAGAATTCACCTTCGATCCTATCGACTGCCACATCTGCTATCTGCCACATATCTACAATATATATGTTCAGCACATGCTTGACAGATACACACATGCTAACTTCACCCGGTGCTCATGGATGTGGAAGAATTCAGCAGGGAAGGTAATTAACAGGGCCAAGTATGTCGAGATAGTTCAAACCGATCCTATTTGGCTTGGGAGAGATGTTGTGCATGCTGTTCATTTGTCTGGTCAGTGCTGGTCACACTTTCAGCAAATGATTCTCTCAGGAAATGAGCAAGAACGGTTCATCAACAATACAGGGGACATAGTCAAGCTGCCTGTGGTCCAACTACTCTGTGATGTCAAGACACATTGGGATTCAATATACTATATGATCAACTATTTGTGAGTGCTTCGACAAGTAAGTAACCCCCCTATTTACTACAGTATGAACATAATAATATCATTGTTATTAAGCTGTCAGCTACTTCTTAGATGCTCTCTGCAATATTGATATTGCAGACTACAACTTGGGATCTCTGCAATGGGATGTTTTACAAGACATGGAAGTGGTTTTAGAGGTATGAATTCAATCCACCTTGCAGTGCTAAAATATTTGACCTCACTATGGCACTACCTCAAAGGTCCCTTTCTAGGCTCAACAGACCATGTGTGGGGAGATCATGCAATTACTTGGTGGCACTTTCCCATCATACGAAACATTCTTGGCTCAATGGACATCCCTATCCTCATCATGTACTCATCCTCAATTGGCACCTTTCATCTCTGAAGGTCTCGAGTGCACCAACAAGTACCACACTTGTCTTGGACATAGCAAAGCTTATCTGTTCACCATGTGTAAGTAATGTTACCATGATACGATATGGTTGGGAGTTGGAACAAGAGTAGTATCCAACAATCTTTCGAATGACCATGAAGTTCAGCCCTTTTCAGTTCCATGTGAACGAGCATTCTCTTCTAGTGGCCTGATGGATACAAAGCAATGCAACCAGATCAACCCTGTCTTCATGAAAACCTTACAGATCCTCAAGTTTTCTTTCAAGAGGGAACAGCCAAGTCTCAAGTGGTGGATGACACTACAGCAAGAAATGCTGTGTGATGAGGACAGCAGCCAGGTCCTCGCCTCCATAATACCAGGATGTGGCAATGACAATGGGGTTGATGAGGTGTTGAAGGTTATCATGATTGAGGAGGGAGAATCATTGCCAGGTCATGTTGACGTCTATTAGTATCACACAGAACATGTTGTATCGTACTCAGGTCTCATAAACTTCAGTCTTCAACTCTTCATTAGTCTCGATAGTGTGACATTTCATCATATAATCAGCAAGTGCTGTTGTTGTTTGATCTTGTACTGGATGGTAACTATGATGGTCTTGAATTCTTCTTTCATCAGTCCCCCCTCTGAGAGAGCCAGCCACCACATCAACCCCCCTCATAGTTTATACATGGAATTTTTCATGCTCACCATGATCTTAGGCAAACAAAAACTGAACTGGTGGCTTCCAGTCATGCCTACTCATTCATCTGGGTCCCACACAGAGAAGGAAGGAGGCACAACAGAAATTGGAATCATAGGTGCAACCAAGAACATCTCTGATCTACTGATCGATACTGCTCATAACAATGAGACAAAATCTGGTCCACCTGAAGTTCAGAATTTGAGGACAACACCTTTTGTTGAGGATGGCCAAGATGGGTGCTTACAGTGTCAGTTACTTACTCTCACTGTTTCACACAATTTACGTACATGCACTTCAGTCAGGTGTGCATCAATCGTCAACTTACTTCAACATCCACTGGATGAGTCTCAACCGAACGTAAGTCCACCAATGTTTGTCTTGTCGCAGCCGGCTAATCTTGGTTGTTGGTTGTTTAGATCAAATTGAAACTCAAAGCTCAAGATTACTTCATTATCCTTGCAATCACAGCAGAGAGCATGGAATTTCATATTCGAACTAAGTATGATTAGTTAGATTGTTTTGATCGTACATGATGCTGACGGATCATAGACACTACTTCAATGCAATTAGGGAAGAAATCACTATCATGACTCCCCCCCATCCCATCCACAAAGCACCTATTTATGATTTCATCCTCGCCATGACCAGCTACTCGGAACTCATTCCTCTTGACAATACACTACTAGGGCTTAAGCCAGCATGGAATAGCTGCATTGTCCTTGCCAAAGACAATATTATTTCAGACTTTCAACTGTATCTCATCAAGTATGTGGAAGCTGATGAGCCAGAAGAAATCTGGGCTGGCGAAATTGGTTTTAGTTCGATGCAAAGCACCATGAAAGAGAAGCTTTTTTGTTTAGCGAGTCGACCCAGCCTTTAGCTCACATACATGATATCCGTCATTGAGAAGAAGTATAGTTGCCCTGACAAGGACAGTGCAATGGCAAAATCCCTCCATAGCATACCCATGCTCACATACAAGAAATTCATTGGGGACCATAAGCCCTCCTTCAAGCCCATCATCATACATGGTATCAATTGGATCTCACTACAGAGCATTAAGTATGACATTTGCATCTGCATTCCAGGGGGTGTCTTCAATTTTGATGGCACAGATCCTGCAACTACTGCCCATGGTGCAAGTATCCTATCTTCCCAACTCCCAAATTAAATCAAGCTGATCTACTAATAATTCACACAGATATTACAGTATATTCCATGATCGACATGACTCAAGTTGATGGGCTCTTCGCAACTGCCACAGGTCAGCTCAAAGATACTATTGCAGATGCTATGAAGTCATTAGGTACTGATGAGTCGTCCACTGCGAGCATTCGGTCTTCCTCCGATACCATCCCCTTCTGCTGGGAGTGAACCCAACATACTGCAAGAAGCTTTGCAGAGTACTGCTTGGGAGCGTTACATGGATTGATATAACCAGAGTGGCAATAAACATAAATCTCAGCCTGAGGGTGAGGAAGGCAATTCTCGCAATGCATCTGCACTTGATATATTACAAAATGCTACCTCCCAGGTGTTCAGCTCCGGCTCCAGCTCTGGGGCTTCCAGCATCACTCTGCAACTTACTTCTATGTCTCCACCCATGATATCCAAGAAGATGAGGAAGGTAAAGAAAGCCAAGTCACTAAATCTGGGCATAGGAGAGTTTGGGACTTAGGTGACTCAGTTAGGACTGTTTCTTGTTGTACTGTCATAGATCGGACTGATCCTGTACATAATCATACATATTACATCATGTCACTTGTACGTGTAACTCTTGATTTCATCTGACTCACCCTTAAATACATATGTTTAATGGTTGCTTCCAAATTTCTGGACTCTGAAAGATGTTCACCACCCACATGATCAGCAGTTGCCCTTGCTCACCTCTCAGGCACTGTTGACCAAACCTCCCTGCTAGTGGCATGGCCCTCTTCAACTGGGCAGGATCCATTTTACGGCCATCAATGGATTTCAAAGTTATGCACACACCACACAGTTCCTCACCCATCTCTTTGCCTACCCCAAGTATCCCCCATCCCATTGAGCTCTGCAGTGAAACTACCCCATTTCATAGCATACTTTCTAGTAAACTGCTCGTATCCATCATGACAGAAACTCCCACTCACAGAATTGACCTTTGAGTCAGCGGCAAGTATTGACTTGGCAGGAAGATTGGCTTTGGTTCCTTTGGTGCATAGTCACCCTTCGTCCACTCAGAGTCCTTTTCACCAGTATATAGGTGACATCTACCTTGGTATTAATATCATCTCTGGTGAAGAGGTTGCCATCAAACTTGAGTCAGTCAAGGCCAAGCACCCCCAGCTCAACTACAAGTCAGGGTCTACAAGACTTTCACAGGCAGTGTCAGTGTCCACTTTGTCAGATGGTTTGATACTGAATGCAGCTACACACAATGATCTTGGATCTCCTCGGTCCCTCTTTTGAAGATCTCTTCACTTCTGCACCTGCAAGTTTAGTCTGAAAACCACCTTACCCCTTGCTAACCAGCTGGTGATGCCAACTTGAATGTTCCTCCCATATAATCCTCTTGCTTACCATAATATTACAGATAACCCACATCAAGTACATCCACTCACACAACTTTATTCACCATGACATCAAGCTGGACAACTTCTTGATGGATATCAGGAAATGAGGCAGCCAAGTCAACGTGATTGACTTCGGCTTGAGCCACTTGGCTAAGAAGCTCTGTGACCCCAAGATGCACCTCCACATCCCTCAGTTCTGCTATTGTTGCCATCCCAGGCACTGCCTTTACCTGCAATTTCTTGACTTTCCTCCCTTCCTACTGGAAGGCCTTCCTGATCCCACCTGCCCATATCCCATACATGCCTATCTCAGAGCTTGCCGTCAACCACATCTGCAAGCTCCTCACATCTTTGTGCTTTGATCCTGTCATTGCTAGCATCATCAATGGCATCTTCGTCGATCACATGCTTAAGGACATTTGCTATCTCATCAACAAAGACAGCGCATCAGGAATCAAGTCACACCATTTGTTTGCCGATGGCTCATGTGTCACTGCAGCATGGCTCAAGGCATAGTTTGAGCTCACTGGCACATCATGCGAGCTCAAGCCATTCTTGGAGGGCTTTCCATCCAACGTCGTCTGGTATGGTGCTCTCCTTGCTTTCTCGTGTCCGTGGATGTTGACTGGTCTTTTGCATAAAGTACTGTACATACGCTGGCACGATAGACTTGCAGTCAACCATTTTGATCTCTGGTCACTATGACTCCTGTGGGTCGTTTGGCTCCTCACATATGAGTACTATATGCACTGTACTCGTTACTGTAATCATCGGAGTGACATGGCAGTGTTGTAGGCACCCGGTTGCAATGACAATGGTTCTGGCACTGTCTCGTTGCTCACAATCGTCCACCAAATCAAGGAGCTTGGCATCAAATTCCATACCAACATTGAGGTCGTCCCATTTGCCAGCAAGGAGCAGGAATTGCTTGGCTCGAAAGCCTATGCTCATACATCCTCCATTTCTGCCATGCTTGCCATTTGCCGACTTTGTATACATCTCTACAGGAGAGTTGCACGAATGCGACACCAACATGACACTGATGACACAAGCGGATATGCTCACATACCATGCCCCAAATGAGCCCCCTCAGCTTGGATTGCCAACCCAGTTCATCATCCTTCATGCCCATCCTGTCGTCATACAGTACACCTGACCACGTCCATGTCCAGTATCAGCACATCCAAAGCTGCAGAGCTGGTTGTGAAAATAGTGGCAATATACAGCCCTGAACTGGTCATTGGATATACAGCAGTTTGCTGCAGTGATCATCAGGTATGTGCTGTGCCATGTCCTTGGTGTACGAGTGGGATGGTGACTGAGTACTGAGTACTCTCTCTCTCAAGTCTTTCCATGAACAAGATTTTGTTGCTATGCACGTGTTTGAACATGCTGGACCGAGTGAGTCATTCAATTTGAGCTGCAAGAACTGGGGCAGACATTGACATCTTTTGTTGTTGGCTTTGTCTAGTTGTGGATCCCATGTATCACAAGAGTGGTGTGTACCCATCTAGAAATGATTTTTGTGCTCTCTAATGCTCTACCAGGTGACGTGAGCAACAGACCAGGATACAACCTTCATCAGGTCTGGTCTCGGATTCGCAGCCATGCTGCTGGTCATTGCGAGTGCACGAAAGCTCAGACAATTGTGGTCATCAGCACACCTCAGCAGACCACCACTTCCACCAGGCCTGACACCCCTTTCTTTCCTCGGAAATGTACTCAGCATGAACAAGGATGTACTCCACCTCATATATACAGTGTGGTCAAAGACACATGATATGTGCTTCATGCACCTGAATATCATATTGGAGATATCAATGTCGGTGTGTGATCATCGAACAGGTGACATATTTTATATGTGCACCTTGGGCCAGGACATTATCATATTGAACTTGGAACAAGTCACAGTTGCATTGCTCGAAAAGCACTTGCAAAAGTACTCTGATCGATCTGTCTTCCCTGCTGTGGACCTGTGTAGTTTCCTGGCATTTCTGTGCTCTTTGTGCTGACAGGTACACAAAGGTTCAACTGTGGATGGCTGATCCATACAGGGAGAACAAGAACCTCCCTGGCACTGCTCGTTACATGTCAATCAACACACACTTGAATGTTGAACAGGCCCATTGTGACGATTTGGAGTCTCATTTATATGCTCACAGTGCTCATGTATGGTGCCCTCCCATGGCAGGAACTCAAGGCTGCCACGAAGAAACAAAAGTACGATCACATCATGGAGAAGATGACCATACCTACAGACCTCCTTTGTTGTGGGTTCCCCAACAAGTTTGGTATTTTCCTAAATTCCATAGGCATCCTCCGCTTCGATGACAATCCCGACTACCTATGTCTATGCACACTCTTCCGTGACCTCTCCATTCGCCAATCTGGTTGCATTTTCATTTGGAGTGTCCAGTGAGGTGCCTCCAAAGATGGCAGTACTGGTGCTAGCCAAAGGGCCACCGCTGGTAGGCACAAGGTCATCCAAGAGGAAGAAGAACATCGTGTAAGTGATAAAAGGATGTAGATACCTCACAATACATATTTCCTTTGTTCCATGTTTCATGCAGCTGAGACTTGTTGGCACAGGTTTCATTCATACACCCACCACCACCAGCAGGCTAATGGGATTAGGGCAGCAATGTGGTACAATCCATGGCATGAAGTGTGATATCTGGTAAATTCATGACATTCCCTTGTTTCTTTCATTCAAGCGGGGCATGTGCTGAGTGTGACCAAGATCAGGGGTGGAGGGAAGTTGCAGTGTAACAGCTGCCAACTTGTTCCTATGCTTGATGCATTCAATCTTTTTCTTTTTCACTTCCCTCAAGGGTAGATTCCCTTATCAGGCACTCTGGACATATGCCATCCCTTCATCAAGCACACAGGTCAGGTGCTACTCCTTATCAGACATCTTGGACAGGTGCAATCTTTTTATCAACTGCACTGGGCATGCACAATCAAGTTATCTACAGTGAGGTGCAAAACCGTTGCAATGTCTAACCTCAAACTGGGGCGCGAAGCGCCCCGCAATCACTTGTGGGAATTTCACTTTGCTTTGGTGGAAACAAATAAAGTACAAACCCTTAGCTACAACTTTGTCCCCAGGGTCATGTGATTTCGCTTACATACTGCAAAGATACATCCATTTCAAAACACCAATACCATTGCAACAGTTTTGCACCTTTTGCTTTCCAGGGTATATTAGTACTTGGTATAGCCTCCCTTTGCCTTGATAACTGCTTCAATCCTTCTAGGCATGCTCTCTATCAACTTCTGACACTCTTCAACTGCTATCCCCTCCCAATCAACCTGAACTCTCTCCCACAATTCATGAATTCCCTTAGGAGAGGAATCATGATCTGCTAGTCTTCTTTTGAGATAACCCCAGAGGTGCTCAATGGGATTGAGGTCAGGAGACTGTGCAGGCCATACCATAGTATGAAAATCCTGCTCCTGAAGCCAATCCTTCACCTTTTTGCAAGTATGTTTGGGGTCATTGTCCTGCTGAAAGATGATGTCAGGAGGATCAAGACCATAAAACTGCAAAGAATTGAGCAGTTCATCCTTCAAAATCTGAAGGTAAAGGTCCCCATCCATCCTACCATCAATCTTGGTAGCATAGCCAACTCCCTGCCAAGTCATACAGCCCCACATCATCAAAGAACCTCCTCCAAACTTCACTGTACCTTCCACCAGCCTATCACTTAGCCCTTCCCCTGCCTTTTTCCACACCCACTTGCGCCCATCTGACCCTAGGCGATTGATTTTGGTCTCATCAGACCATACTACCTTCTTCCAGTCCTCCAGAGTCCAATCTTTATGAGCATAAGCAAAGTCTCGACGAGCCCTACGATGCTTGGCTGAAAGGAGAGGCCGTTTGGACTTGACCACAGCTTTCATACCTGTCTTCCTCAACTGTCTGCGCACTGTGGAGGTAGAGAGAGGCTGGTTGACTATATTGGTGAGTGCCTTGGTCACCTGAACAGCATTCTCTGCCTTTCCAGAGGAGATAAGACGAACGGCATGCCGGATATTGGCAGAGGAAAGCTTGGATGGACGACCTCCAGTAACTTTTTGAAGCTCAGAACGCTCTTTGGAGCGTAATCTGGATATGGTAGACACATTAAGACCAGTAGTGGATGCAATAGAGTGAGCAGATTGGCCAGCATCAAGCATAGAGAGGATGGTTTGTTTTTGAGTAGAAGAGATGGTTCTCATGATGGTTGTGGTTGGAAACAAAGATGCGTGTGAACTATTTTAAACTCAGACATGCTTCTAATATGTGTATGTTTGTTTGTATGACCAAACATAACCAAATAACACTTGATTTCAATGTAATGAGCAAAGGGTGCAAAACTGTTGCAATAGTATTGATGTTTTGAAATGGATGTATCTTTGCAGTATGTAAGCGAAATCACATGACCCTGGGGACAAAGTTGTAGCTAAGGGTTTGTACTTTATTTGTTCCCACCAAAGCAAAGTGAAATTCCCACAAGTGATTGCGGGGCGCTTCGCGCCCCGGTTTGGGGTTAGACATTGCAACGGTTTTGCACCTCACTGTATGCACCAAAGTACAATCAACTCACATTAGATATGTGATAACTCTTTATCTCAAGATTGCTTGCAATCTCTATCTAATCTCTAGGATGGTTAGGACCACCCTTCTATGTTTCACCTTTTCACCATGTTACCATGTCACCTCTTCACACCTTCACCATATCACATGATACCCCTCCAGCCCTTTACATCTTCACCTCTTTACCTCTTTACCTCCTCACCTCCTCACCTCCTCATCTCTTCATCCTATGGTATGGCTATGCCTCTGCTTCTGATCATACATTATTCTTCCATTCCTGATGCATGCATCATCCTCATGCTTTTCATGTCCTGCCATATCCATGCTTCTTCATTTATGATCATTCATTAATTTATGATCTCTGCCACACCCTCATGGTCAGGATTATGCTTCCATTTTATTATTTATATCCCTCCTCCTCATATTCCTACTTCTTTCCATGCTTTCCCCTCATGTCATGCTTATTCCATGGCTGTACTGATATATGTATTGTATACATATTCAGGGACTCATTAATCTATAGACCTATGCACAACATGTATATATATTTATGTAGTATATAAAGCCCCCCAAGCAGTGGCCAAGGCCCCCTCAATCTTGCCCTCCTTGAAGTTTTCCCTTCTGCTTCTTAGGCTGACTCACTCCCCCCCCTCTCTCTTTATGTGGGTTGATTCCCCAAACCTATACTACTAAAGAAGTTAGCTTCCAAGTCTATTCAAGAGCATTAGCCTTAGCAAAGAGCTCTAGATTGTTTCATGCAGAGGGTCTTTGAAGTTCAAAGTTTGGTCGCTGTTGATATCAGTTCATGGATGGTTGGTCATGGAATGCTCCTATGGGAAGGAGTGGAAGGATTTGAAGCATATAATTTTTGGCACATCCATTGTCAATTGATACAGATTGGCCTTTTCCTGTTGAATTTTATGTTCATTCCCCAACCCTCATTATCACAAGTGTATGACAGCAGTTAGCCAACCCAAACTGGTTGAACGCAGCTTAGTCATGTGTAGTTGAGCCAGTAGTTAAGATGCTGCTCAATTAATTTCAGTTATGCTTAGCTGGCAATATGGTTACAGCTAAAACTGATTCGAACTGGGAACTGTGGCAATGCTAGCTCCACTCAATCTTACTTGGGAAAGATAGTGGAGCCAGAGATCTGAAATGAACCAAAAATGGAAGTGCACCTGGAGCATGAAGTGCAAAGATATTACAGCCTGATAGTACAAAGAATATTTAATTGCAAGGCCCCAGAGGGAGGGAATCTCTGCAGCATGATGCTGAAACAATCTTACCATCTAGCTGATGCTTATCAGACTATTTGCCAACCCGAACCATTCCTCATGAGCTATGGGCAGCCCCCGCCCAAGCTCGATAACACCCGACTGGGGATGCTTGCCTTGCCTGTGCACCCCCCGATTAATCAATAATTGCCTAGCCAATGTCATAGTTTTGAACTCAGTGCAGTATGCCACTCTGTGACCTATGCTGAATAATGTGGACAGCAATTACCAATTAGCCTACATACTTTCCACGGAGTTACCCAAAGTGGACACAAAACCCAGTAAGCGTCAGGTAAGCCTGTCCACCGTGATGCTACCTTATGATGCCCAAAAAATCACATCCCCTGTCCCTTATGTGATGTTTACCCGATTGGGTAATTATACCGCTCCCTTCCTTTCTGGCTGCCAAGCACAGGTCGATTACCTCAAGCAGGAGAGCTGTGCACTGCTGTCTTTTATCCTCACTTCTCCTTCCCAATATGATGACCCTCCTTTCCTCCTCTCTCTCCTCCATACCAGTGGCCTGTGGCACAAGCTCAGTCAAGCTCAGGAAGAAAAACAAATTGCCAACAAAGATGCCAACGATCACCTGCGGAAGGTACCAGATGAGAGGATGATTGACTTAGGACTAACTAATATCCTGTTGACTACTTCCCCATTCCTGGAAAGGTTTCTTCTCCTCCCCCCATCCAAGGAGGATAGACACCTTACGCCACGCTCAGGATATGTTGTCACTCTAACTCCATCTCCAATTTTTATTACAGATCAGCAAATCGTCAAAGATGATGATTGATTGGAGACTGGAAGTATATCCTCCACCTCATCAACATAGAACTCAGATATTTCTCAATACACATCGCCATTCAGCAAAGACCTGGACCGCCCCAGGCAATTTTTTTTCAGTTGATCTAACCATCTTATGAAGAGTATCTTCGATCCAAACCAGTTCCATATGAGGATGAATCAAAGGTTTGACACTCTTCCCTTTGGAAAAGGACATTTCAATGGAACTAATAGTTTCAAGACAAATGGCAACTATGGTATAACTTATTTTCAGCTGCCATTCAAATACAAAGATGAATCGTCTTCCATCACATCCTCATAGGAAGGAATGTCCCTGTTGAAGGTGGCAGTAAAGGATGGGGAAAGATGGTGGACTGGAGAGTTCTTTTTGTGATTCTTGTATTGAGGAGAATGAGAGGGACTGGAGGCACCGAAGTCGTAGTTGCCAGAATTAATGATGGGGGTGTGAGTGAGTTTATCATTCACAACCTTATCAAGACATCTTACAGTTTCAATGGTAGGAGTGATTTCCAGATGGTGAGCAACTGAAAGTCTAGGGAAAAGCTGGTGGGCTATAGTGGACCTCACCAGTGGTGTGAGCAAGTTATTAGGGGTTGATGACAGATGGGCCAGCTTTGATGATAGCAGGATCGATGATAGTGACGTTAGAGGAGGGGGGGAGGGACTGGCCTCATTGAAGTGCACATTTTTGTGGCATTGGACGCAAGCATCCTGCTTCACTTGCCCTTGCACGGAGCGCTGTTCTCAGATGGTCTTCTTCTTCTTCTGCTGTGGGCCTCCCTGCTGCTGCTAGTTCTCCCCCTGCTGTTGCTACCCCTGTAAGCACTGCTGCTGATACTGCTGCTGCTGGAGCTGGGTTTGCAGGCTTACACTTGACTGCTAAAATCTTCTTGGCATGATCATCATGCCTGGGCTGACACTTCGAAAGATATTGTTGTTAGGCAATGAGCATCATATGCTCAATCTTGTTGAGGGTGGGGAGCTTCATTGGGTCGGTCTCTTTCTCCTCTGTCTCCTTCTTTTTGCCTTTTGTAGAAGAGGTGGTGGGGGCACCAGATGCACCAGAGGTGGACATGTTGCGGAGCTGGATAAATATATCCATGTACCATGGTAACTTAACAAGTATGATAAGGGATTGCAAGGGGGTGGGGACCTTGTTCTGGTAGGTACGGAGGAGGTTGAAGTGCTGATGAAGCTTGGAGAATGCAGCCTGAGGGTGCTGGTCCTCAGGAATGATGGTGTCATCATCACTTTAAACTCCAGGTACTTGGAGGCAGTGGATGGGATGGAGAATTTTGCCTCAAGGGCATTCCAAACGTCTTTGGCAGAGTCAGAGTCATAGAAGGGGTGAGCAAGGGCAGGAGTTATCTTCAAAACCATGGCACCAAGTGCCTTCTGATTGGCAGTGTGGCAATCATTAATGTGAGACTGGTTGAAGACCCTATCAGAGTCCCCTTCAATATACTCATTGGAACATTCGGTGGTAATAGACCACCATGCACTGAGTGTGTGCAAATAGGCTTGCATCACTGATTTCCACTTGAAATGGTTGGGGCCAGTGAGGTCAGGGACCTTGTTGGCATTGGAGGTGTCGATCTTGGAAGACATAGTGAGAATGCGGTAGGTCTGGGACAAATAGGCGTAAGTAAACTTTCAATTAAGAGAGAAAGACAAAAAGGAAAGGGGCGAGGGTTCACGCATTACAACACTCTCAGAGTCCTTGGACCAGTGAGACAAAGTCTCCCCCTATGTCCAGGATCTGGTCGCATATAGTGACTCCAAAAACCGTTGCAATGCCTAATCCCAATCCAGCACGTGAAGTGCGCTGCAATCACCTGTGGGCATCTCGCTTAGCATTAGTCAGATGAAATTATGTACATACCCCTGGCTACAATTCGGCCCCTGGGTCATGTGATTTGGCTGAGTGGCTGTGGAGATATGATCATTTTAAAATGACAAGTCCATTGCAATAGTTTATTCACTTTTGGTGGATAAGGTGGAATCTTGGGAAAATCATATGATATTTGGTAATATTTGGTCATATAAACATTGATCCACATATAAACATTATGTCTGAGTTTGAAAAAGTTCACACGCTTCTTTGTTTCCAACCACCATCATCACGAGATCTCTCTGTACTACCCAAAAGAATACAATCCTCTCTATGCTTGATGCAGGTCACTCTGCTCACTCCATTGCCTCTTCAACTGGTATTTATATCTCCACCATATCCAGGCTCTGCTCCAAAGAGTGTTCTGAGTTCCAGAAGTCCACTGGAGGTCGACCATCTAAGCTTTCTCCTACCAACATTCATCATGCTATCCATCTCATCTCTACTCACAAGGCAGAAAATGCTGTCCAGGTGACCAAGGCACTCACCGATATCATCAACCAACCCCTCTCCCCTAATACAGTCTGCCAGCACTTGAAAAAGTCTGGCATGAAGGCTGTGATGAAGAAAAAACGACCCTTTCTCTCAGACAAGCATTGTAAAGCTCGTATGGATTTTGCCTCTGCTCACAAGGACTGGACTGTGGAGGACTAGAAGAGGGTAGTATGGTCTGATGAGACCAAAATCAATTGCCTAGAGTCAGATGGCCACAAATGGATGTGGAAAAAGCCAGGTGAAAAGCTTACTAACAGATTAGTGAAAGGAACTGTCAAGTTTGGAGAAGGTTCTGTGATGGTATGGGGGTGTATGACTTGGCAGGGAGTTGGCTATGCTGCCAAGATTGATGGTAGGATGGATGGGGACCTGTACCTTCAGATTTTGAAGAATGAGCTGCTGAATACCCTGTAGCATTATAGTCTTGATTCTCTTAACATCATCATTTTTTTAAGTTAGGTTAGGTTTAGAGGACTTCATCCTTGCCAGGACTACCAATACCTGAATGAGCATACCATTTGTGATGCCTACCCCCTTTCCCTAATCTCCAACCTCATCAATAAATTAAAACTGTCAATGTTTTTACCAAATTCAATGTATGATGGAGATACAACAATGTTCAAATCAAAGACAGCCATCAGTGGAAGGCCACCTTCATCACTCATAAAGGCCTCTTTGAACCCATGGTCATATTCTTTAGTTTTATCAACTCTCCCACCATCTTCCAACAATCCATAAATGACTCCTTCTGTGACATCATCATAGAAGGATGGCTTGTTGTCTACATGGATGACTTCTGACACCACCACCCATGAAGAATGAATCAAACATGTTCTCCAATGAATGACTGAACTTGACTTGCATCTCAAGTTTAAGAAATGCAAGTTCACTGCCGAAGAAGTAGAATATCTTGGAATGATTGTTAAACCTGGACAGCTAGCTATGGATCCCATCAAGCTTAATGGAATTGCCAAGTGGCCCACTCCAGCCAAAGTCAAGGATGTACAATTCTTTCTCAGCTTTGCCAATTTCTATCAACATTTCATTTCTGACTACTCCAACATCACCCATCCCCTCATTGACCTCACCAAAAAGAACCTCCAATGGACCTGGACCCCTGCTGTCCTCCTTCTAGACAAAATGACAAAGAATCAACCAAAAATCAATGGTTTCCAGACAACATGTCTTGTCTTCATGGACTAGAACATTTGCTCAAGGGAAGTACAAGAGGTCTACCCTTGGCTGAGCTAATGGTAATAAATATAGTTCCAAGTAGAAAAGGGAAATTTAGTGTACCAGGAGCCATGGTTTGTTCGCCAATCCTCCACATAAGTTTACGGATTGGTTGTTCAAGATAGTTTCAGCCTAAAGTCTGGTTAGTAAGGATGATATTAGGTGTATTACCCACCTAATGGACTCAAGTTAATGGCAATAGGTTGCCTAGTAACTGTGGAAACTTGTACTCAGGTGATTTTAAAATGTGGACAATTCAAGAACTTGGCCTAGATTTTACCTATGTTGATGATATGTGTGTAGGAGACTTCCTAGTCCCCTGGGATAGTAAGTCTAGGTAGGGTGTAGTAGGAGTCCTATAAGTAGGTTGTCCTAATGAGCCCTAGTAATGGTCTGCTTAGGGAATGCTAAACAAAAGAATATAGATTTGCCCTAGGAATGTAATGTCTAGATGGCAAGTAGTGAACATTATTGAAATATTTAGGTTTTATTGATATAACCTTATCTTGTCTGGGTCGCTCTTCATGATTACTAATTCATTCTAGACCCATAACATCATTGTTCTAGACCAGTGATGTCATACTTATTCTTATTTTCTGATGACATCATATTATATATCATAATGGTGTCATATCATACCATTCTCTTGGCATATTACACCATACCTTGCACATCTTCTGCCATTGGCTACTTATTGCTGTGCATGACACAGCCATTCATCCTTTATGGATATTTCCACAATATGTACAAATATTCCTGTACTCTATTTAAATCTGGCTCTTTCAGAGCTCACAATCTAAGTTCTTTTACTTTGTACTCACATTGTGAATAACTTCTAGCAACTAGTTTGCAAGTGCACTACAGCAAGTGAGTACTCTCCCTCACTGGGTTTACCATTTCTCTATTACCTCTGCACCCAAAGAGACCTAGCAACCTCTTTAGGTTACAAGCCCCACCTAGGCTCAATGATCGTCATCTGATGTTGTTACCCCACCTCGCAATGTATGATGCACTTGCTCTTGGTTTGTTTTATATCGTTCTTACAATGATGAGCATGTTGTTTGGATTCATGGGTCAGGTCCAATGGATCTGGGGCAACCCTGGCCTGCTTCTAATGGCAGAGCTATACCTTCTATTTATCCATGTCATGTTACAGCAGTTTTCAAATCTCCAGGGAAGCACCAAAAACAAAAAAGTTGAATGTGAGGATTGCTGGAAAAGACCCCAGAAGTAGCTTAGAGCGATTTGTAATTTTCTGTAACATGCTCTCTTTCATCTGAGCCATGTCATCTCCAACTCCAGATGATAATGATAGCACTTGACAATCGTTTTTGATCTTCCTGATAGTTTATTTTCAAATCAAGAGAATGTTGGTGAAAGGGAAGACAACATCAAAGGAGGAGAAATCCACTCAGATGAAGGAACTTCTATTTGCTCCTGACGACTCAAACTACATTGGATTTTTGCAAGCAATCTTACTCAAGCATGGTCTGGAAAACTATGAGATTACTGAAAAGAAGCACTTTCCACTGAAGTATATCCCACCAAAAACCAAAGGGTATGTTTATTACATAGCAGTAACAACTACTAACTGTTCCATTATACAATGGATGGCTGATTCAATTGACATCGACAATGTTACTAACTACAAGGAGATGGTGATGAAAATTTTGAGCGAGAAGCTGTTCATAGTGAAAATTTTCGTGGACATGCGACACATTGAGAAGTTGCCAGAGGCAAGAGGTCCAGGGGTTCTGGAAGCTCTGAGGACAACTCAGTGGCCTCCTCTGACAGCATTACCAGAGTATATATTTTATGAGTTTATCAGATGCAGCTAACACATTACAGGATTCTAAGTATGCAAGAAAGCCATTTTTGATCATCGCCTTGCATAATGGCACGAGAAACTTTGCCAGGCATACAAGAACAAGAATGATGATAACCTCACATATATTGGCCCTCTCAGATCAATCACCCTCTCACCCTACATGATCCATAACTGGTGCTGAGCACTGGTAAGTTTCTGAATTTCACGTCGGTACATGAACTAACAATTATGCTACATCACTAGGAGGATGGCCTAGCCATGGTTACTACTCCACCAAATATTGAATCGTTCAATGCTGTGAACAAAGGACCATTTCTCCACTCTGTGTATAAGGATGCACCTGACAGTGGGCCCCAGTCAGTTGCACTGCCCATCACCCCAGATATCAGCACTTTGACTTCAGTCATTTTGTTATGGACACTCACACAACTTGATTCTGGTAGTTCTCTGCATTTGCCAACTAACCCCTCCACACCCACCTTGCACATGTTTAGTCCCCCTTGGCCCACTCCACAGACTCCCACTCGGCAAGACAAGACTGGGGACATCATGTTGTCAGCATCAATTCCATCCCTGGGTCAACTTGCACACTACCTCCAATATGCTGAGACCAATCTTGGTGTATGCCATGCGTTATCCCACCAAGCTGCTCTCGAGCTGCATGGTATCAGCCCTGATATTCTTCCTGATGTTGACAACAAATTACTCTCTGATGTTGGCATCTTGACCGGTGATGCAATCTGCCTCAAGAAAGGTAGCATGGTGTGGTGGAATGGGTTCGATATGAAGCACAAGTGAAGCAATATTTCAGCCTCAGCCTTGGAGTATGAGCCACTTTCCAAACAAGTGCTACTGGTATCATATGAGAAGCGGTATCACAGTGGAGGTGGCTGTTGCTTCTCTGGCCCACCAATGCAGAAGGATAATGGTGATAACACGAATTTAGCGATGTACCCTGATTACAACCTTTTCTATTGGTGCAAGACACTCAAGCAATGGTTTCTGGTTCTGCATGGCTATTCTGTAGATGAGGTTGGAGACTTGGACACTGATGACTTTCTAACTATGTATGTAGTATCATACCCATCATTTACCTTGTCATATTCATGTCATAGTTACAGTGATGAATCAAGACTTGGATGATTGAGATACACAAAACTCATTCTCTGATGGTACATGACACAGTAGTAGCTAGTGATGTTTTACACGAAGTATCCAAAAGTCCTAAAGTACTCTTCAGCTTTGTCTGGTGTAATACTCTGACAAGCACTGTCTTCCTTCTAGACAAGACGACAAAGAACCAACCAAAAATCGGTGGTTTCCAGACAACATGTCTTGTCTTCATGGGCTAGAACACTTTGCTCAAGGGAGGTATGAGAAGTCTACCCTTGGCAGAGTTAGAGGTAATGGATATAGATCCAGATAGAAAAGGGGAAATTTAGTGTACCAGAAGCCATGGTTTGTTCACCAATCCTTCACGTAAGTTTACAGATTGGTTGTTAAAGATGGTTTCAGCCTATAGTCTGGTTAGTAAATGTGATTCTAGGTGAATCACACACCTGATGGGCTCAAGGCAATGACAATAGGTTGCCTATTTACTGTGAAAACTTGTACTTTGATAGTACAAAGGGTAGGTGATTTAGGAACTTGGCCTAGGTCTTGCCTAATGCTAATTATTTGTGTGTAGGAAACTTGCAAACCCCTCAGGGTAGTAACCTAGCAAGGGTTTGTTTAGGGAATGCTAATCAAACGGATAACAAGTTGTCCTAGGAATGTGACATCTAGATGGCAAAAGGTTTAGATGTCAAGATGGTGGAGTAATCCAGCAATATGCTGAGATGTTGAGATGTTGAGATGCTCAGTTCTTGGTTGGTAGTTAACTTGACGGTACACTTAGTAGATTCAGAAGGGTTATGTAACTTGATTATTGTCTTATCTAAGGAGCAGGCAAGTTTGGCTTAGAGAGGCAAAGTGTAGCCCTTATTTGCTACTACAGGACGCTTAGGTTGCTTACTAATAGGGACCAGATGCCTTTTGTTGCCCAAAAAGGGGTTTCTCCCAAAAGGATAGTCTTAGGTACTTGTCCTTTATTTAGGTACAAGTCCTAATAGCCTAGTAGTAGCTCTAAAGTCCTATTTATTTCGCTCTGGGGTACCCTGCCTTATTAGGTCTTCTTAGGTTTCCCAAGGGATCTCTTATCAGATGAGATTATCTGAGGTAGAAGATAAAATGCCCTCTGCAGGCCAAAATGCTTCCTTTTATATACATAAATACAGGAGGCTGTGCTAGCCAATCAGAGGGCTTGGTGGCTTATAAATTAAGGCACAATCGCTTACTAATGCCAGGCACAAGCTGTCAAACCCAGGCACACTAAGGGAAAGCACTTTGAGCAAAGAAGTCCAAATCTGGAATGCTCTGCCAAAGAGGCTGGCTATGCTGTGCAGGGCTGTACAGACTAATCGGGACAAGGTCACATGGTAGCTAGGGGTCACATGATCACTTCGTCTCACTGGCACTTAGCTAAGTAATCAGATAAATAAAGAGAAATCAAAGAAATAGTTTGCTATGTACAAATGTGCAAGTGTAAGGGTTTGACTAGAGAGATTAATGAATATCTCAATAACCAGTAGGTGGAAAAATATGGAAAAATAGGGGTATGTAGCTCATGTTAGGGGCTATCTTTCCCTATGGTATCAAAGGGTGTGGTCCACAAGGGGCTGTGGAAATTCCACTTCTTGGATGACTGCTTTATTATATGCATGCATGAAACTAGTTTCATGCAGGTCATCTGCAGGGAACGGAAAATAATCATCCCCGATTGTCCATGTCTTTAGAGGCTGGGAGGATCAATAAAGTTGGTGATGTCAGTGAGGATAGTCCCGTTAGCTTCCCTCTGTGATTCAGTAAGGGGTGATGGTACTCTCTCAACTGATTCAGGAGATGCTTGTCTCTGACTCAATTCACGAAGGACTCCTGTCAGGGTTGCTGACTCAACTCAGGAAAATGGGTCCTCTAGCATGTTGATCAGCTGGTTGCGATCCTCATGTGGGGAAAATAGTATAGGATCGAGTTGGCGCATTAAGGCATATGCTCAGTTGTAGTTGTGGTTAAATTCTTGAGCGTATTGGAATATGAGTCGGCAATGGTCATAGTGCCACTCAGCCCATGGGGTGCCTTGCTCTCATCCTGCTTCAGTGTGGATATGTATTGTTGCATGGTAATGCAAATCTGGGTGATCCACATGACTGAGTGCGTGATCAACCAATCAATTATGTAGTAGTTCAATCATTGCATCACAAAGATTGTAATGCTTCATTAGATTCAGAATATTTTGTTCCTCTGCTTCAAATGCAGCTGTTCTAGTTTGGGGGGAGGCCATTTCTATACTGCAATACTACCTAAGTGTAAGGTAGTAATGGTATTGATGTGTCCGGAAGAGGATGTTTGTACAGGGACAGAGTATTTGTGTTCTCCTTCCAAAGGGGGACTATAGCAACGTACGAAAAATAGTGCAGGGAATCACCGGTGTCAAGCTTTTTGACACAGTATGTGGGGTGACTGTAAAGATATAACTGATGTACGAAGGATTGAAGAGGGGAAAGTCCTAACCACCTGATTGGTATATGCAGGTGGTATGGCTTGGGGTGGAATTCTTTGCTATAATAGGTGAGGGATGGCTGGATCTCAACGTTTACACAATCCTTCCAATGCTGGAGGATGTGTGTCATGCATCCGACTATCTCAGGGCACTGACCGGGGTGCGAGTATAAGGATACATTGGTATGTAGGCGGGGAGGGTGGTTGTATTGGTAGCCAAGTGTGTAACCATTGTTTTGATCGATGTGGCGTACATAAAGGAAGGTGCCGTTTGCAGTGTCATGCTGAACTGCAAGCTGGGTGTTAATAGACATGGCTGCTGCTGGTGAGTCGTTGGCATCTATCATGGCTAGCCATGCTCACCAATGGTTGGATGATGGCGGAATACAGGATGGGGTGGAATGCTGAAAGGTGTGGTAAGATGGTAAATTAAAGGATTCGCTTAAATATCCGGTGTCAGCATGAGATCGGTGGGAGATTTAAATAGATCTAATATGGCAGGATCAAATGGGCTCTGATCATCTTCATTATATGATGGAGAAGATCGCACGTTGGACATATCACTGGAATATATTGTTTGCCCTGATACTCCCCAGCTAGCTGGAGGAGAGAGGCTTGGTAGAGATGGCCGTCCACATGTTGATATCAGCAGTGGGTCCTGAATAACTCCTGCCATCTGTGGTGGTTCTCTAGGGTGTGTCTCAGGCGAAGCTGCTATGCACATGGTGACACATTGCGGTGCCAGTAGGATAGAGGGGGATCCATTTCCATTTCTTGTGATGGTACCTCCATTTCAGCAGATACCGAAGGTAGCTGTTCTTGTGAACTCGGCTCTGGATTCATGTTGCCCTGAATTGAATTCTGCCCCTGAAACTGTGTCATAATTGTCAAGGGTGGTTAAGGTACTGTCAAGCGCCTTCAGGGTAAGTTCCTCTAGTGCTTGAGATTCTAAGCATTCTTAATTCACACATTGTACCTGGTTGCACACAGCAACATACTCAGTACAGTTAGTGTTAGAAGAAATTATAATAGTTTCTTCTAGGTTAATCCGAGGTAATGCAGTGGTAGTTGCAATGCTATTGGGATTGGTAGTAATTGGTGTGAGACCAAAGGTGGGGTGGTAAACTCGTGTGGGGTGTTCCATGAATAGGTGTGCCACCCAGTGGTATGTAACAGTTCTAAATTTGTTATATATGCTAAGTTGTTGCTTGCGGAAATATTGCTTCTACTGCTCTTTAGTTGACTCAGAGTAGCTTCTTTGTAGGGTATTATTCATCTGATTCACTCTGATTGGAGGTATCAATATTGGCTGTTGCAAACCTGACCTCCTTAAGGAGCTTGTTGCATGAAGGGGATAGTTTAATGAGTTCTCGCTCAGAAAATTCTGCATCTGTGGATGGCTCAGAGTATTCTGCATAAGAATTAGGGTCTGTTTCAAGGTAGGGGTGGGACAAATATCTCAGGATATCTTGTTGGATATAAGGGATGACTCGGAAGGCAGCTACTGGCCAGTGAAGCTCTGCTCCATCCAACTCAGTTAATATGTAACTGCTTTCTAAAGTTTGTCACAGTACTATATAAGGTCCAAGGTATCTTGGCTTAGTCTTCCAGTTCAGTTCCTTTTCAATGGTAGTATTTCGGACTAATACTAATTCTCCAGGTGAGTAACTTCCTTTGACTAATCTTGTTTCAAAGTGTTTTTCAAATTGCTCCTTGGAGTTAAGGTGGACTTCTTGTAACATTTGTATGGCCTTGGATATGTCTTCATCATGCCTTTCTATCTGCTGTATACGTAAGGCTAATAGTTCCTCATGGGACATGCCTTGATGGAATCCTTCCACTTGGAATATAGATTCCCACAGGTCAAAGGGTAGCACAGGGTCAACTCCATGTAATAGGAAATATGCTGAGTATCCCATAGATCTTCATATGGTGATATTATCTGCAAATAAGGCAGCTTTTAGCTTGTTTGGCCATAATTGGATTTGGCCCTTGCAAGCTTTGATTAGTGCTTCTCTTATTGCAAAGTGTCCTTGTTCCACTACTCCATTGGCTTGGGAGTTGTAAGGTGAAATGAATACTTGGGGGATGTTGTGCTGGCGGAGCAATTCTGATAGTGCTCCCTTGAATTCAGGGCCATTGTCAGTTACTATTCCCCCTATGCATGCATAGCAGAGGATCAGATCTTCCAACACAAACTTTGCTACTGCACTTGCAGTGGCCTTTCACAAAGCTCTACCTTTTACATATTTGGAAAGGTCATCTCTTGCAAGAACTATGTAGCGAAAACCTTGGGCAGTATGCATGTGCATTATGTCTATGTGGACTTTGGTGAAGATAGTGGATGGGAGTGGTGTAATAATAGGGATGTGGACTTTGGCAGTGCTCCATATTTGACACTCATGACAGGACTTGACATGGTGTCGTACATTCTGGTATACTTGTGGCCAATAGAATCGGTGGTGTAGGTTCTTCCAGGTTGCTCTTTCTCCATGGTGACCAAGTGACCCATGAGCTTGTTTCATAAGTTCATTCTGTTTGTCTTGATCAAAGATAACCAGAAAAGGATGTCCAGATTTAGTACGTTTAAACAACTGTCCTACTTTGGCAAAGTACTTCACAACCTTCTTAAGGAATTCTTATGTAACTGGTTCAGGTTCGAGTGTAGTGAGGTATTCATATATCCTCCTAAGGGTTGACTGTTGATGTCTGATAGCTGTGAGTACTTGTACTTCTGGGAAGGTAGACATTCCAGTCTGAATGCCATTGTTTCGACATAAGGATGATCCATAGTCACCATAGAACAGTGCTAGCTCATCTAACCAACTGTCATCATAGGTTTCTACTACCTCCTCTTCATCTTCTTGGAGTCTTCTGGACAATGCATCAGGTCCTTTGAATTGTGTAGTGAATATATGGACTAGGGTAAAGTCAAACAGAAGGATTCCTTGAATCCATCTATTGATTGCTGCATTTGGTTGGAGCTCTGGTGCATTCAGCATTCCACAGATATATTTGACATCAACTTCCACAATAAGGTTCTTGGTGCCAATAATGTACAAGCGGAACTCTAGTAGAGCTCAGAATAACCCATATAGTTTCAATTTCGGCTGAGAATAGGTGGCTTCTGTTTTCGTAAAAGGGAGTGATCCATAGCGTGATGGTCGGCGTTTGCCTTACTCATCTAATTGGGATATGATCATACCTACCCCCATGTAACTTGAGTCTACTGACAAGATAATGGCTCTACCACAAGTATAGTCAATAGGTAGTAGCACAGGTGTGGTGGTGATATAGTGTTTTAAGGTATCGAAAGTGTTCTGTTGGTCTTCACCCCAGAAAAACTCTGCATCTTTTTACCAAAGGCAGGTTATACTAGATGCAATCTGTGAGTAATTGGGGATTCATATGCGGACAGTTCTGTATAGTCCCATGAATTGATGAGCTTCCTTAACGTTATGAGGGGCAGGCCAATCTGTAATTGTCTTAACTCTTCCCTTGTCAGGTTTGTGTCCTTCAACTCCTACTTCCTGTCCTAGAATTGTGACTGTGGGTTGGCATATCTGCAGCTTCTTTCCTGAGAAGGTTCCTCCTGCTTCAGCTAAGCGGTGGAGAATTCGATTCAGGTCAACTGCATGTTCTCATATGTATTGTCAAATTCCAGGCCTTTCTGTTTCACAATTTCATCCTGAAAGATAAATACCATGCACTCCTGGAATTCAGAGGGGGCATTGGTGAATCCTGTGGGTAATGATGTAATTCGTAGTAGTCCAAGGGGGCTGTAAAATGCTGTCATGTCACAGCTAGCTTCATCCATCTTCCTGGCATCAAATCCCCAATATAAATCTAATACTGTGAAGCATTTTCCTTCTAGGAACTGATCTATGAATTGATTCAAGTTTGGGGAAAGGGATGTTTCTTTGATGGTGACAGCATTCAAGGATTGTAGGTTGTGTATAATTCGTAGTTTGTCTTTGATGGGATCCCATGTGGTAAACCACTTGGATCGGTAAGGTGATTGGCAAGATTCATAGACACCAGCCTTCATCTTAAGTTGGAGTAGCTCTATGACTCTTTCTCGAAAGGCAGGTACAATAGGTATGCCTCTTTCTTGCCATGGTTGATGTGGAACAAATGATATCTTATAGGGGCTGAAGTATGATTCCTTTAGAGTTCCTTGCTCTTCATCAATGAAAGCAATAGCTGCTTCATTTTGGATGAGTATGTGGATAAATAGTTGCTGTTCCTTAGGCAATAAGAATTCATGGCTTTCAAACTGCTTTATAAGCTTGTCAATGTGTTTCTGAGTAAACTTAGCTGTCAGTGTGGGATTGGGAAAGTAAGCATCGAGGGGTTTCAGAGTGAATAGGGGATCACAGGGTATAGTACATGTGACCTTGAACTCAGGAGGGATGAGTTGTGATATGGACTTGATTCGCTTGTCAGCTCACTTATAAATACTGTACACTTCGGCCTTACAATGCTCAGCTGATTGAGTTAAGTGTCCTATTGTCCTTGAATCTAGATTACAGGAGAGTGTATAGTAGAGCTTAGCTGGATAATCGCATAAGATCACCATGGCTTCTAGTAGTGGCTATCCTGCTGCATCCAGTTGCAGGCTTATGGGATGGGTAGGCTTATCGGTTGCCTAGATACATGAGTGGCGTGGTGTACATGTGATCTGTATGTTAGATGGCACTTTGATAGAAATTGTAGCTATGCCTGTATTGGTCTTACAGTTACACAGGAATGCCAAGGCAATTAGCTGGTCAAGTGCTGCTATTTGGTAGCAGGCTTATTCGGTGTAGGATTTGCAGTGAGCTTTTAGTGAGCTCTAGGACTGCACTTATCGTAGTACGTGGTAGCATGGTCAGCAATCAGCAATGGTCTTATAGCAGCCTTGTGCTGATGCCAGGCTGAGGCACAGAATCATATCTGGTATAGGTACTGGCCTAGTTTTACTGAGGTTTCACTTGTGCCATAATAGCCTAGGGACCAGTCTGGTCTTGCATTCATAGCAAGAGAATAGTTGACCTTATTCTAATTAAAGAGAGGTCAAGCTGTTGGGATAATCATGTCGTGGTTACTTAGGTATTTCTGCAGGGAACAGAAAATTCCTTAGTGGTGTTGAGCAGTTTGCATCTCATCACGTTGGTCTCTGGTATCTCCATCATTCATCAAGTAACAAAGGAAAACAAGGGGGGGGCTCTATGGATACACGTGGGGTATGGTAGAGTATAGGTATGTGAAATTAGGTGAGGGGGTGTCTTATAGTCAATTTGTATAGTAGGATAGAAGGGGGGATGGACTCCAGAAGACTACCATCATAAGGTATTGGGTAGCTTCAGTAATGCAAGGGGCCATCTGGGGGTCATACTCTAGCAGGTCGCTCACCAAGGCTTCCTCAAGGCCTTGGGGGACGTCTGTTGTCAGTCATATGTCGTTTGTTACTATCAGCATGAGGGGAGAGGGGAAGGGGAGAGCGTACCATTGCCAGCATATTCACGAGGGTAGGGGTGGGGTCCACCCGAAGAGCCATCGTGTACGGGCATGGTTTATATACTTTGTTAGTCATGGGTTCTAGGCATACACATGACTTGCCTCATGTGCGTAGCGAACTAGGACACTAGCATTAAGCAAATGCTAAGCGAAATGAAGTTGTGCATGGTATTGGTGAGTTTTCCTGATTTGGAACTGCTGATCCGCAGCTTTGACAAGGGTGCAATATCATTGCTGGATTTGGACACAGGATCTTCTCATGGTTGTATTTGGTAACCAGGGGATAAGATAATTATGTTACATTGAGATCGGATTAGATCTGACAGGTAGGCACACAGGTAGGCACACTCTTGGACACTTGCTAGTCTTCTGGGAGTGATGAGCTTCTAGTTAAAACACCAGGTTAGTATTTAGTAGGCCATAGTTGGTGTTACGACTGGTGGTATTTGCCCCTATTTATTCCATATTTATCCATATTTTTCTGGACTTTCTACAAAGCATTTCGCTAAATAGCCCCTATTACACTTGAACTCCTTACCACTCATTCAACCATGAACACGTGACTATTTGATCACATGACATCACATGACATCATGTGCCCATGCTCACGTCACTTCTTGGCTGGCATATGTACAGCCATACACAGCCATGCCACATGACTTATCTCTTATTTCTTATTTCTTATCTCTTATCACTTATCTATGAGTCACTTTCTTATCTATGACACATGCCGACTCATGCGCACAACCCTATGCCTCATGCCCTATGGCTATGCTTATCTCTGACTCACCATGATTCCTTATGACTCATGCCACAGCCACGCACTGCCTTATGACTTGTCATGACTCCCATATGACTTGTATGCACTGCTATCTACCTTATATAGATACTGTATAGTACCAAACATGTACAAATCCTAGATAGTATATAAATCCCCAAGTAGACTGCGACTGGTCCCCCCAGTCTTGTCCTCTTGGAGTTCTCCCATCAACCCATCTGCGCCTGACCACCAGGTTTACTAGTTAAACACCCATCTCAGCCTCAAGTAGGCCTTGGTGTTTCATTAGGACAAGACTGCTAATGGCCCACGGTCTAGCTAGCTGCTCGCCTGTGTAGCCAACGGTAGAAAAGTGTAGGAGTAGGTCCTTTTGTATCATCGGGGTCAGGTCCTTTGCCGTTGACTTGGGTACAGTCTAATACTCCACTGTAGGATAACGGAGGCAGCACCCTTCGGATATCAAGGAGTAGGTGGACGAGGCAGTGGCCTTAAAACAACACTGATCAGTCTGATACCACAGTGTCCATTGTCGTAAAGAACGAAGAAGACCTATCAGTGATCAGGCTTCCCTCTCCCGCCCCAGCTCTAAAGGTAGAGAACCAGGAGGCGAAGTTCGAGAAGTCTCCCTCGGGAGGTGTCGAACAAAGTATCAAAGAGGAGCAGGGAGAGTATCCCATAAAGGAAGGTTCAGTCGACCCTAACGACTATGTCCCCTTGCAGGCTGAGGTTTACGAAGACTCTATTCAGTACCACGTGGACGAAGCACAGTTCCATGCCATCACAGAGGCAATCAGAGGAGTTTTGGTAGAAGCTCGGAGCGCTTCCCTTTCCTCCTACGTGACTGGATCACTGCCCAGAGGGGCATTCACCTCCTTGATCAGTAGTCGAGCTTCTTCAGCTCAATATTCCCCATACTCCAGCTCACACTGAGAAGGCTCAGTATATATACCTGTGACACCGGTTCACTCGCCAACTCCACTTCCTGTTCCTATAGACTGGAACCACATCCTTCTTGCGGATTTCCCCATTCACCCAGTTATTGAAACTGGCGACTCAGAGGATACCCTTATTCCTGAGGTCAGTGCAGTTTGTGTTGAGGTTGACCTTTAGTGTCGACAGGCTCGTGAACTGTGTCGACACACAGCGGTCACTCCTCGAGCTAGGGATCGCTCGCACCAACTCAGCCGTTCACAGAGCCCAAGCTGCTCCTCGTATCCCTACTCCCGATACAGATTCCTTCGCTGGACACAATCAATTACTCACGATGTACCTCAATGATGCTCCGGACGACGCCCAACTCTGTCGCATGTGCGCCGTTCTCCTCCACCATTGCGACAGACTTTCGTCCTTCGTACAGATATGCAAGGACCTATCAGCAGAGAAGGGGAACTTTGACGACATTGACGAGGAATGGGAGGATGACCCATGGGCTGAAGACAGTGAGGCATCTCCTCTCTCGGCACGACAGAAGCCAGCCGACCCCCCCATCCCATTGTCCGACTTTTTGGCCGAGAACATGCTAGAGGTCGCCTGTTTTTTTGCCTTCCATCGGAGGTCGACGCAGTACTCGACATGGCAGTTGAACTGGCTCATAACCAGGCTGCCACTCAGCTTCAACGAGATCAGAATTGGGCCCATGTACTTAGAGCACGAGACAGAGACGAGAACAGGTTATGAGGTCTCAATAGGATTGAGCAGGAGGCTCTTGTTATTCCTTCTAATGCTTATCACGTGCCTCGTCGGTGGTATAGAAGTCGCACTCCTATTCCAGGGATACGTATTAGGCTCGAAACTCTTCACCCCCAAGGATCACTTAGAGTACCTGTGCATTATCGCCAGGATTAGAGGAGTTAATAGAAACTTGAGGTTCTTTGTGGTATCACAACCATTAGTCCTGTTTGGACAAGAAGCAGGTATCTTCATAAGAAGAGAAGAATTTGAACAACCACTTCGGGTAGTTCTGAATCTTCCTGAAGAACCAGCACCATTACCACACCCTCTTAGAAGAGGAACTGCCTTCAGATTCCCAGTGGTAAGAAGACCAATCAGAAGGCAAGGAGCTTTTATCCTCCGTCCGACTAATCCATCACCACAAACGGATTCTTCCTCTTCCTCATTCGGAAATATTCCCGAACACTTTACTTCACCTTCACACTGGTTGCACTCCCAAGCCCAGCCAGCTACCCCGGAAGCAGTCATGGCTCCAAACTTGTTTGTTGAGTCTCCAGAGGAGATTGAGATCCCAGAGCAAAGGATCCAGATCCAGATCCTGGAGATAACCATAGACTTTGCCCCTCCTTACGACAGGACTCATCTCCCTGGTTATCAAACACTTCCACCTACACTGGCTAACATGCCAGCTGATCGCTCAGTTAGCGGCTCATCCATTACCGAAGAACGACTGTCATCGTCAAGCAAACAGTCTCATCAAAGTTCTTCAGAAGCAAGGACAAGTACACTCCTTAACTTGCCAGGAGGTACTCTTGAACGAAGACAAGGACAAGGTATTCAAACGGAGTACACACCATTTCAAAACCAAGTCATCTCACTAGTAGAAGCACGCTTCAGAGACAAACTCTACTGTCTCCAAGCATTAGATGAAGAAATCCCTGTAGATCGTGCACAACAGTCCCGTGCCATCTACCAAAAGTTCATTGAGACAGTAATGACACGTCTCGAGAATGAACAAGAACGAAGGTTGCAGGAACCAATAAAACGTCCACATGATGCTATTCATGATATCCTTGCTCTGTCAGAACAGAACCTTCAGGATCAGAACAACTACTTTAACAGGCTAGATGAATTAGGATCAAAAGGATCTTATTTCGAAGCACCACGAGAACTGGTATCTTGTCATGAAAGAATCAGACAATTTAGGCAAAGAACCTGTGCCACGACCTTCAAAGCCTCCTCCATGCCGTCCATGCTGTCTTACCTCCCCAACTCGCTGCAGAGTGTAACTCACCCAAGGTATTAGTCTTTTTACTTGATGGTACTACAGTCACCCCCACCTATGTAACATGGGAAAGCTTTTTTCAGCACTGCACTCCCTCCGCTAATCCCCTCCTTACTATCGAGAAGATGGGATTTTTACATAGCACCAGCAGCCTCATTCACTACCACAGTGAACCCCGTCTTGCTGCACTGATCAATAGCATTTTACAGATTCCTCTTCCCAATGAGGATCTAATCACTCAATTACTCGCCAGCTTACATCTGGAGGACCCAAAGTGCTGGAGAGCCCCCGTCTCATCAGAGCGCCACGCCATTTATCACAAGGCCAAACACCTCTGCTGCAAGCAAGAATCCTTCTTTGGCAAGTATGGTAATCATATTACCATCACTCCACCTTTCGTCCTGTGCGCCTCAATCCTGCAGATCACTATCTAAGTTTACTTCCTCAGATTTATTTAATTTATTCGTTATCTATCTGACTTGATTTAGTGACTACCACCTCGTACTAACCTTTATCTTCTATCCCTATCCCAAATTTTTGGAAAAACCCGGTGCTTCATGCATCAAGTCTTTTGTTCACTGATGATCAGTTTTTGCTTCGTGCCTGTATGATACAATGTGTCTGATATGAGTTAACACTGCTGTGTCATTTATACTTGCCAATATGCTGCTACCTTTGTTATTTATTAGTCCCGCTGTTACTTCTTTTATCTTCCATATAAAATACTCACCATGCTGTTGAGCACAAGAAAACCAATACCTGCGTACTGTATGTTACACGAAGTGTATGCAAAGGAAAGTCTCGAGGGATTACTTCTCTGGAGGTACTCACGAAGAGACTCAACTTCAGAGCAAGTACTAAGGTCAAGGTTACTCGATGGATGGGGGGCGAAAGCCTGAGTCAATCGGATGTCAGGGATTTACTAGGGAGATGAAGGATGAGGGACTGAGTCAATTGGACTGCAGGAATCAAGAGTATGCTATGATTGCATAGAACGAGAATAGAGAATACAAGTACATGACAAGTTGGTATAAGTACTCGAGGACGTGTCATCGTGGAATGGAGAGGAAGGTAAAAGAACAATGAAGTAAGTGTACGTGTCATCCGTAGTAACACGAGGGGAGAGATAGCAACTATGAGGCCGATGTAAGAGAATCGGCCAAGGAGATAAGTGTTTGTAAAACAAGAGAGGAATCAAAGAAAATGAAACGAAGAATGAAATGGACTAACGATAAGTAAAGCTGCATCCCATATTGTCTGCGAGAGGCCAAGGAAATGATGTACTCATTGAGGAAAGTAGAAAAAGTAAAGACAAGGGGAAAGGAGAAAAACTGTAACATTACCCCTTTTGTACAATCGAAGTCCAGGTTCAATAAAGAGTCCATCAGGTAGTCGCGTCAGGAGGGAGAGGGGAAGGGCCGTAGAAAACAGTGGATTGTTCGTAAGATAGCACCTCAAATGGACAGTCATCCGCCAGATGTCCGTGTTGATTGCAATGGCCGCATACTTGTTCAGGGCAAAAGCGGTGTCCATGTCCCCAATGATGGCAAAAGTCGCATTGCATGTGAAGGCAAGCGGACTGAGGATGACCAGGAGCTGACTGGTGGCAATACAGGCAGGAGCAATCGGGACAATCCTCTTGATAGTGCGAGATGATGACACCGAAAGCACTCGGTGAGGGCAGAAGCAGGGCGACGAGGATGGATGGGCATGACGTGAGTAGGTGAGGACGGAACTTGACTGCCATCTGGGAGGTGACGGTGAATTGCTTCCACAGCGTTGGACCATGTTACCAGCTCGGGGGCCTCCTCAACAATGGTGGGGGAAGATGGGGAAGAGGAAGAGGAAGAGGCGGGGGAATGGATTCGTGTGATAAGAGCTGGGGTGCAGGAGGGAATGGGCAGTATGGAAGTAGGAGGAGGGGAATCCGCGACGGTGGGTAGCTGCGCTCTTTCGAGGTAGCGATCTCGATCAGTCATGGGTAAGGAGAAATAGACGCGAGGAAAGGTGGGGTAGATGATAGAAGGGGAGAGACGTTCAACATATTGATGGAAACCGTAAAGATGTAAAATGGATAAGACTCGCCGGGGGAGTTCTGCTAGGTGAAGACAAAGAGGGGCTCCAAATTCGGCAGGAAGGTCGCTAGGGGCTCCCTGAAAGTGATAGAGCTGAGTGATAGATACCTCATGAAAGAGACGGACAAGTTCTTGAGTGACCACATCTTTTTCATATAAAGGGAGGGCCTCAACGGCATGGAGGAGGATGGGGTTCGCGAGAATGGCGGCGTAGAGAGAATGGGCAGTGAAGATGGGTAGAAAGGTAGGAGAGATACGCCTGGAACGCAGCGGGGAAGAAGTCAAGGAAGAAGAAGGAGACGAAGAAGGAGCAACAAAAGAAGAAACAAACGACATATTGGTTATTGAGGAAGAGGAAATCGTCAAAAAACATAGATCGGGGGGGTACTTCACAGAGAGATGCCGCTTCCCAAGTAAAGAGGAGGAAGAAAAGAGTGGGGAATCAAGACAAATGATGAGTCCGTTTATAAGAGGAGAGGATAGCAGGAGCATGGCGGAGATTATTCTCGGGTTCCCATGTGTTTTCGGCCGAAGAGTAACCTTTCCATGCGGTCAGGTACAAGCGGCGACCTTGTGATCCTTTATGAGATACGATGTGATCAACTTCATACTCTTCTTCGGCATCAATGAGGTCCGGCGGAGGTCGGGGGAATGAAGGGCCATGTGCTTCGGTTTGGCGATAAGGAGATAAGAGAGTGGCATGGAATACATCGTGAATTTTCCATGTGGAAGGGAGACAGAGGCGGTAGGTAAGGGGAGATAGGACTTGTGCGATCTCAAACAGTCCATGACATTTGGGGGCGAGTTTTCGGGAGGGATAACCGAGGCAGAGATTGGTGGCTTCTAGCCATACCTTATCGCCTACTTTCCACAGGAAGAACTTGCGAGAGGAACGGGATATCATGATCTGACGAGCGGATTCATGGGCAGCGAGGGCTTCCTTTCGAGCATGATCAAGGGAGGATAGGCGGTTTTCCAATGCAGGAATGAATGTTTTGCTGAGGGCGGGGTAAGTGCGAGGTTCATAGCCGTATAGCAGGGAGAATGGAGAGACTTTAGTGGAACTGTGGGGGACAGAGTTGTGGATGAACTCGGCGGAGGTTAAGAATTTAGCCCAATCATGAGGATTATGAGCACAAAAGATGCGTAGATACGTTTCAATCTCTTGATTGGCTCATTCGGTTTGTCCATCAGTTTGGGGGTGATAGGCAGTGGAAAGACGGACGTCATATTTAAGGAGACGAGCTAGTTCTCTTGCGAAGGCAGAGGCGAATTGTGGGCCTCGATCAGAGATGATGGAGTCATAGAGACCGAAATGTTTGAAAACAAAGTCAAAAAAGAGCTGGGCGATCCCTTTGGCGTTGACCATTTTAGAACAAGGAGCAAGGATTACCCCCTTTGTGAGACCATGGTCAACCACAACCATCAAGGAATCAAAACCATTGGAGAGGGGAAGATCAGTGACAAGATCGACGGAGAGTTGGCGGAAAGGCAGAGAAGATGAGGAGGAGATGGGGAGAAGGGGGGGGTGGTTGGGTGGGTGAGGACCTTGTTCTGCTGGCAAACAGAACAACCGGCAACAAAATGGGAGACGAAGGAAGAAAGTCTGGGCCACCAAAAGTCACATTCAAGAATGGCCTTCGTACGGAAACGACCCAAATAACCAGAGAGTGGAGAGGAATGAATCGAATGGAGCAAAGCAGAGCAAGAGGATGGGGGAACATACATACAACCACGGAAGTACAAGTGGCCATTATCAAAAGACCAGTCAGAAAGAGAGGAACGAGGAAATAAAGGTGAACCGTCATCAAGGTTAGCGAGAGCACGAAGAACAAGGGGATTGGAAGAAGACGAGTTTTTAATGTGTGAGGCAAGGGTAAGGTCCAAAGTGTTAATAACTACGGGATTAGGGACGATAGAAGAGTCAACATTGTCTTGGGACGTATCAACAGGGTCGCGACGAGAGAGAGCGTCGGCAGGGGCCATCTGGGTACCGGGAAGGACCTTCCAGAGAATATCGAAATCTTGTAGGAAAAGGGACCAGCAGGCTTGACAGCGGGAGAGTTTCTGTGGGTCTTTGAGATATGAAAGGTTTTTATGGTCCATGATCACTGTGATAGGATGGGTGGTACCAAGGATATAATGACGCCATTCCGTGAGGGCAAGGATGACAGCGAGAAGTTCGCGATCATAAATATCATAGTTACGTTCGGCGAGCGCGAACATTCGAGAGAAATAGGCACAGGGGTGAAGGTCTCCGTTGGTGTCAGCTTGAAGAAGAACTGCGCCTGCAGCGAGAAGGGAGGCGTCGGTCATGATAGAGAAGGGGCGAGTGACATCAGGGATGACCAGAACAGGGGAAGTGGAGAATGTGGCCTTAAGGGATTCAAAGGCACATTGTTGTAGAGGGGTCCAAAGCCATGGTTGGTCTTTGCGCATAAGCAGGGTGAGGGGGGCGATGGTATTGGAGAAGTTGGAAATAAACTTCCAGTAGAAATTAGCAAATCCTAAGAAAGAGCAAATGCCCTTGACGGAGGTGGGAGGTTGCCAGTCACGGATGGCAGCGGTCTTGATTGGATCCATCCTGACTTGTCCTTGGCCAATGATCATGCCAAGGAATTCGATACGGGGGGTGTCAAAGGTACATTTTGAGATTTTCACAGAAAAGTTATGTTCACGAAGGCGGAGGAGGACTCATCGAGTGCGTTCATGGTGGAGGACGAGATCACCATCCATATAAATTCCTAGGTCATCCATGTAAACTTCAAGCCAGCCTTCCACAATCATGTCAGCAAAGACATGGTTCATAAAGGCCTAGAAGGTGGGAGGGGCGTTGCAGAAACCAAAGAACATGATGGTGGGTTCAAATAGTCCGTAAGGAGTGACAAATGCGGCCTTCCACTGGTCCGCTTCCTTGATGTGAATGTTGTTGTATCCCCAACGAATGTCGAACTTGGTGAACCAAGTGGAGTTTTTCATTTGATTGATAAGAGGAGGGATGAGGGGAAGTGGGTATGCGTTGCAGACGATGTGGGAGTTTAGGTAGCGGTAATCCTGACAAGAATGAAGAGAGCCGTCTTTCTTGGGGACAAAGAAGAAGGGTGCAGCCTGAGGAGATTTCGATGGGGTAATTCGTCCTGTTTTGAGGTGCTCATCAATGAAGGCGCAACATGCGTCTTGTTCCTTTGGGTTTAGCGGGTACACCTTGGCGATCTTTGGGACGAAGGAAGGTTTAAGTTCGATGGTATGGTCGAATGAGCGATGAGGGGGAAGTTAATCATAAGTCTTTTCAGAAAAGACGTCTTCAAAGTCCTTGCACCAAGGAGGGAGTGGGGTTTCAAGTGGTTTATTTTCTTGGGTGAGTTTGGTGGACAGGATGATCTTGTTGATCGTTTCGCTTTGGGGGTGGTACTCACTAGGAGATGCATCAACCCCATTGGGATAACGTTCATAGAACAAGGAGGAGATTTCTTGGTCAACGTCAAGATCAAGAAGGTGAAGGAGATACCATCGGGGAGGTTCTTCTACAGGGGAAGAGGGGGAAGAGCTGAAGGGAATGTGAGGAAAGGAGAGGGTATGGAAGGCCCAGTCAATCCGAGGGTTACGAGACTTCAGCCAAGGTATGCCTAAAATGATTTGTTTTCGTTTTAGAGAGACAACCATGAGCTCGAGATGTTCGGGTCATTTGGCAATGTGAATGAGGGGTTTGACCTTCCACAAAATGGTGCCTCTTTTGTTGAGAGTCCCATCAACATTATAGGCTTCGATGGGGTTCGGGAGACGGATCATAGGAAAGTTCATGTATGAGAGAAGTCCAAGGTCGATGAAATTTCCGGTAGCACCGGAGTCGATGAGGGCAGTGGTGACGACGGTTTGGTTACCGACTTGTAGCTTTACGGGGAAACGAAGAGTGCGTTCATTTCTAGATGCTACAAGTACATGGTGAATGTCAAGGGAAGAAGACATTGGTGTGACTCCCTGGTTTAAAAATCCTGATTGATGTTCAAAACAGACACTTCCTCCTTTGTAGGTGTGGTGTCCTCATAGCACATCTGAAGAACTTGAAGGATCTCTCCTTTGTTCTTTTCCTGGATCTTGAGAGAGTCAACGAAGGAGGAGAGCTCGGAAGGGGTGGTAGTAGTAGTGGCCACAGGGGTGTGGGAAGTAGTGTCCGCGGCGTGAATGTTCTGGGGATGCGTGGTCAGAGGGCGAGATGGGGGAGTGAAAGGATTTTTACATTGCTGGGCATTATGCCCCGTGTTACGACAACGGAAGCATTGACCTTCTCGGATACATTTGGCGCATTCCTGGGGGTTTAGCTTGGCGATTGTGACGGTGTCAACATCCATCGCATTGGGATCACGGGAGGAGGAGGATGGTCGAGAAAACAAGGAGGGTCTGCCTCCCTTTAAGGCAAGAATGCGCATCCTCTGCGCGTGAAACATTTTGACCTTCTCAATCCACTCCTTGACAGTAGTGGGGATGGTAGCCATGGAGAGAATCATAGTCGCAAGTTGTTGGTCGAGCCCCAAGGAAAATTGATCGATGAGGGTGATGTCGTTGGTGATACCTGCATGAGCGGCGAGGTTTTGAAAATCGGTGATATACTTTTGGAATCCGTCATCATGGACTCCATCAGGGCGGCGGAAGGACTTCTGCATGAGTTTCGAAAGTTCGTGGCGGGCGGTGGCTTTGGTGTCGAAGGGGAAGAATGTGGATTCAAAGTTTTCGGTGAATTTGTCAAAGGTAAGATCCAGATGGTCGGCGTGGATGTCGGCCATCTTATCATACCACATTTCTGAGAAAGAGACTCCTTGTCCCTGACTCATCTTGTTGAGAGTGGTCATGATTCGTTGCGAATCAAGGGTGTAAATGTCTTTGTTGATAGCGAAGTATGCGCACATGGCTTTAATCCATCGCATGGCATCAGAGGGTTCTTCCGAAAAGTCAGCGGAGAGGGCCGTTTTAAGTTCGGTGGGGGCGCGAGACATGGGACTTGGTTTGCTGGGGTTACGAGGGGGTGCTGGGGTACGAGGTTGTCTGGGGGTTCCAGGTAATCGAGGGGTAACAGGGACTAAGGCCTGGTACGGGTTCACAGTGGCGTGAGGGGGTTCACTAGGTTCAGGGTCTTGGAAGTCGACATCAATGTCAGACTGTTCGTTGTCAGGTGGAAGCCCGTAGTGTGAGCAAAGGACTCGACTCGAGTGGGATGAAATGTTGCAAGAGGGGGTGTCCTACTCCTGAATAGGAGGGACGAAGGAAAATTCTCGTTCTTTTGTTACACGAAGTGTACGCAAAGGAAAGTCTCGAGGGATTACTTCTCTGGAGGTACTCACGAAGAGACTCAATGTCAGAGCAAGTACTAAGGTCAAGGTTACTCGATGGACGAGGGGCGAAAGCCTGAGTCAATCGGACGTCAGGGATTTACTAGGGAGACGAAGGACGAGGGACTGAGTCGATTGGACTGCAGGAATCAAGAGTACACTATGATTGTGTAGAACGAGAATAGAGAATACAAGTACATGACAAGTTGGTATAAGTACTCGAGGACACATCATCGTGGAATGGAGAGGAAGGTAAAAGAATAATGAAGTAAGCGTACGCGTCATCCGTAGTAACACGAGGGGAGAGATAGGAACTACGAGGCTGATGTAAGAGAATCGGCCAAGGAGATAAGTGTTTGTAAAACAAGAGAGAAATCAAAGAAGAAGAAACGAAGAATGAAACAGACTAACGATAAGTAAAGCTGCATCCCATATTGTCTGTGAGAGGCCAAGGAAACAATGTACTCGTTGAGGAAAGTAGAAAAGGTAAAGACGAGGGGAAAGGAGAAAAACTGTAACACTATATAGCTACTTCCAAATGAATGTAGTGCCGGTTATCCCCTTTCTTAAGCTCGAAAATAAGTACCTTAGAGGGAAAATTAGAGCAAGCTAGAGGATACTACCAACTGAAACACCAAGGCCTACCTGAGGCTGAGATGGGTGTTTAACTAGTAAACCTGGTGGTCAGGCGCAGATGGGTTGATGGGAGAACTCCAAGAGGACAAGACTGGGGGGACCAGTCGCAGTCTACTTGGGGATTTATATACTATCTAGGATTTGTACATGTTTGGTACTATACAGTATCTATATAAGGTAGATAGCAGTGCATACAAGTCATATGGGAGTCATGACAAGTCATAAGGCAGTGCGTGGCTGTGGCATGAGTCATAAGGAATCATGATGAGTCAGAGATAAGCATAGCCATAGAGCGTGAGGCATAGGGCTGTGCACATGAGTCAGCATGAGTCATAGATAAGAAAGTGACTCATAGATAAGAGATAAGAGATAAGAGATAAGAGATAAGTCATGTGGTATGGCTGTGTATGGCTGTACACATGCCAGCCAAGAAGTGATGTGAGCATGGGCACATGATGTCATGTGATGTCATGTGATCAAATAGTCACGTATTCATGGTTGAACAAGTGGTAAGGAGTTCAAGTGTAATAGGGGCTATTTAGCGAAATGCTTTGTAGAAAGTCCAGAAAAATAAGGATAAATATGGAATAAATAGGGGCAAATACCAGCGCTCATAACACTACCCCCCTCCTATAAGTCAACTTCCAGGTGACTAAAGGGGAGGTGATCCAAAGGTGTCTCCATGGATGGGAGTGCAAAATTAGTAAAGGACATGAGGAACTCAGCCTGGGCTAAGCGAATGCGACAAGGGGCACTGGGATTAGCACAATGAAAGAGTGTGATAGCTGCCTGAGCTTTTGTCAAGTGACCCAATGGTTCCCAAGTACGATCTTCCTTAGTATATCCTTTCCAATGGACGAGATATTCAAGGTGTTTACCCTTGAAACGTGAATCAACGATGTGATTGACTTCATATTCTTCCTCTCGTTCTTCTGTGACCAGCACAGGCCCAGGTTTAAATGAAGGTTGACCATCAAGGTGTTCCTTGTAGGGGCGGACACGAGAGATGTTAACAACAGGATGGATTCTCATGGTCTTCGGTAAGTGCAGCTTAACCGCATTACTACCCATCAAGTCAATGATGGTATAAGGTCCAATCCAGTGTTCTGTTAGTTTTTTAGAAGCACAAGTTAGTTTAAGGTTGGTTGTTGAAAGCCAGACGTCATCTCCAATGACGTACTCAGGGGCATTAGACCGGTGACAATCCACCTGATCTTTCATATGAGCTTGTGCTTTCATAAGGTTATTTTTAGTTTGAGTAAGCGTATTCTGCATCTCTGATGTGAAGGTATCAGCAACCAGTGCTTTTACGTTATGCTGTTCAAAGCCCATTTTAGGAACGTAGGACCTGGTAATCTCAAAGGGAGACTTCTTCGTGGAAGCTTGCTTCTTTGAGTTATATGAGAATTGTGTCATGGGGAGCCAGTCAGCCCATGAATCCTGTTTTTTGGTAGTGAAGAGCTGTAAGTACTGTTGTAGATCATGATTCATACATTCTGTCTGTTCGTCTGTTTGTGGATGGAATGCAATGGACAACTTCGGCTGGATACCGAGTCATTTGCATAAATCCTTCATGACCTGCGATGCAAATTGTGGGCCATGATCCGAGACAATGGATTGTGGAATGCCGTGGTTTTTCCAGACATTATGTAAATATAGGCGAGCTGTATCCATAGCCGTGACTGTTTTGTTGCACAGGATGAATTCAATTTCTTTTGAGAATTGATCAATGATTACGAGAATGGAGTCAAAGCCACTGGATGGGGGGAGATCTGTGGTAAAGTCTGGTAATATCAATCCAAGGCATATTAGGAATGTCCAGTGGTATGAGTTTGCCTGCCAGGGCAATATTAGTTCCTTTGAAGTGTGCACATCTCGCACAGCGAGATACATAGTCTTTGACTAGTGTTTGCAATCCAGGCCAAGTGTAGCTTCGTTGGATAAGTTCTAGTGTCTTGTCTATACCGGGATGTCCAGCAACCGGGGTATCATGATGGAGTCTAAGTATCTCCATGCGAAGATCCTGATCTTCGGGAATATAAATACGTCCATGGACATCTTTCCACAATGTACCTTCATCAGCTTCAAGAGCGATGTGATGTGCTTTTTGTAGCTTCACTATCTCCGACTCTTTAAGTAGATGTGTGGCTTGTTTGATATGATCAAGTATTGCTTCTGAATCGGTAGCCACAGTGACAATCATCGAGACGACACTCTCAGATGAAATTACGATTACACCCCTATTATCATCATCGATACCGATAGCATGGTCTTCTCATCAAGATAAGGCATCAGCCTGTCCTATTGTTGCTCCTGGCTTGTGAAGCCATAGGCGGTCGAACCTGCTCAAATAGAGAGACCACCAAGCTTGTCTACGATTAAGATCTTGTCATTTCATAAACCATTGTAGATTGGCATGATCATTCCAAATTTCGAACTGGTGGCAAACTCCTTCAAGGTAGTGACGCCATTGTTCTAGACTGCAGATAACTGAGAGCATTTCTTTATCTGCTATGGGATGTTACGGTTTTTCTCCTTTCTCATCGTCTTTATCTCTTTTGCTTCCCACGATGAATTCATCTTTTCTTAGGTCTATTTCAAATGATATGGGACTTCGGTCTTCTTGTAATTAGTCCAGTACATTCCACGTTTGTTCTTCTTTGATTCCTTCTATCGTTTTCCTTCTTGTTCTTCAGACAGCTATCTCCTCGGCTGATTCTCTCGTATCGGCCTCATAGTTCCTATCTCTCATTTGTTACTATGGATGATGCGTCCCCTTACATCATCATTCCACAACCTTCTTTTGTATTCTTTGATGACGCATCCCCTAGTACTTATACCTACCTGTCGTGTACCTATAGTCTTTACACTCGTTCTATGCAATATTAGCGTACTCTTGTGTCCTGACGTCCAATCAACTCAGACCCTCATCCCTCGTCCCTCGTCTCTCTCTCTCTGAGAACCTTCAATCCTTGACCTTCGACCTTCGTCTCTCTCTGAGAACCCTTGACCCTTGATCTTCGTACTCCCTCAGACATAGTGTCTCTTCGTGAGTACCTCCTGAGGAGTATTCCTTCAAGGTTTTCTCTTTGTGTACGCTACACGTAACAAAAGAACGAGTGTAACCTTTCGTCCCTCCTATTCAGGAGTAGGACACCCCCCTCGAGCAACATTTCCTCCCATTCAGATTGTGCCCTTTGCCTACACTATGGGCTACCACCTGATGAAGAACCCTCAGATATCGACATTGATTTCCAAGACCCAGAACCCACTGAACCCCTCGTGCCACTGTAAACCCTTACCAAGCCATAGCCCCAGTACCTTCTTGCTTCCCAGGCACCCCTAGACAACCATGAACCCCAGCACCTCCTCGCACCCCAGCAAACCCCTTGACCAGTGAAACTATCTCCGCCCTCATGTCTCATGCTCCCACAGAACTTAGGGCGGTGTCTTCTTCTAGATAAGATCAGTAGAAACGCTAAGAAAACGCTTACCAGACAACCAATCTTATCTCCACGGGTAGTAAACCTTTAGCGAGGTGAAGAGAGTACTCTTCCCTGGTCAAGTTGGTACTAGAAATAAGTATCAATCTCGTAGAAAGGGGTTGACTATCAGGCACGTGGTTTGTTCGTCAATCGTCAACGAGGTTGAGGATGATTAGGGGTTCAGCAAACTGTTGAGGGTCTGGATTTCAGCTGGGGTGGTGTACAAATTGTACACTGGATAGTTGGGGGAATGGTCTAGACAACTTCTTGGGTTGCTAGAAGGGTACTCTGTAGTGACTAGGGTTACTTCCCTAAGATGCCAATTAGCTCCAGTCGATTAGGAATGCTCAATTGGGTAGGTAGCGTAAATATGCTTCACTTTCGCTTACTGATTCACACACGTCACTTAGTCACACAGAACAGCTTTTCCTGAACTGAATCTATTATGTACTAAGGAGTTGGCAATCAGCTTAAATGTGCTCGACTCGACCCTTTCCCAGGGTACTAATGAACTATTAGGTCTCCCTACTAGCTGGGGATCTATTCCCTTTAGTTGCCCGCTCTGGGGCTTTCTCCCTAAAGGTGTCCTAACTGTCCCTATCCTAAGGGATACAGTATACTCCTAACTTGGGTCTAAGTAGTTCTATTTATAGCGTGGGAATTACTCTACACAGCCTCACTGTTTGTTTGTAGAGGGGTGCACTTGTGAGCACTCGTTGGTTGAGATTTACTCAAGTAGGAACCTTTTTCCTAAAAGAGGGAACCTGCCAAATGGGACTGAATCGCGCTCCTTATATAGTAGTTTACATGTGGCTGTGCTACCTTCGGTTCCGAGGTGGCTGTGCCAAGATATGACTCATACTGACTCATACTGACTCACTTTGACTCAACCTGTCAGAAAATGACTTGCAATGAGCTAAAAATAGCCTTTGGCTTGGCAATGACTCATACTGACTCATGCCGACTCATTATGACTCATTATGACTCATGCTGTGCAGGTCACATGATCATTCTGCTAGTCTAGGGGCAGTGCTTTGGCTAGTCCTCATCTGACTCACTTTGACTCATATTGACTCATTATGACTCATGCTGTGCAAGGTCACATGATCTGAGTCAGGTGATTCGCAACTGAGGTCACATGCTCCAATTGCTTCTCTGACACTTGGCTAAGTACTCAAGGATAAAAGAGATATTAAGGAAATGGTTTGCTAAGTAGTTGTAGGTAGTAATAAAGTATGTTGGGAGAAATCATTTTGTTTCTCCACAACATGTGAATGAACAAATAAGAAAAAAAAAATAGGGATACATACTAGACAGTATGGTCCATATGTCCCTCAATTAGCTAAGCATTTGGACCGTGGGAATATAGTAAAAACTCAAATCTCGGGTCAAATGTCTAACATCACATATACAATAACTATGTATCCGCATCCAAACAGTTTGGTGCAGGTCAGCGGCCCTCCCCGCTGACTTTTCTGGTGAACCCACCGACACTACACAATGGATTAAAGCCATGAGTGTGTACTTTGCAATCAACAAAGATCTTTACACCCTTGATTCCCAGCGAATCATGACCACATTAAACAAGATGAGTCAAGGATGAGGAATCTCCTTCTCCGAAATGTGGTATGACAAAATGGCCAACATCAATGCCAATCCTGCGGATCTAACATTCGACAAATTCACTGAAAATTTCGAATCCACCTTCTTCCCCTTCGACACCAAAGCCACCGCTCGTCACGAACTCTCGAAACTTATGCAGAAGTCTTTCTGTCGTCCTGATGGAGTTCATGATGATAGATTCCAAAAGTATATCACGGATTTCCAGAATCTCTCTTCCCGTGCTGGAATCACCGATGACATCACCCTCATTCACCAGTTCTCTCTGGGACTGGACCAACAACTCGCCACCATGATTCTTTCCATGGCAACTATTCCCACAACTGTTAAGAAATGGATTGAGAAGGCAAAGACGTTCCATGTGCAGAAAATGTGCATTCTTGCCTTGAAAGGAGGTAGACCCTGTTATGACCGCTGGTATTTGCCCCTATTTATCCTATATTTATCCTTATTTTTCCAGGCTTTCTACAAAGCATTTCGCTAAATAGCCCCTATCACACTTGAACTCCTTACCACTCGTTCAACCATGAACACGTGACTATTTGATCACATGACATCACATGACATCATGTGCCCACGCTCATGTCACTTCTTGGCTGGCATGTGTACAGCCATACACAGCCACACCACATGACATGCCTCATGTCTCTTATCACTTATCACTTATCACTTATCACTTATCTATGAGTCACTCTCTTATCTATGACTCATGTCGACTCATGCGCACAGCCCTATGCCTCATGCCCTATGGCTATGCTTATCTCTGACTCACCATGATTCCTTATGACTCATGCTGCAGCTGAGCACTGCCTTATGACTTGTCATGACTCCCGTATGACTTGTATGCACTGCTATCTACCTTATATAGATACTGTATAGTATCAAACATGTACAAATCCTAGATAGTATATAAATCCCCAAGTAGACTGCGACTGGTCCCCCCCAGTCTTGTCCTCTTGGAGTTCTCCCATGGACCCATCTGCACCTGACCACTAGGTTTACTAGTTAAACACCCATCTCAGCCTCAGGTAGGCCCTGGTGTTTCATTAGGACAAGACTACTAATGACCCGTGGTCTAGCTAGCCACTCGTCTGTGTAGCCAACGGTAGAAAAGTGTAGGAGTAGGTCCTACGTTTCCCGCTTGACCAGGTCCTTCACCGTTGACTTGGATACAGTCTAATACCCCACCGTAGGTTAACAGAGGCAGCACCCTTCAGATAACGAGGAGTAGGTGGACGAGGCAGTGGCCTTAAAACGATACTGATCGGGCGGGTACCACAGTGTCTATCGTCATAAAGAACAAAGAAGACCTATCAGTGGTCAGGCTTCCCTCTCCAGCCCCGGCTCTACAGTTAGAGAACCAGGAGGCGAAGTTCGAGGAGTCTCCCTTGGGAGGTGTCGAACAAAGTATCCAAGAGGCAAGAGATGCCCGCCCTCATAGTCAGGGTAGAGTAGCTAACGGACAAGCGACGTCCACCTTCTCCATCTTGCAGGAGCAGGGAGAGTATTCCATAAAGGAAGGTTCAGTCGACCCTAACGATTACGTCCCCTCGCTGGTTGAGGATTCCATTCAGTATCACATGGACGAAGCGCAGTTCCACGCTATCGCAGAAGCCATCAGAGGAGTTTTGGTAGAAGATCGGAATGCTTCCCTTTCCTCCTACATGACTCGGTCACCGCCCAGAGGAGCATTCACTTCTTTAATTAGTAGTCAGGCTTCATCAGCTCGCTATTCCCCTTACCCCAGTTCTCGCCGAGAAGGTTCGGCATACATACCTGCGACACTGGTTCGCTCGCCAACTCTGCTCCCCATTCCAGTAGATTGGAACCACATCCTCCTTGTGGACCCCCAGATTCACCTGGTTACTGAAACTGGCGACTCAGAGGATACCCTTATTCCTGAGGTCGCTGCAGTTCTTGGTGAGGTTGACCTACAGTCAGAGGTCGACGCAATACTCGACGCCACAGTTGAACTGGCTCATAACCAGGCTGCCACTCAACTTCGAGCAAATCAGAATTGGGCCTGCGTACTTAGAGCACGAGACAGAGTCGAGGACAGGTTATGAGGTCTCAATAGGATTGAGCAGGAGGCTATTGCTCTTCCTCCTCACGCTAACCACGTGCCTCGTAGGTGGTATAGAGGTCACACTCCTATTCCAGGGATATGTGCTAGGCTCGGAACTCTACGCCCCCACGGATCACTTAAAGTACCTGCGCGTTATCGTCAGGATTAGAGGAGTTAATAGAAGTTCGAGGTTCTTTGTGGTATCACAACCATTAGTCCCATTTAGACAGCAAGCAGGTATCTTTGAAATAAGAGAAGGATTCGATCACCCTCTTCGGGTAGTCCCAAACCTTCCAGAAGAAGAAGAACCCACACCGTTACCACACCCTCTAAGAAGAGGAATCGCCTTCAGAGTTCCTGTAGTAAGAAGGCCAATCAGAAGGCAAGGAGCTTTTATCCTTCGCCCCACAAATCCATCACCACAAACGGATTCTTCCTCTTCCTCGTTTGGAAGTATTCCTGAACGCTTTACTTCACCTTCGCACTGGTTGCGCCCCCAAGCTCAACCAGCTACCCTGGAAGCAGTCACGGCTCCAAACTCACCTAGAGAGTCTCCGCAAGAGACTAAAATCCGGGAGCAAAGGATCGAAATACATGGTCCAGAGATAACAGAAGACTCCGCCCCTCCTTATGACAGGACTGGTCTCCCTGGTTATCAAACGCTTCCACCAATGCCGGCTAACACCCCAGCTGATAGATCAGTTAGCGGCTCATCTCTAACAGAGGAATGACTATCGTCGCCATCCTCTTTAGCAAGGACAAGTACGCTCCTTAATTCACCAGGAGGTACTCTTGAACAAAGACAAGAACAAGGTCCTCAAACGGAGTTTACACCGTTTCAGAACCAAGTCATCTCATTAGTTGAAGTATGCTATCGAGACGAGCTCTACCATCTCCAAGCGTTAGATGAAGTAATCCCCGTAGATCACACACAACAGTCCCATGCCATCTATCAAGAATTCCTTGAGATAGTAGTGGTACGTCTCGAGCAAGAACAAGAATGAAGGATAGCAGAATCAATAGAACAACCACTCGACGCAGTTCGTGGTATCCTGGTTCTATCGGAACACAACCTTCAAGTTCAAAATGACTACCTTAACAGGTTAGATGAATTAGGATCTTCAGAAGGATCTTACTTTGAAGCACCATGAGAAGTACTCTCTCGTCGTGAAAGAATCAGATGATTTAGGCAAAGAACCACCTTTATCATTCGCAGGCTTTTCCATTCGAATCCCGAAAACGAAAGAGATTAGAAAACCCAAAAACAGATGTGGATTTTTACTATTGTCATTCTGTTCTTTGCCTACATCTTAACTCTTATTCTCGCCTTCATTCTCTTTCTCGTTTCTCGACAAGTTCTGAACAAGGCACCGGTTGCCATAGAAATCAGAAAAGAAGTCATTGCTCAGTTAACCTGTTGGTCTTTCATCATCTGCAATGCCCTAGAATTAAACAGACTCGTTGGTCCAAACCCGGACCCGGACGCACCAGAAGTAGTTTGTGGTTGGGACAATGTGGCTGATTGGGACACAGAAGAAGATTGGAAACCAAACCCAAATTGGAACACAGGTCCTGGAAACAGACAAAATTACGTTGACGATCCTTGGGATCCCATCCCAGGAAACTTCGATTCTTTAGATTGGGTTGAGTGGCTATTTCGTAACCTATCAGTGGCACGACTCGCCAACGTGGCAGGTTGCTACTTTTCTCAACACTTTCAGAATCAGTTTCTGGAAACCAACAGATACGCATACAATGCCCCAGTGGAGACAATTCCCTCCACTCCAACCGAAGATCCACCAGGTCTTATTACTCCTCCTAATGAACAGGAAAACAGAGCAGTAATTTGGGAAGTTGGATCGGATGATGAATTTCCCCAATAGGAAGTTTGATCTAGTTCAACGCCACAAGAAGTTGTCAGAAGCACAGAAGAAGCACTTCCAACAACACGTCACCACATCAAACAAACAGAAGGCAGGCTTCCTTCCAATTGCTTACGCTTCTATCAGAAAACAGGCAAGATGCCTTAGAAAACAAAAGAAATAGACATCATGGCGTTCAATCCAGTTCACTTCAACTCCATGCAGTTCCTTGTGGATCTGTATGCTATACATGGAGAAGATGAATGCTTTGCATTCGTAGCCTCACAGCTTGGCTTAATGACAGGTCATTCTGCTGGGTTACAACAAACAGCCGCAGTTTTACAGGCCAAATTAGATCAGGCAAATGCTCAGATAGCAGCCTTACCAGCGCCAGGTATACCTAGACCTTCGAAGAAGGTTGAGGTATTCGCCGACCCCAGTGAATTTAAAGGCGAACTCAGAAAGTTCGAAGACAGGTGGCTAAAAATGAGAACATGGCTCACTCTGAACTCAGATATCATTCGACCATGATCATATGAAGCTGTTGTCTCAGTCCTCTCTCGTATAACAGGACCCTGAGCACTTATCTTCGCTCACCCACGTCTTGAGAAAGGATCTCTGTACACATGGACAGAGCTAGAAGCTGAGATTCAAACACAGTTCCGTCCAACGGCTAAGCCGGACTGGGCATTAGAGAAACTGTGGAATCTAAAGCAAACCAAAAAGATGAAAGCTTGTGATTTCGTAGATCTGTTCTGCAGATACTACCAGGAATCGAAGATCGGTATCACACACGCAATCAACATCCTAGAACAAAACATGCTCCCATCTATTCGAGAAGAAATCATTTGTAACGACGAGCGCGGTGATAATATCGAGGATTACCTTAACTCGGTTGCTGCAGTAGGACAATGGACAGAGCTGATCAGCTTCCTTCGACGAAGAAAGTCTGGACATGCGTCCTCATCCAACTGGTCCAACCTACCTCAGAAATCATCATATTGAAATCCAATGGCAATGGATATCAATGCTCTTCAATACGGATCTAACTCAGAAGATGATCCTTCTGATGATGAACTCATTGCCACCACCTCATCCAAGAAAGTTGGAAAATTCAAAAACATGAAGTCCAGAGAGACTCAAGGATGTTTTAACTGTGGAGGTCTAGATCATCGAATCAAGGACTGCCGAAAGGCATCAACCAAATGTGATCAATGTAAATGGCATCAAGGAAAGCATCACAAGGATTGTTACCGAGCACGTCGTCTGCAAGCTCTTCTTGAAGAAGAAGAAGAATTTCCAGACTATATTCCATCCGAAGATGAATCGGATGATGACCAGGGAAAAGAAGATTCGGAGTGAACAATCTGGGTATTCATTCTGATACCGCATCTCTTGTTACTGACTCTTACCTTACTAATGTGCGAAGTAATAAAACAGACTTGACTCATAGCCAAGTGGGGTCTCTAGCAGGACTAGAGCTCGGTCAGGGCTCTAAACCGATGCTTAATTCCACTTTAGTACAAACCCCAGAACCGTTCGAAGAATGACGGGTACGTTCTCTGAACCCTAGAGAGATTAACTTAGAAATTTCGATTGCTCCTGCAACTCAAAAAGAATCTGTTAAATCGGCTACAGCTCTCCTAGACTCTGGAGCTAATACTATTTATATAGATACTAAGTTTGCACGAAACTTACGTCTTCCATTAACAAAATTGGAAAGTCCAATCCCAGTTTATAATGTTGACGGCACATGGAACTCTGCAGGTTCCATTACTCACAGTGCAGACATAATCGCTACCTATCAGGGTCACGCTGAACAACTAAAAGCAGAAGTCACAGATCTAGGAAGAAATCAAATGATCCTTGGGTATACGTGGCTAAAGCAACACAACCCTGATATAGATTGGGCAACAGGAAAAGTTCGTATGACACGTTGCTCTGAGCAATGTGCCTCTCTCTGTCTAATACCATGGATGGAACATATCGGTAACAACGAACAAGAAGCTTTTTGTTGTATTCATGCCATAAAAATAGAAAGAGAAGCAGACGAACAACCAAAGAAGGATTCAGCAGAAGATCTCATACCAAAGATCTATCACTCCTTCTTAAAAACATTCATAAAGAAGGATTCTGAACGAATGCCGTTAAGAAAACCTTGGAACCACGCTATTGACCTAAAAGAATCATTTGTGGCTAAGAAAGGATGTATAATTCCTCTTTCAGTCACAGAACAACAAGAAGTCATGGACTTTGTTAAGGACCAACTAAAGAAAGGATATATTCGTCCCTCCAAATCCCCACAAATGTCCCCTGTCTTCTTTGTTCCAAAGAAAGATGGTCGCAAACACATGGTACAAGATTACCGTTATCTTAATGAACATACCATTAAAAACAACTATCCACTTCCACTCATCTCCCAACTTGTCGACAAGTTGCAAGGATCTAAATGGTTTACCAAAATAGACTTACGTTGGGGATACAACAACGTACGTATGAAGGAAGGTGACGAATGGAAAGCAGCATTCGTTTGTCATTGCGGAAGTTTCGAATCTCTTGTCATGTACTTCGGGCTCTGCAACTCCCCTGCTACCTTCCAAACCATGATGAGTGAAATCTTCGCTGATATGCCAGAAGTCAAGGTATACATTGACAACATCATGATATTCATGAAATCCCTTGACGTCAAAGTTCATGAACGACTCGTAGTAAAAGTATTACAATGCCTAGAGGATAATGACCTTTTCGCCAAACCAGAAAAATGCACCTTTAGTGTCCAGGAAGTAGAATTCCTCGGCATGTATGTTTCTCGTGACAGTATCAAAATGGACAACTTGAAAGTCCAAGCCGTTCAGGAATGGCTGGTACCCACAAACGTAAAAGGAGTTAGAAGCTTTTTAGGTTTAGCAAACTTCTACCAACGATTTATCAAAGACTACACACAGGTTGCTAGGTCTCTGACAGATCTGACGAAGAAAGACGAACCTTTCATCTGGAATGAAATTTGTCAGAAGGGATTTGACACTCTAAAACAAGCGTTCACCACTACCCCTATCTTAGCATACGTAGATAATGATACTAAATTCCGGCTGGAAACGGATGCATCTGATTATGCAACAGGAGCAGTGCTCTCTATAGAAAAAGATGGCAAATGGCATCCCATCGCATTCTCATTACATTCCATGTCGAAAGAAGAACGGAATTACCCAGTAGCAGATAAAGAAATGCTCTCGGTAATCCGCAGTCTAGAACAATGGCGTCACTACCTTGAAGGAGCTCACCACCAGTTCGAAATTTGGAATGATCATGCCAACCTACAATGGTTTATGAAATGACAAGATCTTAATCGTTGACAAGCTCGCTGGGCTCTCTATCTAAGCAGATTTGACCGCCTATGGGTCCACAAACCAGGAGCAACAATGGGAAAAGCTGACGCCTTATCCCGACGAGAAAATCATGCTATCGGTATCGATGATGATAACAGGGGTGTAATCATAATTCCATCTAAGAGTATCATCTTGACGATTGTCACTGTGACTACTGATTCAGAAGTAATACTTGATCATATCAAACAAGCCACTCATCTACTTAAAGAGTTGGAGATATTGAAGCTACAAAAAGCAAATCATATCGCTCTTGAAGCTGATGAAGGCACATTGTGGAAAGATTCCCATGGATATATTTATGTTCCCGAAGATCAGGATCTTCGCATGGAAATACTAAGACTCCATCACGACACACCAGTTGCTGGACATCCCGGTATAGACAAGACACTAGAACTTATCCAACGAAGCTACACTTGGCCTGAATTGCCAACACTAGTCAAAGACTATACATATATCCTGCTGTGCGAGATGTGCACGCTTCAAAAGTACTAATATCGCCCCAGCAGGCAAACTAATTCCATTAGACATTCCTAATATGCCTTGGATAGACATCACTGCGGACTTTACCATGGATCTTCCCTTATCCAATGGCTTCAATTCTATTCTCGTAATCGTTGATCGATTCTCTAAAGAAGTTGAATTCATTCTGTGTAACAAAACAGTCACGGCTATGGATACAGCTCGTCTATACTTGCATAATGTCTGGAAAAACCACGGTATTCCACAATCCATTGTCTCAGATCGTGGCCCACAATTTGCATCGCAGGTCATGAAGGATTTATGCAAACAACTCGGTATCCAACCGAAGTTGTCCACTGCATTTCATCCACAAACAGATGGACAAACAGAACAAATGAATCGTGATCTACAACAGTACTTACGGCTCTTTACCGCCGAAAAACAGAATTCATGGGCTGACTGGCTCCCCATGGCACAATTCTCATATAACTCAAAGAAGCAAACTTTCATGAAGAAGTCTCCCTTTGAGATTACCAGGTCCTATGTTCCTAAAATGGGCTTTGAATAGCGTGAAGTAAAAGCACCGGTTGCTGACACCTTCGCATCTGAGATGCAAGACACGCTTACCCAAACCAAAGAAAATCTTGCTAAAGCACAAGCTCGTATGAAAGATCAGGCGGATCGTCACCGGTCTGATGCTCTTGAGTACGCCATTGGAGATGACGTCTGGCTTTCAACTACTAACCTTAAATTAACTCGTGCTTCTAAAAAACTAACGGAATGCTGGATTGGACCTTATACCATCATTGACTTGATCGGTAGTAATGCGGTTAAGCTGCGCTTACCGAAGACTATGAGAATCCACCCTGTTGTTAATGTCTCTCGTGTCCGCCCCTACAAGGAACACCTTGATGGTCAACCTTCCTTTAAACCCAGACCTGTGCTGATGACAGAAGAACGAGACGAAGAATATGAAGTAGATCACATCGTTGATTTACGTTTCAAGGGAAAACACCTTGAATATCTGGTCCATTGGAAAGGTTACACTGAGGAAGATTGTACTTGGGAACCATTGGGTCACCTCACCAAAGTGCAGGACGCTATCACACTCTTTCATCGTACTCATCCCAGTGCCCCTCGTCACATCCGCTTAGCTCAGGCTGAATTCCTCGCGTCCTTTATTGATTTTGGACCTCCGTCCATGGAGACCCCTTTGGATTGCCTCCCCTTTAGTCACCTGGAAGTTGACTTTTAGGAGAGGGGTAGTGTTATGACCGCTGGTATTTGCCCCTATTTATCCTATATTTTTCCTTATTTTTCCGGGCTTTCTACAAAGCATTTCGCTAAATAGCCCCTATCACACTTGAACTCCTTACCACTCGTTCAACCATGAACACGTGACTATTTGATCACATGACATCACATGACATCATGTGCCCATGCTCACATCACTTCTTGGCTGGCATGTGTACAGCCATACACAGCCACACCACATGACATGCCTCATGTCTCTTATCTCTTATCTCTTATCTCTTATCACTTATCTATGAGTCACTCTCTTATCTATGACTCATGTCGACTCATGCGCACAGCCCTATGCCTCATGCCCTATGACTATGCTTATCTCTGACTCACCATGATTCCTTATGACTCATGCCACAGCTGAGCACTGCCTTATGACTTGTCATGACTCCCGTATGACTTGTATGCACTGCTATCTACCTTATATAGATACTGTATAGTACCAAACATGTACAAACCCTAGATAGTATATAAACCCCCAAGGAGACTGTGACTGGTCCCTCCCAGTCTTGTCCTCTTGGAGTTCTCCCATGGACCCATCTGTACCTGACCACTAGGTTTACTAGTTAAACACCCATCTCAGCCTCAGGTAGGCCCTGGTGTTTCAGACCCCCTATGTTCCCTCGTCCTTCCTCTTCCCAAGATCCAAATGCCATGGACGTTGATGTAGTCTCACTCTCAAAGCTCAACCCCCAGGAACGTGCCAAATGCATTCGAGAAGGCCGATGTTTCTGTTGCCGCAACACGGGACATACCGCCAACCAATGCCCAAAACCAAGGAACAATTTCTCTCACCCCTCTACCATTCGTCCACAGAACATTCGCACCACTGAAACTACACCTTCTCCTTCCATCACAACCCCTTCTGCCCTCTCATCCTTCGTCAATTCCCTTAAGACCCAGGGAAAAGACGAAGGTGAAATCCTCCGAGTCCTCCAAATGTGTTACGAGGAGTCGGAACCCGCAAAGGAGGAAGTGTCTGTGATAAACACTAGTCAGGATTTTTAAACTGGGAAGTCGTACCGATGTCTTCTTCCCATAACCTTCACCATGTACTTGTAGTACCCCGCAATGAACATACTCTCTGTTTCCCAGTAAAGCTACAAGTCGGAAACCAAACTGTCATAACCACTGCCCTCATTGATTCTGGAGCCACCAGAAATTTCATTGACCGAGGACTTCTCTCCCATATGAACTTTTCCATGCAATGTCTTCCTAGACCCGTCGAGGCATACAATGTCGACGGAACCCTTAACAAGAAAGGCACTCTTCTTTGGAAAGCCAAATCCTTAGTCCATATTGCCAAACGACCAGAATATATCGAGCTTATGGTCATTTCTCTCAAGCATAAACAAATTATCTTGGGCATGCCATGGCTCAAGACCCGAAATCCCCAGATCGACTGGAAATCTCACACCATCTTGTTCCCTTAGTTTCCCCTCAGCACTCCTCCTGTAGAGAAACCTCCCCGACATTATCTCCTTCGCCTCCTTGACCTTGATGTTGATCAAGAGATCTCCTCCTTGTTCGCTGAATGATATCCTGATGGGGTTGATGCGTCTCCTAGTGAGTACCTCCCCCATGAACCCGAAGGTGAGACAATCAACAAGATCATGTTATCCACCCAACTTGCCCAAGAAAATAAACCTCTCGAAACCTCTCTCCCTTCTTGGTGCAAGGACTTCGAAGATGTTTTCTCCAAAAAGACTTATGAACAACTCCCTCCATATCACTCTTTCAATCATACCATCGAACTAAAACCCTCATTTCTCCCAAAAATCGCCAAAGTTTATCCACTCAACCTGAAAGAACAGGAAGCGTGCCGAGCTTTCATTGATGAACACCTTAAGACTGGACGTATTATCCCATCTAAATCTCCTCAAGCCGCACCGTTCTTCTTCATTCCAAAGAAAGATGGATCTCTTCATCCTTGTCAGGATTACCGATATCTGAATTCCCACACTGTCCACAATGCATATCCGCTACCCCTTATCCCTCCTCTCATCGACCAAATGAAGGACTCCACCTGGTTTACCAAATTTGACATTCATTGGGGATATAACAATGTTCGGATCAAGGAAGCTGACCAATGGAAGGCAGCATTTGTCACTCCGTATGGACTTTTCGAACCCATTGTCATGTTCTTTGGCTTTTGCAATGCCCCTCCCACTTTCCAAGCTTTTATGAATCATATCTTTGCCAACATGATTGCTAAAGGTTGGCTCGAAGTCTACATGGACGACCTTAGTATTCATATAAATGGTGACCTTGCTCTCCATCATGAATGAACTCGGTGTGTTCTCCTTTGTCTTCGAGAACACAATCTCTCTCTTAAGCTAGCCAAATGCACCTTCGACACCCCTCATATTGAATTTTCTTGGAATGATCATTGGCCAAGGCCAAGTCATGATGGATCCCATCAAGACCACTGCTATTCGTGACTGAAAACCCCCCACTTCTGTCAAAGGCATTCGCTCTTTCCTTGGTTTCGCTAATTTCTATCGGAAATTTATTCCCAACTTTTCGAACACTGTCACTCCTCTAACCTTGCTTATCCAGAAAGACCAACCCTGGCTTTGGACCCCTCTCCAGCAATGCACCTTTGATTCTCTCAAGGCCACCTTTTCCACCTCTCCTGTTCTGGCCATCCCCGATGTCACTCACCCTTTCTCCATTATGACGGACACCTCTCTTTTGGCCGCTGGTGCCGTTCTTCTCCAAGCCGACGTCAACGGAGATCTTCATCCTTGCGCCTACTTCTCCCGCATGTTCGCTCTTGCAGAATGTAACTATGATATTTATGATCGTGAACTCCTCGCTGTCATTCTTGCTCTCTCTGAATGGCATCATTATATCCTTGGTACCACTCATCCCATCACTGTTATCACAGATCATAAGAACCTTTCTTACCTCAAAGACCCTTATAAACTCTCCCCTCAGCAAGCTCATTGGTCTCTTTTCCTGCAGGACTTCGACATTCTTTGGAAAGTCCTTCCTGGCACTCAGATGGCCCCTGCCGACGCTCTTTCTCATCATGATCCTGTTGATACTTCCCAAGACAATGTCAACTCCTCTATTGTTCCTGATCCCATAGTTATTAACGCTTTAGACCTTACCCTGGCTTCTCACATCTGGAACTCTTCCTTTTCTGATCCTCTAGTCCTTCGTGCCCTTGCTAACCTTGATGATGGTTCACCCTTATTTCCTCATTCCTCCCTTTCTGACTGGTCCTTTGATAATGGACATCTTTATTTCCGCAGTCAAATGTATGTTCCTTCATCATCTTATTTCACTTTGCTCCATTCTATTCACTCCTCTCCGCTTTCTGGCCATTTGGATCATTTTCATACGAAAGCTGTTCTTGAACGTGATTTTTGGTGGCCTGGTCTTTCTTCTTTTGTCTCTCATTTTGTTGCTGGATGTTCCGTTTGCCAGCAGAACAAGGTCCTCACTCACCCAACCACCCCACCCCTTCTTTCCATCTCTTTCTCGTCTTCTCTGCCGTTCCACCAACTCTCTGTCAACCTTGTCACCGATCTTCTCCTCTTCTGCAGTTTTGACTCTTTGATCGTCGTGGTCGACCATGGCCTTACGAAGGGGGTAATCCTTGCTCCATGTTCAAAAACTATTGATGCTAAAGGAGTAGCCCAACTCTTTTTTGATTATGTGTTCAAACGCTTCGGCCTTCACAACTCCATCATCTCTGATCATGGCCCACAATTCGCCTCTGCTTTCGCCAGAGAACTTGCCCGCCTTCTCAAATACGATGTCCACCTTTCCACCGCCTATCACCCCCAAACTGATGGACAAACCGAATGGGCCAATCAAGAGATCAAAACATATCTTCGCATCTTTTGCTCCCATAACCCTCATGACTGGGTCAACTTCCTAACCTCTGCTGAATTTATTCACAATTCCGTTCCTCATAGCTCCACGAAAACATCCCCTTTCTCCCTTCTCTATGGCTATGAACCCCATGCGTACCCTACTCTTGGAAAAATATTTATCCCTGCTTTAGAAAATCGTTTATCTTCTTTGGAACATGCCCGAAAAGAAGCCCTTGCTGCACATAAGTCCGCTCGTTGGATCATGATATCCTGCTCCTCTCGCAGGTTCTCCCCCTGGAAAGTAGACGATAAAGTATGGCTAGAAGCCACTCATCTCTGCCTCGGATATCCTTCCCGAAAACTCACCCCCAAATGCCATAGACCATTCAAGATCTCTCAGGTCCTATCCCCCCTCACCTACCGACTCCGTCTTCCTCCCGCATGGAAAATCCATGATGTATTCCATGCCACTTTTTTATCTTCTTATTGCCAGACTGAAGCACATGGTCCCTCCTTCTCCTGACCTCCACTGGATCTCATTGGTACCAAAAAAGAATATGAAGTGGATCATATTGTGTCACACAAAGGATCATGAGGTCACCAATTGTACCTGACCACACGGAAAGGGTATTCTTTGGCCGAAAATACATGGGAACCCGAAAGTAATCTCCGTCATGCTTCCACCATTCTTTCGTCTTATAAACAAACTCATCACTTATCTTGATTTCCCATCTCTTTTCTTCTTCCTCTCTACTTGGGAAGCGGCATCTCTTCATGAAGTACCCCCCCAGTATATGTTTGTCTACAACTTTCTCCTGTTAAACAACCAATATGTCCTTTCTTTCATTTTCTATTGCACCTTCTACGTTAACTTCTTCTTCCTTATCTACTTCCCCTCTGCATTCCAGACGAGTCTCGCCTACCTCATTACCCATCTTTGCCGCCCATACACTCTACACTGCCATCCTTGCCAACCTCGTTCTCCTCCATGCCATCGAGGCCCTCCCTTTATATGAAGAAGATGTCGTCACTCAGGAATTAGTTCGTCTTTTTCATGAAGTGTCCAGTACTCAATGGTATCACTTCCAAGCGGCCCCCAGTGATCTCCCAGCTGACTTTGGTCTTCCTCTCTGCCTTCATTTGGACGTACTTCCCTGGCGAGTTCTTTCTATTCTCCATCTTTATGGTTTTCATCAATATGTTGAACGTCTTTCCCCCTCCATCATTTACCCCACCTTCCATCGCATCTACCTCTCCCTGCTGATGGTTGATCGAGACTGTTACCTTGAATGGGCCCAACTACCTGCTGTCACCGATTCCCCTCCTCCTACCCCCATACTGCCTGTTCCCTCTTGGGCCCCTGCTCTCATCACTCGGATCTCCTCCCTTACTCCCTCCTCTACCTCCTCTTCCCCTACTGCTGTTGAGGAAGTTCTTGAGGATCTAAGAGCCTGGTCTGCTGCAGTAGAAGCAGTCCATCAGCATCTCCCTGATGGTAGTCGAATTTTATCCTCTCCTACCCACGTCATGCCCGCTCACCCTCGCCAACCCGCCTCTGCCCTCACCGAGTGCTTTCGGTGTCATTGTCTCAGTCATTATCGAGAAGATTGTCCAGATTACACCTGTCCATACTGTCACCAGTCCACTCCAGGCCATCCTCAATCTGCTTGCCTTCACACCCAATGCGACTTTTGCCATCATTGGGGACATGGACGTCGCTTTTGCCCTGAGCAAATATGCAGCCATTGTAATCAACATGGACATGTGGCAGATGACTGTCCATTTGAGGTGTTATCCTATGAACAATCCACCATTCTCTTTGGCCCTTCATCCATCCCTCGCAGCAAATTGACCTAACAGTATTTTTATCGAACCTGGAGTTCAATTATACGAAGGGGGTAATGTTACGGTTTTTCTCCTTTCTCATTGTCTTTATCTCTTTTACTTCCCATGATGAATACATCTTTTCTTAGGTCTATTTCGAATGATATGGGACTTCAGTCTTCTTGTAATTAGTCCAGTACATTCCACGTTTGTTCTTCTTTGATTCCTTCTATTGTTTTCCTTCTTGTTCTTCGGACAGCTATCTGCTCGGCCGATTCTCTCGTATTGGCCTTGTAGTTCCCATCTCTCATTCATTACTACGGATGACATGTCCTCTTACATCATCATTCCACAACCTTCTTCTGTATTCTTTGATGACGCGTCCCCTAGTACTTATACCTACCTGTTGTGTACCTATAGTCTTTACACTCGTTCTACGCAATATTAGTGTACTCTTGTGTCCTGACATCTGATCAACTCAGACCCTCAACCCTCGACCCTCGTCTCTCTCTCTCTGAGAACCTTCAACCCTTGACCTTCGTACTCCCTCAGACGTAGTGTCTCTTCGTGAGTACCTCCTGAGGAGTATTCCTTCAAGGTTTTCTCTTTGTGTACACTATGCGTAACATGGGATAATTCTATTCTTCTTTTGTCATGGAATGTGATGAGAATGCGACGGGATGCCATTTGCCGTCTTTTTCTATAGAGAGCACTACTCCTGTGGCTTAATCAGATGCATCCATTTCCAGACAGAAGTGCGCATCATTATCTGCATATGCTAAGATAGGGGCAGTGGTGAATGCTTGTTTTAAAGTGTCAAATGCCTTCTGATGAGTTTTATTCCAGATGAAAGGCTCATCCTTCTTCATCAGATCTGTCAGAGATCTAGCAATCTGTGCGTAGTCTTTGATAAATCATCGGTAGAAGTTTGCTAAACCTAAGAAGCTTCTAATGCCTTTTACATTTGTGGATACCAGCCATTCCTGAACAGCTTGGACTTTTGAGTTGTTCATTTTGATACTGTCATGAGAAACGTACATGCCAAGAAATTCTACTTCCTGGACACTGAAGGTGCACTTTCCTGGTTTGGCAAAATGGTCATTATCTTCTAAGCATTGTAATACTTTTAGTACGAGTCGTTCATGAATTTTGACGTCAAGGGATTTCATGAATATCATGATGTCATCAATGTAAACTTCGACTTCTGGCATATCAGTGAAGATTTCACTCATCATGGTTTGGAAGATGGCAGGGGAGTTTCAGAGCCCAAAGTACATGACAAGGGGTTCGTAACTTCCTTGATGACAAACAAATGCTGCTTTCCATTCATCACCTTCTTTCATTTGTACGTTGTTGTATCCCCAACATAAGTCTATTTTGGTAAACCATTTAGACCCTTGCAACTTATCAATAAGCTGTGAGATGAGTGGAAGTGGATAGTTGTTTTTAATGGTATGCTCGTTGAGATAATGGTAATCTTGTACCATGTGCTTGCGACCATCTTTCTTTGGAACAAAGAATATGGGAGATGTTTGTGGAGATTTAGAAGGACAAATATATCCTTTCTTTAATTGATCCTCAATAACATCCGTGACTTCCTTTTGTTCAGTGACTGAAAGGGGAATTAATCAACCTTTCTTAGCCACAAATGATTCTTTCAAGTCAATAGCATGGTCCCAAGGTTTTCTTAATGGCATTTATTCAGAATCCTTCTTCATGAATGTCTTTAGGAAGGAGTGGTAGATTTTTGGTACTAAATCTTCCGCTGAATCCTTCTTCGGTTGTTCATCTACTTCTTCATCTATTTTTATGGCATGGATGCAATGAAGAGCTTCTCATTCATCATTACATATGTTCTCCATCCATGATGTGTGGTAGAGAGAAGCACATTGTTCAGAACAATGTGTCATATGAACTTCTCCTGTTGTCCAATCTATATCAAGGTTGTGCTGCTTTAGCCACATATATCCAAGGATCATTTGATTCCTTCCAAGATCCATAACTTCGGCTTTCAGTTGTTCGGCATGACCCTGATAGTTAGCAATTATACCTGCACTATGTGTGATGGAACCTGCAGAGTTCCGTGTACTGTCCACATTGTAAACTGGAATTGGTTGTTCCAATTTTGTCAATGGAAGGTGTAATTGTTGTGTGAACTTTGTGTCTATATAAATAGTGTTAGCTCCAGAATCTAAGAGAGCTGTAGCTAGGTTAATGGATTCTGTCATTCTTCGAGCAGTTCTGGGGTTTGCAAAGGGAAAGTGGAATTAAGCATTGGTTTAAAGCCCCGACCGAGTTCTAGTCTTGCTAGAGACCCCACTTGGCTATGAGTCAAGTCCGTATTATTACTTTGCAAGTTAGTAGAATAAGAGTCAGTAACAAGAGATGCGTTATCAGAATGAACACCCAGGTTGTTCACTCCGAATCTTCTTTTCCCTTTCTGAAGGTTGATTCATCATCTGATTCATCTTCGGATGGGATATAATCTGGAAACTCTTCTTCCTCTTCAAGAAGGGTTTGCAGACGACGTGCTCGGGAGCAATCCTTGTGATGCTTTCCTTGATGCCACTTACACCAATCACATTTGGTCGACTGTTTTCGACAATCTTTGATTCGATGATCCAAACCTCCACAGTTAAAACATCCTTGAGTCCCTCTAGACTTCGTGTTTTTGAATTTTCTGACCCTTTTGGATGAGGTGGCGGCAACAAGTTCGTCATCATTAGAGGATTCATTTTCTAAGTTATATCCATACTGAAGAGCATTGATATCCATTGCCATTGGATCTCGATATGATGATTTCCAAGGTAGGTTGGACCAGTTAGATGAGGACGCATGTCTGGACTTTCTTTGTCGAAGGAAGCTGATCAATTCTGTTCGCTGTCCAACTGCGGCAACCAAGTTAAGGTATTCTTCGATATCATCAGTTTGATCTTTGTTATGAATGATTTCTTCACAAATAGATGAGAGCATGTTTTGTTCCAGAATGTTGATCACATGTGTCACACCGATCTTCGATTCCTGGTAGTATCTGCGAAATAGATCTACAAAATCACAAGCTCTCATCTTTTTGGATTGTTTCAGATTTCAAAGTTTTTCCGATGCCCAGTCCGGCTTTGCAGTTGGACGGAATTGAACTTGGATTTCTGATTCTAGTTCTGTCCATGTGTAGGTGCGTCCTTTCTCTAGATGTGGGTGAGTGAATATGAGCGAGCGTGGCCCAGTCATATGAGAGAGAACGGCAACAACAGCCTCATATGATCGTGGGCGAATGATATTAGAATTCAAAGCAAGCCATGTTTTCATCTTCAGCCACCAGTCTTTGAACTTCCCAAGTTCGCCTTTAAATTCACTGGGATTGGCGAATACCTCAACCTTCTTCAAAGGTCTAGGTGCACCTGGTGCTAGAAGGGCTGCTATCTGAGCATTTGCCTGATCCAATTCGTGCTGTAGGGCTGCAGCTGTCTGTTGTAGCCCAGCAGAATGACCTGTCATTAAGCCAAGCTGTGAAGCTATGAATGCAAAGTGTTCATCTTCTCCATGTATAGCATACAGATCCACAAGAAACTGTGTAGAGTTGAAGTGAACTGGATTGAATGCCATGATGTCTATTTCTTTTGTTTTCTAAGGTGTCTTGCCTGTTTTCTGATCGAAGCGTAAGCTACAGGAAGGAAACCTACCTTCCGTTTGTTTGATGCTGTGACATGTTATTGGAAGTGCTTCTTTTGTACTTCTGACAACTTCTTGTGACATTGGACGAGATCAAACTTCCTATTGGGGAAATTCGTCATCCAATCCAACTTCCCAAATTACTGCTCCATTTTCCTGTTTGTTAGGAGGAGTAATAAGACCTGGCAGGTCTTCAGTTGGAGTGGAGGGAGTGTCCTCCAGTGGTGCATTGTATGCGTACCTGTTGGTTTCCAGAAACTGATTCTGAAAGTGTTGAGAAAAGTAGCAACCTGCCATATTAGTGAGTCGTGCCATAGATATGTTACAAAATAACCACTCAACCCAATCTAAAGAATCGTTGTTTCCTGAGATAGGGTCCCAAGGGTCGTCAATGTAATTTTGGCTGTTTCCAGGACCTGTGTCCCAATTTGGGTTTGGTTCCCAATCTTCTTCTGCGTCCCAGTCGGCAATGTTGTCCCAACCACTGACTACTCATGTGGCATTTGGGTCTTGGTTTGGACCAACAAGCCTGTTCAATTCTAGGGTGTTGCAAATGATAAAGGACCAGCAAGTCAACTGAGCAACGACTTCTTTTCTAATTTCAATGGCAACTGGTGCCTTGTTTGGAACTTGTTGAATAATGAGAAAGAGAACAAATGCGAGAATAAGAGTTGCAATATAAGCAATGAATAAAATAGTAATAGTGAAGATCCACATCTGTTTTTGGATTTTCTAATCTCTTTCGTTTTCGGAGGTAGAACGGAAAAGTCTGCGAATGATAAAGGTGCTATTTGAGCTTTGGGAGACGCTGGTGGTAATCTCCCTCGGTACAGTAAATGCGCAGCTTATAAGCTGCAAGCCTGCCAAAATAGATGTTAGGGGGAAAGCGGGATAGATTTTCACTACAAATAACTCCTCCAGTGTTGCACAACTTGCGCTGGAGGGTTGTGAGGTCTCCATAAACCGCAGAGGCGAGGAAGAGGGTGACATTGAGGTATAAATTGCAGAATGTCCCATTAAAGGGAGGGGGGACATAGTCGATGAGTGGCTCTAGAGGAGCGGGGAGGCAAGTGGTAAACATGTGGGGCAGCTGGTAACAGCTCGTCCCATCAAAGTATTTTTTTTTCACTGAGGAAGGGGAGGGAGAGGAATTGGGAGGCAGTACAGCCTTGCATCTTGCTAGGATTGAAATCATGAACATACCCTAAATTAAAAGTTCACTGCCTCTGGGTCGTCCTCTCAATCTCCTTGGGATTGGTGTGTGTGGGAGGATATTCCGAATTGGACGAGTAGCATGAAGCATACTTGTCCTTGGAGCGAGTCCAGCTATCACTGAAATCGTCGTTGCCTGCCGATTTCTTGGCAGCGTTGAGATCGGGAGTGGGGGGGAGGAGTACATACATTTTTTGTCCAAATTGGGGCAGAGTTACAGTGCCGGGCTGTACTTTGCACCGTTCTCTGTTGATCACAAGGGTTGGCAAGGGTGGTGCTGTGAGAGGATATTCATAGGTTGCCAGGGTAAAGGAGGGAGCGGGTATCTTATCATCACTCTCTTCTTATTTTATCTGATTTGCTTCCTGAAGTAAAGCGGTATGTTGTTGGAGTTCGCCCAAGTTCTGGGCAGGGGCTGTTATTATGCCATTGGCAGTGGGAGGAGGAGTGGGGAAGGAAATGGTATCCTTTGAGGAGTGAAGTAACTCCTTGAGGTTTTGGTAGTAATATGGGAGGAATGGTTTCTTGACTTCACATCTTGCAAATATCATAAAAGGTAAGGGCGATTGAATCTTATGCCCATCATCCGGTAATTGTGACATTGGCAAAATTAGATGAGGGATATCAACCTGATGGTTGACAGGTGGCAGTGACATGGGAATTATGTAGGCCACATTGATAGCGGCCTCAATGTAGTCGATTACTGGTAGAATGGTAGCATACTATGCCGAATTAAGTGCAATGAGATCGGCGTGGCAATTGCCTATCACAGCATGAATGAGTGAAGAGATAGGGGCAAGGCAAGCATTATCATATGAAGGAGTGGCGGTGCTGTACTTAGTAATAGCAGGATCGGGTTGGAATAATTGGAAGTAGGCGTCCTCGAGAGGACTCTTTGTCGAGGTCACTGTTTTCTGCACTCAAATGACCATGTTTCCTCCTAATTTATACTGCTTGTACTCTATGTCATTCGCCGTATCATGCTTTCTGTGGCCTGCACTCTTAGATGTGGTGCAGCTCAATATTTGTGACAGGTGACACTCGGTTACCTCTTTGGATAAATCTCGTGGCGCTTCTATTACTACCATTCCTAGGTACATTGCATTAGTGGCATGCTGTGTGACTAAGCCACCCATTGGCTTAGTAATGTTGGTATTGCCTGAAAGTGCTAATATTACCATTTTGCCTGTTTCACCATCCTTTTCATAGACAAAATGTAGATAGGTTTCCTTAGGTTTTTCTTCAATAGATACTAGATTCTCTTGTTGCCAGGGATGGCCAAGTAGGATAGCCGGTGGGCAATCGTCAGACACCCAGAAGTTACTCATTGTTGTCAAAGCTCCAATCGTTATTTCCATTTTGGGAATTAGTCCCCTTAGGGTGCTTGTTCTGCCGCTAGCATCCTGAAGTGTCATACTCACATTCATGTCCATTGGAACTCATAGTCATTCCCACATGTCTCTTCATACTATGTTTATTTCACTTCCTGAATCTACTATAGCTAGTACATTTTCTTGTCCAATATTGACAGGGACTTTGACAAGCAGGCTGTGATTTCGGGTCACTGTCACATGGTGTGATGCCACATGTGTTACTTGTGGCACATTCCTTATCCTTATTTGATCTGATAGCACCAAACACAGCTCTCAGGATGTGTCAAAAATCTCACCAGCTGTTAGGTTGACAGTTGTTCCCAGGATCTTAGTAAGCACATCTTTTGTATTGGTCAGTGTTGACAGCTCGGTTCGCCACATGCCCAGTGGCTTGGTGCCTTCTTGTGGACTTTGAATATCATCTCAGCTGTCCCCTTTAAGCTTCTGGTATGTCATATTATTCCCTTTACTTCTGCTGGCATTTGCTCTCTTTGTATTGTCTTCCATAGGTACATCCCCATCCCAATCGTTCATGGGACAGTTGTTGTATATCGCGCACAACTGCTGGCCAGTCCCTCCCATCACTGGGGGACTTTGTCATGAGGTAAGTGTTTCTTTATTGCTTTGCATGTTCTGATTACTCGGTCACCATGTATTGGCATTATTGGGTGCGTGTTCAAATTGTGCATCCAACGGGTTGGGTATATCGCCAGGTAAGTTATTCCTTTCTTCATTCTGTTTGGGAGGTGGTCCTGATCGCATCCAATCATTACTAACATTGTTATTCCCTGTCTTAGGGTCATTTCTCCAAGCTTGTCGATTCTTGTGTGGGACTGTCGGTGCACTTTTGCGTGGGGGATTATCCCTAGTAAGTGCTTCATTTATTACAACTTTGTTTCTTCCTTTCCCCACAGGTTGCACTTCCGTTAGACACACTCAGGGTATAACTACTCCGTCCATGGTCTGCTTCCGCACAGCAGTTGTCCCTTTCAGCATTTATTCGGCAGCATAAATCTTGCGATTATTTTGATCATCAAGAACTTCTTTAGGTACATACCAAGTTTCTTCTTCATCATACTCTTCCTCTTGATTGCTCATCATTGGTACCACATAGTTGGCTGACCCGCGCTGGTACTTTGCCAGCTCAATCATCACAAGGTGAGAACTTCTGACTTGGGAATTATGTGTTTGCTGACTAGCCATTCTGTAATAGCTGTCTAGTAAAGAGTCTCCTCTCTCTCTTCTTAGGGGTCCTTCAGGTAAGGATAGTCTTCCACTATTGTCATATATTAACTTCCTTTGCTTTAGGAGTTCTAGTATAGGAGGACAATCCCTTAGGCTGTGGTTGTGACTTTCACATCCATAGCAAGTGTAGGATGGCATGGCAGGGGGCCTTGCCTGTCTTGAGGTAGGATTATCATTAGTCCTTTGTAGTATAGGCCTAGGTGTAGTACTTGTAATATTAGTTTCCCTTGAATCCCTTGGAGTAGGAGTAGCTCTTGTCAATCCATAAGTCCTTGAGGGCTTGTCAAACACCTGTGCAACTAGAGGATCTAGTGCTAAGGCCTTGAAGTAGGTTCTAGCATATGCTGGATCACTAATACTTAGCCTACTCAAGTCATTGACAAGTGCATCTAAGTCCGGCTGGGACTTCTTAGGGGTGAGTATCTTCTTCTGATCCTTGGCCTTGCCAGTGTGGATTGCAAATGGTTCACTACCTGCCCTTTTCTTCTCTTTGCTAGGTTTACTATGGGAGGAGATCTTCTCTCTCTTGGACTTGTAGTTATAGTCAGAGTCTTCACTTGAGCTGCTGCTGTCAGTCTTGCTTTCACTCTCACTTTCTGAGCTTGAGCTAATGATCCTGGATCTATGTTTTGCTCCATGTAGTGGCTTATCAAAGTGGTTACAGGGCAGTAGCTGGTCCACTATAGTGTTGACTTCTTTCACTGTATAGGGTTTGGATAGGTCCTTGTTTGGGGTTCTGGCTAAGAGGTATGTCTCTAGCTTGGTCTGGAAGGGTTCTGGAATCCCTAACTAGAAGTACGTATTATAGTCATTGTCAGTAATGACTCTCTTGGCTTTCAATCATTGTGTCATAACAGTATAGTGGCGAATGTAAGACTTCCAGTGCTCTTGGGTCTTAAGTTCCTTATAGGCAGACTTTCTGACCAATCTTCATAGATCCTCAAGGCAATAGCGAGCTTCATCTCACTCTGCATCATATAGAGTAAGTATCTACTTCCTGAGTGCACTCCAATCATTGGGCTTGTATTCATCAAGGGACTCTATTAGGCAAGTGACAAAGGTAGAACAATAGTTAGTGATGCCTTCACATTTGTCTTGGTCAGAGGTTATTTGACATTGGATGAGTACTTGGTCGTATTGGCGGAGGAAATCTTTGACGTGGGTATAGTGGCCCTTAAAGGTCTCAGGTGCATCTCTGCTATGTCTGCTAGATAACATGTGTGGTCCAGGGTGTGAAGGTCCTCCTGTAACCATGATAGTAATATGGTAGGTGTTGGATGTGTTGGTAAATATGTTGGTTTCTGACTGTGTGAGTTATAGTAGGAGAGCTGAGATTATCTTCAACACCCCCTTGCAGTGGGCTCCAGTTGTCTTCCTTCTAGACAAGACGACAAAGAACCAACCAAAAATCGGTGGTTCCCAGACAACATGTCTTGTCTTCATGGGCTAGAACACTTTGCTCAAGGGAGGTATGAGAAGTCTACCCTTGGCAGAGTTAGAGGTAATGGATATAGATCCAGATAGAAAAGGGGAAATTTAGTGTACCAGAAGCCATGGTTTGTTCACCAATCCTTTACGTAAGTTTACAGATTGGTTGTTAAAGATGATTTCAGCCTATAGTCTGGTTAGTAAATGTGATTCTAGGTGAATTACACACCTGATGGGCTCAAGGCAATGACAATAGGTTGCCTATTTACTGTGAAAACTTGTACTTTGATAGTACAAAGGGTAGGTGATTTAGAAACTTGGCCTAGGTCTTGCCTAATGCTAATTATTTGTGTGTAGGAAACTTGCAAACCCCTCAGGGTAGTAACCTAGCAAGGGTTTGTTTAGGAAATGCTAATCAAACGGATAACAAGTTGTCCTAGGAATGTGACATCTAGATGGCAAAAGGTTTAGATGTCAAGATGGTGGAGTAATCCAGCAATATGCTGAGATGTTGAGATGTTGAGATGCTCAGTTCTTGGTTGGTAGTTAACTTGACGGTACACTTAGTAGATTCAGAAGGGTTATGTAACTTGATTATTGTCTTATCTAAGGAGCAGGCAAGTTTGGCTTAGAGAGGCAAAGTGTAGCCCTTATTTGCTACTACAGGACGCTTAGGTTGCTTACTAATAGGGACCAGATGCCTTTTGTTGTCCAAAAAGGGGTTTCTCCCAAAAGGATAGTCCTAGGTACTTGTCCTTTATTTAGGTACTTGTCCTAATAGCCTAGTAGTAGTTCTAAAGTCCTATTTACTTCGCTCTGGGGTACCCTGCCTTATTAGGTCTTCTTAGGTTTCCCAAGGGATCTCTTATCAGATGAAATTATCTGAGGTAGAAGATGAGATGCCCTCTGCAGGCCAAAATGCTTTCCTTTATATACATAAATACAGGAGGCTGTGCTAGCCAATCAGAGGGCTTGGTGGCTTATAAATTAAGGCACAATCGCTTACTAATGCCAGGCACAAGCTGTCAAACCCAGGCACACTAAGGGGAAGCACTTTGAGCAAAGAAGTCCAAATCTGGAATGATCTGCCAAAGAGGCTGGCTATGCTGTGCAGGGCTGTACAGACTAATCGGGACAAGGTCACATGGTAGCTAGGGGTCACATGATCACTTCGTCTCACTGGCACTTAGCTAAGTAATCAGATAAATAAAGAGAAATCAAAGAAATAGTTTGCTATGTACAAATGTGCAAGTGTAAGGGTTTGACTAGAGAGATTAATGAATATCTCAATAACCAGTAGGTGGAAAAATATGGAAAAATAGGGGTATGTAGCTCATGTTAGGGGCTATCTTTCCCTATGGTATCAAAGGGTGTGGTCCACAGGGGGCTGTGGAAATTCCACTTCTTGGATGATTGCTTTATTATGTGCATGCATGAAACTAGTTTCATGCAGGTCAGCGTGGTCAATGGATGTCAATGGCACATCATGACCATGGCAGTGGAGGTATACTTTGATGCTCAAAAATGCTTGTTCAATTGGATTGTAGTCCAGTAAATATGCAGGAAGATAAATGAGCTTGCAAACTACAAAAAAATCAGTAAAACATTGCGATGTTATCACTAAAACTTATGATGATCATCTTCGATCAAATGGTGGACCTCTTCACCATGGTGGATGTGGCAATTATCCATCATGAAAACACTCCAAGGACCGGAATAGAATTGGCAAACTGCATCTGTGTCAAGCCTATCTATCAATGAAATCAAGAAATGTTGATTGTGAACATACCACATGTTCCTTGAGGAACTTGACAAACTGCACAGTATCAACAGGACCCTCTACAATATCATATGTGATGATTCCATCAAGTGTGATGGCCAGAATGATTGAGTAATGTGTTCCTCAGACAAGTGGCCTCCGAATGTTGCAGCAAATCTCCCTTTCTGAGTGTTCATATCTCCTTAATATGGTGCGCTCATTCCTTGTATCGGGACGATAGATATCCCGATTACGCAGGGGCAAGAAGGGATTATGGTATCAGTGGGAGATAACTCACTGATTGGTTATGGATGGTAACAAGGGTTCTTCAGAGGAGAGCAATAGGTGGGAGACTAATGCTCAAGTGGTTCTGAGTGAGAGTAAGGAGCGAAGAATTGGATTGACTAGTAAAGTCGATAGAAGATAAGTCAATAGGAAAGACAGGCTTAAGGCCTGGTCTTATATAGTGTTATACACTAACCCTGAAACCTGTTTCAAATATGAAACACGGTGGAAATAGAAGATGTTTCAAGTATGAAACATGTAAAAGAATGTGAAACGTATAGTAAAACGTGTATCACATCTTATGACATCATGAAACACCAGATAAGAATGATGTCATAGTCTAGACCATGAGATAAGAAAGAACTTATCTATATGTGATGAGTAATATGGAATAGCGTAAGAATAAGGTCAAAGACCGATCTAGAATCTGATATCAGGAAATGAAAGATAAGATTAGAAATACCAGAATTCTCAACACTCCTCCTTGCTGTCCATGTTAGGAACGAAAGGTGATGAGTCGAAGAGCTTTTCTTCCATCCTCAAACTTCTGCTTTTCAAGATTCTTCATGAAGATGTCAGCGAATTGCTGATCTGTGGGAACGTAGTAAAGTCGGATTTCTCCAAACTCCACAGATTCACGAATATAGTGGTCGGTCATGCGAACATGTTTGGTATGACCTTCTTGTGCAGGATTGGAAGCAAGGAATATAGCACCCTGATTGTCGACACAGAGTGGTAGTGGACCTATCTTGAATCATAATTCTTTATAGACATTACAGATCCAGCGAAGTTGTTTAGTAACCTTGGTCATTCCACAGTATTCCGCTTTAGTGAAAGAGAGCATAACTCGACGTTGTCGCCTAGATAGCCAGGATATGATACCATTGCCTAAGAAGATGGCATAGCCGGTGGTAGAACATGATGTTTCAACGTCTCCAGCCCAATCTATATCAGAATAGGCACATAAGCTGTTTTGATCTCCATGTCCAGAGTACAAGATGCAAAGATCTGGGGAGGATGATAGATAGTGCACGATGTAGAGCGCCTTTTGCAAATGTTCTTCCGTAGGGTTGGAAGAGAACTGAGACATTTTAATGACGGAGTAGGCTAAGTCCGGTCTGGTACCCAGCATGATGTATAACAGTGATCCGATGACCGACTGATAGTGACTGCGAAGAGCGGGGTTCGACTGATTTTGGTCAGAGTTTGGTCTCAGATTATATCCGGTAGGAAGAGGTACAGAGACTGGCTTGCAGTTCTCTTGGCCAAATCGTAAAACGACTTTCTCCGCATAGCAGGTTTGGTCCAAAGAGATAGTTTGCTTTTTGCGATCTCTAGTAATCCTCATACCTAGGTACTCAGTGGCTTGACCAAGATCTCTTGATTCCCATCGTTTCATGAATGAAGCTTTATGAGCGAGGACCTGTGCTTTGTTACTTCCCATAAAAAGTACATCATCAACATAAATGAGGAGAATAATAATCTCGTCACCAATGATCTTGAAATAAGTCCCTGGGTTAGACTTGCATCTGAGAAATCCCATCTCCAGGAGAGACTTGTGTAGCTGCTTGTTCCATTGAAGTGCAGCTTGCTTCAAACCGTATATCGCTTTTCTCAAGCGACAAACCTTTTTCTCCTGACCCTTTACTACAAATCCTTCAGGTTGTTCGAGGTAAATTTCCTCATCCAGCTCACCAAAGAGAAAGGCGGTTTTGACATCTAGGGCTTCGATTTCCCAATCATGAAGCACAGCTAGAGCAATAAGAAGTCGGAAGCTTTCAAACCTTGCTACTGGAGAGAAGGTTTCTTTGTAGTCTATTCCGAAGACCTGTGTGAATCCTTTAGCAATGAATTGGGCTTTCTTGTGACCGTCGGATTTCACTGCATATACCCATCTCCCTTTGACGGGTTTACAACCCTTTGGTAGGTCTACCAACGTTCATACCTTGCAATCGTGAAGTGACTGTATCTCCTCCTTCATCGCAATATACCATAGTTCCTGTTCCTGTTTCGAGAGCTTTAGCACATCTCGATATTGCTTAGGAATAGAACCTGATCCAACTGCAGCATTAAACAGTGATCTCATCCACTTGGAAGAATACATCTGTCCAAGATCATCATCTTCGTTGGTTGGAGTGACATCCATCTCCTCTTGGATAGTATCAAGGCCTCTAGACATATCTCTCTCGATATCGATTGGTGGTCTATTCCCATAGGCATTATCAGGAAGAATCCTTGATATGGGAACGTGAGAGGGTCATCGTTGATCAGCAGGTGCTCATGTAGAAGAGCGTTCATCCCTTGTAGGGTGATGCTGGTGAGGTCGAGATCTAAATTCAGGTAGGGACTCATCAGAGTGTTGATGAGGTGGTAACCAGACTCGAGGCATAATGCCTGATTGTCTCTCCGGTTCAGGAGGTGAATCTGTGACCATATAGCATTTGTGCTGATGTCGGTCAGCAATGGAACTCCGATGACCAGTGTCAGGGGTGACACGCTTAGAAGCAGGTCAAGAGGTGATGTATAATAGGATGGTGGATCATTAAAAGAATCCGGGGAATCCAAGAAGAGAGGTGAAAGCGGATCTCGTTCTGGAGGTGGTTTCCAAGGAGTAGTAGATGGAGTGGTATATCCTCGTGATTGCCCATCATGAGGTTGACGTGGTTGATTGGAGTGTTGACCTAATCCTATAGGTACAGGTATAAAAACATCTCGAGAGGGTTCCGGATCCCTTGGTCGAGTATCGTCCTTTAAGTGGTCATGTGGGTTGTCTTCATCGGCATTTTCATCGGCAGCTTCATCGGCATAGTCCGTGTCGATTGGAATAGGGGTAGGTTTGTCCACATTGTCTCTGGAACAATAAGGAAAGACTTTTTCATCGAAAATGGCGTTCATAGAAATGAACATTCGTTGTTGCTCTTTAGACCAGAAGCGGTAGCCTTTGGTGTTCGGTTCATACCCAATAAAGATCATCTCCTCAGATTTGGGAGAGAGTTTGTCTTGTCGCTGTTCCGGAGGTATAAAGACATAGGCATGAGTCCCAAAGATCCTAAAGTATGAAACATCAGGTTTGTCTCCAGTGAATTGTTCACTAGGTGTTTTCCATTCATGACGACGCATAGGTTGTCTGTTATAGATGTGTAATGCAGTCTCAACAGCATCTTGCCAGAATGATCTAGGCATACATGCATGTTGGCGAATGGCTTCAGCTTTTTCAAGTAAAGTTCGATTGAACCTCTCTGCACGACCGTTTTGTTGGGGAGTGTGGGGAACAGAGGTTTGATGCATAATGCCTCTGGACTGAAAGAACAATTGTAATGTCCCAGCCATAAATTCCCCCCCTCGGTCTGAACGTACAGAGGTGAGCGAGTGACCAGTAAAGGTTTCAGCCCAAGAAACCATCGATTGGAAGTGTCGTGAGACAACATCTTTGGTGTGTAAAAACGCAACAACTGCAAAACCAGAGTAATCATCAATGAATGTGAGAACATAACGTGCGTGGTATCGAGATTCCGTCAGCATAGGACCAACAAGATCCAAATGTACAAGTCCGAGAGGACAAGTAGCACGTTTTCCTGAAGCAGGATAGGGGCGATCATGCATCTTCCCAAGGGCACAGCCTTTGCAGGGAGAGTCGGTATCCAGGAGTGTGACAGTGGGCATACCAGAAACATGAAGTGGAGCGTGGCAAAGAGCATTCTTGGAAGGATGTCCAAGATGGTGGTGCCATAAATCGTAGGAGTTGTCCTTAACAAGTGACATGATACGGCCTTTCATCGGAGTAATCAGAGATGACTGAAACCAATGAAGGTTATTATCTGGAGATGAGGCAGATGCCCGGATCACCAGACGATCACTTGCGTCCCAGATTCTGGATTCTTTATCACTGATGGTACACTTATAGCCTTGACTAGTAAGCGTAGGAACCAATAAGAGTCGGTGACCTGCATGCGGAGCATACCATACTTCATCAAGAACAAGAGGTTCTTGGCCAGAAGCTTTCTGTTTAACAATAATCTTGCCAGGATCATACATAGGAACCCGTTCGCCATTGGCAACTACGGCCGATTGAACTTGGGAGCCTAGATGTGTAAAGTCACTTTTAAATGGTGATAAGTGATCAGTGCAACCACTGTCGATCATCCAGTGGTGTCGGGCAAATGACTTATCAGAATCTCCTCCTAGCGCAAAAGCACCGTGATAATCATAAAAGGCATCATATCCATCGCCAGAATACAAATAGTACTCATCATCGTAGTCATATCCGTCCAGCACTTGGTAGGAGGGGTAAGGTAACTGTACTCCAGGGTCTCGTGGTATGGCCACGGTCAACGCCTCAGGCATGATAGGAAGTACAGTCTGAATATGACTCTCATTCAACAAGTCAACGTTGTTGAAATGAGACGATGAACTGGCAAGTCCACCAAGAGTGAAGGAAACTTTCTTCTTCTTCGTCTGTCCCGATGTAGCGTTTGTTCCTTCAGAAGGGGCATTCTCTGAAGGAACCGTATCAAAAGGGCATTTGAGACGACCCAGCTACATTCATCCTGTTTTCTTCATCCCAGCCAGCGTTGGCTTTTGTGGAAGTGGAGTTGTCCATTTCAACTTCCTGAATCTCCCTGATCTCGTGGTCTCCAAGGTGATCTATAAACCTGTGGGCGAGATCATCATCATCCAATATGAACTCGTTTGCAAAGGATACTTCGTTAGCAGCTTTGCCTTTACCCTTGGCATTATGGCGCGCATTAAACCATTCTTTCTTTTGGTTGCGGCCAGGCTGCTTAGATTTAATAGAACCTTTTCCTCTACCTCTCTGATTCTGGTTGGAGCCAGATGGTCTCGGCATAGAGCCGGCAGAAGGTTGTTGGAAATGTGAGGACTGTTGTCCATAAGTCTGCTGCGGTTTCTGATAAGAAGGGGTCTGGTTCCTCCAAGCGTTTTGTTGTGGAGGACCGCACTTTATGACGTTGGTTCTGTTAATCTGTGCATCTCTGGAGGACTCAGCATGAGAAATCCAGGCATGAAGAGGTCAGCGCGTAGCGCAGAGATTCATCTCCATGAGTATCTGTGTTGTAACGGTCTCCATATTGAAGTTTGCAACTTCAACGGTTTGGGTAATGGTAGAGGTGAGTTGGTGGTATTTGTTTGGAAGGGATGATAAGAGCAACATGGCTCTAAAATTCTGGGGAAGATTCAAACCAGCTTGGGTAAGCTGTTCGAAGAGGGATGAGAGGCGACTGATGTCCTCGTTGGCGTGTTGGGGTCAAATGTGCAAGCATGATGCTTGACTGAAGAGCAGGAATTGTCCGGTAAGACCAACGGTCCCAAAGAGAGCTCGGAGACATTCCCATAAAGCTCTAGCAACAGATGGGAAGGTGTTAAGATCCATCCATTCGTAGGTGACGTGTGTCAGGAGGGAGTCATTGATGGTAGAGGCCATAAGGCCCAAGATACGTTTGTCTAGCAACTTCCACTTTGCTTGGCGTTCTGCTAGGTCAGCACCAGCAGGTAGACCAGCATAAGTGAGAGTGCCATCAATGAATTTCCATATGGAATATGAGGATAGAGTGGATCGGATGCGAATGCTCCAAATGTCATAGTTCGACTGTCCAACGAGGGTAGGGATTTTGGTGACGAAAGAAGCGTCAAACTTGACTTCGGTGGTAGGGAGTGCCATATCTGTTTAGAGGAGATCTGAAAAGACATCGTCAATAAAACAAGATTCAATAATAAGTGAAAGCAGGCAAAAGGAAGTAGGGGAGCAAATAAGTCCAATATTTCCTGGTGGATATCCTGGAATGATCATAGAAGATCTGATAATCCTTTTGTTCTGTAAATGCCAGTATTCAGTTCGTTGCTTCTTGGTACGTTTCTCAGTGATCGGTGCATAGTCTCGATGCGGTTTAGACATCGGCAAGAAGGCATGTGATTCGAACAAGTCGAAACACGTCTCCACAAAATAATGTGGGTTACCAATATATTTATTGGTAAAGGTGTCTTCCTGTACACAGATATGAGATGTATCACAAGAAAAATAGGGAACTTGCAATGAAGAGGAAGGTAAACTGTTAAGCGTTAAAAAGTTCAAGAAACAAGGATTTAAATCAGAGTTATACAAAAGTTCTTCGTATGAAAGTGGCCATGAAGGAGGAAGAAAGGTTTGTCCAAGGTATTCAATGATGTCGGAGAAACCTTCTATGTTCTTCTCCTTCCTGAGCAGCTCTTCGATGCCTTCTTCATCCAGGGCCTGATCTGAGGCCTTCATAAATCACGTCACGTTCATCGTTAGACGTAGCGGACTTGATTAGTCTCTGTATGCGGCGGTGAACCTTATAAGCAGGGTCGCGGCGGTAGAGAGAATGGAAGTGGTCATCGAAGGAGTCATTCCATGAGGATAAATATGGTGGTTCTGTTTGCTGAACAAAACCCCAGTCATCTGCCATGACTTGTGCGGGCGGTAGCCAATTTGGCTCGAGTGAGCGTTCAAGCTCGAGATGAGGAGTGTGGGTAGGAGGGAAGTGGGCATGACGAATAGCTTCGAATCCTTGAAAATGGACTCAAGTTGGAAGGGCGTTTAAATAGTGCTCGGTGGGGAAAGCCCAACCGGCGCCTTCATATGCAGAGCCGATAGTTTCACATTTAAACATGAAACTATTGATCAAAGTCATAGACTTCAATCGGGTCTTGCATGGTCTAATCTGTATAGGTAAGACCACACGGTCGGCAGTGCACAACTCAGCTTCTGTCAGAGGGACGAGCTTGTCCATCTGATAGGTGTGCGCGAGAGTCTTGTTGGTGACCTCACCTGTTTCGTCGTCGGCCACATACGCGTTCCACGTTCTCTTCTCGGTGATTCCTAGAACCCAAGGCTTCTGGAAGCGTGCGAACCGCAGTTCCGTGATCTCGCAAGGGGTGAGTCCCTCTTCTGTTACAGGGTCCGCGGGTAGCTTGAAGAGCTCCACGTTCATGGGCTTCACGAACTTGGCATAAGCAAAGTTCTCTCTGTCGGAGATCAAAGGGTTCTGGGGTATCGGGAGCATCAAAGTAGGCATTGGAGGATGAAGAGGAGTTATACAAGGGAGGTGGTAAATCCGGAGTAGACGGAGGTGTAGGAGGTGTGGAAGAGGATCGATATCCAGTAAGGAGCTCGAAGTAGGAGGTACCTTCTGGTTCTGTGATCTCTAACACAGGTAGAGTCGACTGAGATTGGAAAGTGGGAGAAGTCGACTGTCGGTAGGAAGGAAGGGATGTTTCGTTCAGGGAATCTAGTTCAACCTGATCCGAAGGGAGAATACCGTGTCCTCGCATTGTTTGGAAAAAGCAAAAGGGGCGATGCAGATGATCCTATAAAGGTCTATCTGGTCCTTGTCGCAAAACTCGTCTTTCAATCTCCAAGTGGTCGCAGTATTGGCCTCTCTCTAGTCCTCTAGAGCAGACTGGGCAAGGCAGATAGAATGGGACACCGGGGTGTACCAGGTTATTGGACTGTGCAGTAGCACGTGCTCACTCGTGTAACGAAGCGGCAGGTGTAGAAGGAAGATGGGGGTCTTGCTCTTCTGGAGCGGATTCTAACTCACGTTGTTCTAAACGAAGAACAACGTTAAGTGTTGCATAGTGCAATGGAATCCATGTTCCAAGATGGAGTCGAAACTCATCACGTTCACGACGAAGAATCAACCTTCCAGAAGTAGCAGCGAACTCTACGAGTCCGTCTTCCTCTCTCAGTGGAGGTGTCATAGCATAGTTAAATGCTGCGGCAATCATAGCGATCACCATGATGAATCCAGAAACCATCCATGAACCATAATGCAAGAACTCAAGAGGCATTGGTACTAGTATGATGATGTCCTCTGTTCAAGCAGGGCTCATAACCTATCAGGACGATAGATATCCCGATTACACAGGGGCAAAAAGGGATTATGGTATCAGTGGGAGATAACTCACTGATTGGTTATGGATGGTAACAAGGGTTCTTCAGAGGAGAGCAATAGGTTGGAGACTAATGCTCAAGTGGTTCTGAGTGAGAGTAAGGAGCGAAGAATTGGATTGACTAGTAAAGTCGATAAACGATAAGTCGATAGGGAAGATGGGCTTAAGGCCTGGTCTTATATAGTGTTATACACTAACCCTGAAACCTGTTTCAGATATGAAACACGGTGGAAATAGAAGATGTTTCAAGTATGAAACATGTAAAAGAATGTGAAACGTATAGTAAAACGTGTATCACATCTTATGACATCATGAAACACCAGATAAGAATGATGTCATAGTCTAGACCATGAGATAAGAAAGAACTTATCTATATGTGATGAGTAATATGGAATAGCGTAAGAATAAGGTCAAAGACCGATCTAGAATCTGATATCAGGAAATGAAAGATAAGATTAGAAATACCAGAATTCTCAACACCTTGCTGCCTCATCAAGAAACACAACCATATTGAAATCTGGGACTTCTTTGGCAATCCAGTTCATATACAGTGCCCTCAAGTGGCTGTTCTGTTCATAGGCACTGACAGAGATAGCTTTGCATGTAATTCCTAGCTGCTCGAGGACATGCAAGAGTGTTGGCATAGTGATGCAAATGTTGCATTTGAGCTGCAGCTCATCCTGCAACTCATCAAGGTAGATGGATGGATGATGATCAATAACTACATGAATCAAGGCAAGATCAGCAGGAGTGAGGATTCGAGGATGGCCCACCACACATGAGTACAGGTGGAGATTCGAGATGTCACCAAATCAATGATACTGGGTGAGAACTTTGTAGACCAAGGTTTTTTTGGTGCCAAGTAGATGGCAAATGTCCTTGAGAGAATAGCCCTGGCAACGAAGGACTGGAATGCAAGCTCTTGAATCGACCAAGGCAGCTGCCCATTGCATGATGAGAGCATGTGGTTGAAATTGACTGTGGGAAGCTGAAACACATTCAACAATATTTGATGTTAGTGGATTGAAACTACTACAAGTAACTACAAGTCTATCTAGGGCTACCTCTGGGGTCCTTTCCAGCAATCCCCGCACTCAACTTTTTGTTTTCAGTTTTTCCCCAGAGATTTGAAAACCGCTGTAACATGGACAAATGCTAACCTGGCTTTACATAGGAACTTCATTGTTCCTACCCAGGTTAGTCAAGCCCCCACTCTGATTTCTACCTATTGCTGTACATGAAAGTGTCACATCTACTTCAATAAGGACTCCTATCCTATCTTGTGTGGTGACCACTACATTCATCTGAATTGTACAAATTGTCATAGACTGGCAGAGTTTTCTCTTCTGCCCAGTACCATCTATTGTCCATCTCATCCTCCTCCTTGCACTCCTCCTCTAAACTCTTTCCCTTACATTGATTCTCTGGCTTCTCACACTCATTCTCAATTTTTGAATTCTCCATGGACATCTCTTTCACCAATGCTTCCTCCTACTCCATTAGTTCCCATTGCTTCTTCTTCTAGAGGAACTCTCCATCATACTCATGCCTATGATGACCTCCAAATCTTTTTCTCTTCACCCCCACCTTCCACAACCTTGTCCTATCTTCCCAGTCCAGTTCCCTCTGAGGAACACGTCCTCCCCTTCAACCTCACTTGGTCTAATTTATCCATTGACATTGAACCATGGTTCAACCTAAGTGTTAACCCCAACCTTCCATGGTCTTACTTCAGTATCACCTCTCGATCTCATGAACTCACTCCTAATCAACACCAACATTGAGTTCTCAACCCTGATCATTGAGAACGACAACAGATCTACTCATATTTCCGACGAATTGATCATTGATGAGAGCAAAGATCCCAATGACATGGTGTTCGTGATCAATGAGATTCTCGAACCAGGTGAGATAGTAGACCTTGACCAAGCCCTGAACCCCCTGCAGATCAATCTGACGATGAACAACCACCTCATTATGTTTCCATGGAATGTCCTCATACCTATGAGAATTCAGAGACATCAGATTGTCTCTTATAGGGATTCCAACACAAACAATCTGGTAACATACCAGAATGTTTCCAATCTGTTGATCAAACCAGAGGTACCTCTCATTTGTGTTGATGTTTGGTTGCATCACAACCCCCTAGAGATTATGTCTCGTCTGGCTCAGGTGGTTCAGATTTCTACTCTCTATCATGGAGATCTTCTCCCTCAGGTCGTTGTCACAGAAGGCACTGTCTGATATATCCTGGAACAGGATATTATTTTCAAGGAAGGACTCATGTACTGAAACAAGCCCATCACTTCCTTTTATGAAGGACTTGGTTATGTGTTCCCAGTGAAGAAATATCATTCCACTCCTACTCACCCTGTTCATAACCAGAACTTCAAGATTGTTCAGCATGATCACCATGTGTCCAACAAATATTTTATTGAATTCTATAAGGCTCTCAAGCCCAATGAAGTCCTAGACCGTGATCTTTTTCAGGGTATCTATGAACACCCTGAGAAATTTATCAACTCAGAAGGAGATGTTATCTGGAAGGATGGTAGGCACCAGTATGTGCACCACGAATTTAACTGCCTCCACTCCTTCATCAGATATCCAAATAATTCTGACATTCCCATGCAGCACATCTGACACAAGTTGATGGACACTAGGTGGTGACGGGTTTGAAAGAGGAAGAATCCTTGGTTCAATGTAATGAAATCATTGGGTACCAACTATATGGGTGTTCTTACATATCAAGTGGGTCATCGAGGGTGTGGAAATACAGGCCCATCTAGTTATTTGGTGGATTAGCCTAGCCTATCTGGAAAGTGGATGTGAACATACCATAATACATGACAGCCAGTGGCATTTCCCATGCTCAGGCAGTGGTGTATTGGTGGGGTCAGCATGGGTGTGGGGGAACAAACCCATCTGGTTGTTTAATGTGTCAAAAGTCAAGTCATCTAGAAAGCAAACGAGAACATACTGTGATATATGTCATCTAGTTATTTGGTGTATCAGCCTAGTTACTGAGCTGGAAAGCGAATATGAATGTACCATTGACCTGCACAAAACTAGTTTCATTCATGCACATAGCAAATCAGTCATCCGAGAAGTGGAATTTCCATAGCTCCCTGTAGACCATACTCTTTGATACTATAGGGAAAGATAGCCCCTATCATGACCTACAAACCCCTATTTTTCCAGATTTTTCCACCTACTGGTTATTGAGATATTCATTAATCTCTCTAGTCATATCCTTATACTCACATATTTGTATACTGTATAACTTACTATTCTTTTCATTTCCCTTTATTTATCTGATTACTTAGCTAAGTGCCAGTGAGACGAAGTGATCATGTGACTCCTAGCTACCATGTGACCTTGTCTTCATTAGTCTGAACAGCCCTGCACAGCATAGCCAGCCTCTTTGGCAAAGTATCTCAGATTTGGACTCCTCTGCTTAAAGTGCTTCCCCTTAATGTGCCTGGGTTTGTCAGCTTGTGCCTGGTATTAGTAAGCGATTGTGCCTTAATTTATAAGCCACCAGTCCTTTGATTGGCTGGCACCACCTCCTGTATTTATGTATATAAAAGAGAGCACTTTGACCTACAGGAAGAATCTGATCTTCTACCTCAGATAATCTCATCTGATAAGAGATCCTCTGGGAAACCTCATAAGACCTAATAAGGCAGAGTACCCCAGAGCGAAGTAAATAGGACTTTAGAACTACTTTTAGGCTATTAGGACTTGTACCTAAATAAAGAACAAGTACCTAAGACTATCCTTTTGAAAGAAACTACTTTTTGGGCAACAAAAGGCATCTGGTCCCTGTTAGTAAGCAACCTAAGCATCCTGTAGTACCAAATAAGGGCTATACTTCGCCTCTCTAAACCAAACTTGCCTACTCTTTAGTTGAGACAATAAAATTGAGTTATAATAATCTTTCTGAGTCTACTAAGTGTACCATCAAGTTAACTACCAACCAGAAACTGAGCATCTCAACATCTCAACATCTCAGCATATTGCCAGATTACTCCACCATCTTTCCATCTAGATATTACATTCCTAGGGCAAACCTATACTCTTCTGACTCCTACCACACCTTTCCTAGACTTACCATCCTAAGGGACTAGGAAGTCTCTTACTCATATACCATCAGCATTAGGAGGGATCTAGGCCAAGTTCCTAAATTGCCCACCTTTTGTACTACCCAAGTACAAGTGTCCACAGTTACTTGGCAACCTATTGCCATTCTCTTAACCCCACTAGGTGTGTATTTCACCTAGGATCACCCTTACTAACCAGACTTTAGGCTGAAACTATCTTGAACAACCAATCTGTAAACTTACATGGAGGATTGGTAAACAAACCATGGCTTCTGATATACTAAAATCCCCCTTTTACTTAGAACTAAATGTACTACCATTAGCTCCACCAAGGGTAGACCTTTCGTACTTTCCTTGAGCAAAATGTTCTAGCCCATGGAGACAAAACGCATTGTCTGAGAACCACTAAATTTTGGTTGGTTCTTCATCATCTTGTCTAGAAGGAAGACACCATCACTGATATATGACAATTGGCAGTCCAGAAAGTGATATATCATTCAGGTTCTTGAGGGCACAGGGGTACAGACTCGTCTAGTTGTTTGATGTATTAGCCTAGTTACTGAGCTGGAAAGTGAATATGAATATACCGTCACTGGTATATGACAGCTGGTGGAATTTCCCACACCTAGGAAGTGATGTATCGGTCAGGTTCTCAAGGGTGCAGGGGTACAGGCTCATCTAGTTATTTGATGCATCAGCCTAGTCACTGGTCTGGAATGTGAATGTGAACATACCGTAATATATAATAGCCGGTGGCATTTCCCACCCCCAAGGGGTGATATATCAGTCAGGTCATCAAGGGCACGGGGATACAGGCTCGTATAGTCATTTAATGTATCATACCTACCCAAAGAGTGTGATAGTTTGCCTGGAGTGATGTATCAGTATGATTCTGTGCAGACAGCATGATTGTTGGCTTACCTTCATCTGATATATCATGCCTACCCTGGGGCCACACCTGCAAGATAGTTTGTCTGGGGTGGTGTATCAGTATGATTCTGCATGGGCACGATTATTGGCTTACCTTCACCTCGTTTGATATATCATGCCTAGTACCCCAGGGCCACGTTCAGCGAGATAGCTTGCCTGGGGTGATGTATCAGTGATTTTGCATGTGTGATTATTTGCTTACCTTTGTTTGATATATCTGCCTAGTACCCTGGGGCCATGTCCAGTGAGACAGTTTGCCTGGAGTGATGTATCAGTACTATGATTCTGCATAGGCACAATTATTGGCTTACCTTTGTCTGATATATCACGCCTACCCCAGGGCTGTGCCCTGTGAGATAGTTTGTCTGAAGTGATATATCAGTATGATTCTACACATGCATAATCATTGGCTTACCTTTGTCTGATATATCACATCTACCCCAGCTGGACTGCATTCAACAAGATAGTTTGCCTGTGTGATGTATCAGTATAAATCTGTGCATGCAATTATTGGCTTACCTTCATCTAATATATCATTCCTAACCCACATCCATGAGATAATTTGCCTAGGGTGATGTATCAGTATGATTCTGCACATGCAGTTATTGGCTTATCTTCATCCGATATATCACACAGCTGGTGGCATTTCTCACATCCAGGAAGTGATGTATTGGTCAGGCTATTGATGGCGTGGGGGAACAGACTTATCTAGTTATTTGATGTAACAGCCTAGTCACTGATCTGGAAAGCGAATGCAAACATACTGTCATGACAATGTTAAAGAGAATGCTAGGTCTCTTTGATGCAGAGGCAACAGTGGAAGGGTAAATCCAGTGAGGGAGAGTACTCACTTGCTGTAGAGTGTACTTGCAAGCTAGTTGCTAGAAGTAATTCACAATGTGATATGAAGTAAAGAACTTAGATTGTGGGCTCTGAAGGAGCCAGGTTTATATAGTGTACAGCGATTGTTTGTACCTATTGTTAAAATATCCATAAGGAATGAAGGGCTGTGTAATGCGCAGCAGTGTGGAGCAATAGGCAGCCAATGGCAGAAGGTGTGCAAGGTATGGTGCAATATGCCAAGAGAATGGTGTGATGTTTCACCATAATGATATAATATGACATCATCATAAAGATAAAAGATAAGGATGACATCACCAGTCTAGAACAATGATGTCATGGGTCTAGATGAATTGGTATTCATGAAGAGCAACCCAGACAGGTTAAGATTTAGCTAATGGAATCTAAATATTTCAATACTCTACCTCACTATTCATGATAGAAGGGATGAATATGGCATAAGAAAAAGCTTCTTGCAATTCTCCTCGAAACAACACCATGTCAGATTCTTTGTAAAGATATCTGCAACTTGTTCATCAGTGGGAATATAGAAGAGTTTGATCTTCCCATCTGTAACACATCCTCGGATATAATGTTCTGAAATTTCTATGTATTTCAAACAACCTTCTTGCACTGAGTTAGCAGCAAGGAACATGGCACCTTGATTATTACAGAGCAGGGGAATAGTTTTGAGATTAAACCTCAGTTCAGAAGAAGTATCTGAATTCAAGAAAGCTATTTCACAGCTTCTGTCATTTCAACATATTTTGCTTCTGTTGAAGACAAGGTTATCTTTCGTTGTCATCTGGAAAGCCAAGAGACTATGTATTTCATTGCCAATGAACATTGCATAGCCAGAGGTAGATCGACGAGTTTCGCAATCTTTAGCCTAATCTATATCAGAATATGCCATAATACCGAATCGAGAAGATCCATCATAGGTGATGCAAAGATCCTTGATACCAATTAGATACCACACTATATAGAGTGCTTTCTGCAGGTGTTCATTTGATGGATTAGCGGAAAACTGTGACATCTTGATAACAGCAAAGGTAATATCTGGCAAGTTTTCAGCATGATATACAGTAGTGATCCAATCACTGACTAATATCAACTATGGAGTTGAGGGGAGGTATCTGTGATGAGAGGAGCAGGGTTGTACCCAGAAGGAAGGGTAATATAAGCTATTTTGGCGTTATCAAGTTTAAAGTGACTAATAACCTTTTCAGCATAAGCAACTTGGTCAAGCTTCAATGTTCATTTAGAACAGTTGTGAGTGATATGCATGCCAAGATATTCTGTAGCAGCTCCTAGAATCCTGCTTTTCTATTTGTTCATAAATTCTTTCTTCTTCCTCAAGAGATAGGATTAGTTGGAGCCAAGAAAGAGAGCATTGTCAATGTAAATGACTAAAATGATAATGTCCTGACCGTTAAAATGAACATAGACACTGGGATCTCCATGTGTTCTAACAAATCCCATAGCTAAAAGAGACTTGTGAAGTGCCTTGTTCCATTGGAAGGTGGCTTGTTTCAAACCATAGATTGCCCTTAGCAAGCAACAAACTTTCTTTTCCATGCCGGGTTGTACAAAGCCTTCAGGCTGTTCCATATAAATTTCTTTGTCAAGTTCTCCAAATAGGAAAGCAGTCTTGACATCTAGTACTTCAATTTCCCAATCTTCAAGCACTACAATTGATAGAAGAAGTCGAACAGTCTCGAATCTTACAACTGGTGAAAAGGTTTCTTCAAAATCTATCCCATTGACTTGTGTAAAGCCTTTTGCTACGAAGTGAGCCTTGGTGCAGCTGTCGCTTTTCACAACATATACCCATCTCCCTTTGACAGGTTTTTGTCTGGGTGGAAGGTCAACCAATTTCCATACTTTGCACTTTTTCAGCAACTTAATCTCTTCTTCCATAGCAATCTTCCATTTGGTCTGATCTCCTTTTAGAAGTTTCAGAACATCCTTGTAGTGCAATGGTGTTGCAGTCATGGATACTGTGGTGGCCATCAAAGAACCAAAGAATTGTACACTATACAAAGAATCAAGATCTTCTTTTTCATTCATAGGAATAGATGATTGAACTTCTCATTCAATCTCCACAGGAGATCTAGCTCCATATGCATTATCAGAAAGAATGCATGGATTGCAGATACAAGTACCATGATGAGGTTTGTCTTCTTGTGATAGTTTGGAAGGAGTAGAAGAAGGAGTACGAAATGCTGTTGGTTTCCTCAAGTAAAGGACTGAAATCAGTGGAGTGGAAAAGGTGGAAATAAAGCAGACGCCTGTATGACCACCCTTCCTTGATTGTTCCAGATCTTAGTCTGATCAGTTATCTCACATGTGAAGCCTGCTTTGGTGAGAGTATTAATCGACAAGAGTCGATTATGAGCATCAGGGGTATACCATACATCCTTGAGAACAATGGGAATGGTCCCTGTCTTGTCCTGTTTAAATATCACAGTACCAGGACCATACATTTGCATAATATCATCGTTAGCAGTTCCAGCAAAACGTGTCCCTTTCTGTAAATCAGAAAAATCATCGAGATAAGACTTTATGTGATCAGAACATCCCGAATCAACAAGCCAATGGTTCTCGGTAGTGCGATCTTTCGCATCTAGGGCAAAAGCCCATAAATAAGCAGAATTATAGTAGTATTCGCCATCATGTACATTGTCATACTCATCAGCTGATCTAGCAGTATTGTTATGCTTTTCACAAAGTAAGGCAGAATGATCTACGCTGCCTTTTCAAGTACCATTGGTATTTTGCTGGAAATCTCCATGGAAACTAGCAACAACTTTACTTGGCTTTGATTTCACTCCTCTCTTAAAGTGCTGGGGGAGAGGAGCCAGATTGAAAGGATGAGGAAGGTCCATGACTGGTACTAGAAGGTCCCATGAGTTCTTTGAAGTCTCCTACATTAGCAGTGAAAGATTTAGCATTCCATTGGTCATTTGCGACTTCCTGTTGAAATTCATCAATGTCCATCATCATACCAGTCATATCACCATCAACCATATTGGCAAAGCCATCAACTTCATTTGCCTGTGCCTTCCCTTTCACTTTTCAATTTGTCTGCTTGTTCAAGGAAGAAGCATGGGCATCCTGTGGAGCAGGAGTCCTTACAAATGGCTTATATGGCTTCTTTCCTCATTGACTTCTCTGAGTCTAATGAGGGCAATTAGATCCCTATCCAGGACGACCGTATAATTCCCAACAGTTTGTCATTAGGTGGGGTTTCCCACAGTGGTCACACATGGGATGAGAGGGGGCACGTTGAATTGTATTGGTACAATTTACTTCGCTTGGAGCAGCATCAAGGCAGTGAGCCAAGGATCTCCATTGTGGTCAAGCAGTAGATCGAAGTTGAGATTCCTGAAGAATCTTAGGAATAATGGTGTTGGTGGTGAAATTTGCAGCAGTAACAGTCTGCACAATGGTAGAAACCAGAGGTTGGTATAAATGAGGAAGTGAATTAAGTATTATCATGGTGTGGAGGTTGCCAGGAAGCTGTAGTCCAGACATGGACATTTCATAGAAGGTATTCATCAACTTATTTATTTGAGTTGGAATATCCTCGGCATCCCAATGGTGATATTCCGAAGGGTCTACGATGCACGTATTAAGCACCTTTACAAAGGCTTCATACTGACCAGTAATACCAGTGGGAGAATAAAGGGTTGCAAGAGTATTCCAAAGATCCTTTGCAAGAGAAGGATGAGCAAAATTCCCAATGGCCACATAAGTCTCCTTCATGAGATGTTGCATATCCACATGAATGAAGACGTCGATTAATGCTTGTGCCTGTCGATCAGATGAAATCCAAGCAACCTGAGCATCTGCATCAGCAGGAGGTTGCTGAGCGAAAGTAGAAGTTCCATCAACTACATTCCACTATGTTGCCATGGTGAGAAGGCTGCAGACTTGGCAAGACCAGATGGAATGATTAGAGGCACCTGCAAGGACTGCAGTGCGGGCCTGAATAGCAGAGTTGATAAAAAAAGACATGATGTATCTGCTTTAGAAGATAAAGATGTTGGCAATGAAAGTCTGCAAGAAATTCTGATTAGCATGTGTGACAGAAAAGTTAGGAAAGGGAACCAGAGCGGGTGAAATTAGAAGGTCTGCAACAAGGTCAACATCTTCTTGAGTGTCATCATCATCATCATCATCATCATCATCATCATCATCATCATCCTCAGATTCTTCATCTTTATCATTGTCAGTGGATATAGCTCCCAAAGACTGAGCGATCCACTGAAGTAAAGGAACTTGTTCTCTCCAAACTTGTATTTGTTCTAGAATGTTTTCATCAGAATGTACAAGTTTCTCAAACAAGTCAAAATCGGTATGTGGGAAGAAATATGGGTTAGGTATAGAAGAAAATTGTCCATTTCTAGCTCTAAAACTGACTCGAAGACAATTGTGAGAATAGTAAGGAGGAATACAATTCTTGATACCATTTACAGCAAGATGAAGATGAGAATCTGTCCAATATTTAAGATGCATGGGGGTACTCTGAACAAATCCGGGCTTGGCGTAATTCGCGTATCGACCTCCTAACTGGGCCAGCAATGGCCAAATGTCTACTGGGAACAGCAACAGATCATTGACCTGGGACAGGCAGTACTCTTGGAGCATGTTGCTGTTCTTCTTCTTTATAGCCTCGTCGAGAAGTGAAATGTCCTCTTTGGTAAGTGTCAGGGACATCACAACTGAGATCTAATAGAAGAGACATATGATCAGTTCCCAGTTTGATCATTATGGCGAACCAAGGATTCTTCCTCTTCCACACTTGTTGCCACCTAGTATCCATCAACTCATTTCAGATGTGTTGCATGGGAATGTCAGAATTATTGGGATATCTGACGAAGGAGTGGAGGTGGTTAAATTCGTGATGCACATACTGGTGCCAACTGTTCTTCCAGATGACATCTCCTTCTGAGTTGATAAAATGTTCAGGATTCTTGTAGATCTCCTGTAGAACGTTGTGGTCCAAGACTTCGTTAGGCTTAAGAGATTTGTAGAACTCTATAAAATACTTGTTGAATGTGTGACGATCGCGCTGAACAATTTCGAAGCCTTGGTTGTGGACGGGGTGAGCAGGAGTAGAGTGGTACTTTTCCACGGGAAATACATAGCCAAGTCCTTCATAGAAGGACACGATGGACTTGTTCCTCAGAGGAAACTGGACTGGGTGTATTGGGGATAGTTAGACTAGGTGTTGGTAGATGGAAGAAGAAGCAGAGGTCATGGTAGGCCTGAGTACGATGAAGAGGTACAGGGATTGGATGGGTAGGAGGTAATACCGGTGGAATTGATGTCCACGGAGAATGCGAAAATTGTGGATGAAGGTGAGAAGCTGGAGAATCAATGTATGGGAGAGAAGTTGAAGGAGGAGCACAAGGAGGAGGAGGAGGAGATGGACAATAAGAAGTTCTGGACGGAATAGGAAATTTGGCTGGACAACGACAGTTTGTGCAATTTGGATGAATGCAATGATCTCCACACAAGATAGGACAGGAGTCCTTATCAAAGTCGGAGTGACACTTCCAAGTGCAATGGTGGGTAGGAGTAGGAATCGGGGCTTGACTAACCTGGGTAGGAACGATGAAGTTCCTATGCGAAGCCAGGTTAGTGTTTGTCCATGTAATCATAACACAGGTAAAAAGAAGATATAGCTCTGCTAATAGTAGCAGGCTAGGGTTGCCCCAGATCCGTTGGACCTGACCCATAAACCCAAACATCATGCTCATCATTGTAAGAACGATGTAGAACAGACTAAGCACAAGTATCTCATACATCGCAAGGTGGGGTAATGACATAGATGATATATGACTGATACATCAGCACAGTATGATCTAGAAGAATATCAGTCATGTTAATACATCAATGATGTATCAGTGCTTACATTCCTCTGAGTGGGGATCCACATAAAATTGATTAACATATTGATGTACCACCATTTACATGGTAGTACCATACTCTGATACATGGTTTTGACTGAGACTGGTGTAGATGTACAGGCACCGCATGCAAATTTCTCTGATTAATGATGCAAATGTGACGTCAGAAATATGCATATACTGGATTGGTGTGTTATGGTGGCCATAATCGCTGAGATGGTAAACAGCAATGAATGTTGGCGAATAGGTAATTGCAAGAACAACAGGTTGACACCATAGTTCAATGTATTGTACACAGGTCATTAGATGTAAGTAGACCCACAGCACAGGCAAAAGAAGAATTGAACGGTGACACTGGTGGGCCACATGTGCTCAAAATTAATACCAGCGTCCCAATTGGGATCGTTATAGCCATCGGCACGCTGCTGGTCCAACACAGACCTGGCAAGACTGGTGAACAATCCATTTTCAGAGACTGGGTGCTGACCACCGCAGACTGTGGGATACATGTTGTATTCTATAAGCTTGCCCAGGAGGTTATTGAGACGGACATCGTCGTCACGAATGGTGGAGGTGGGGACAGCATGATCTGTATTGATACATTGAAGGTGGACCCAACCATTGCACATCCAGTAGTATCGCTGTTCGAAATGAGGATTGTAGAGACTGGTAGGACAGTCTGGGTGAATGCAACGGTTGTAGGTCTAGACGGAGTTGAGTGATGGAATGAGGAGAGCGGGACAGACTCACGGTTAGCGTGACACATTTCACACGCTGGTCGCCATTCTGGGCACGTCCCATTCTGAGTCGAGCTGTCCATCGCGTGAAGAGCGAATCTTGTTCGCGACAGATGAAAGGGAGGGAGTCGCTAGGGATATCTTCGTCGAAGACGCGGACTCTGACGTGCACTGTGACAAGTAGTATGAATAGAACGGCCAACGGGGTGAGGTGCGATGTACATACACTCTATGCATCGGTAGTCAATGAGGGTTGAGTGGTCTGTATCTACCAGCTCGTGGTCAAGCATGTTTTCGGAGACTCTGCGGAGGTGAGGTTGCGTATGGAGGCAGCGGAATTGAATAGGACTCACCGTCGCCCATCGTCCCCAGAACGAGAGGTGGCGAAGTCCACTCTTCTATAAAACCAGCGAACGTCGACATACACGACGGGCTGGGTGAGTCGTGTCGCATCAATTATGGATGGAATGGGAGAAAGGGAAGTTGCTAACCGGGAATCCGTCGAGAGATGGTGCAAGGATGCTGTTCACGGCAGCGTACCAGTAGTCCATTTGTCCCATAGACTCCTCTGGGGTGGATTCTTGTTCGACGTTGTTGACCTTGACGCTAGGGAGATACATGAATGACTTCCCGTGACAAAAAAACGACAGCATACGTGTCACCCTTCTGAATTTTTATTCTTGTGACCGGCGTCCCGGTGTCGTCTGGGAGTTCTTCGCCCACTGGAAAGTAGACTGGTGAAAACAGACCAGTGAGGCACGAAAGAGGGTTAGAAACGCGGCGCGTACTTGTGACCCTGTCGTAGGAGGGCATTCCTGCTGGAAGGACGGTGGCTTGAGGCTGCTCCATCGCAATGGAGTGCGGAATGTCGGATACGATTTCTGCGGAACGCGGCATGTCGGTGGGATGGCAGGAGGTGAAGAGGTGAGAAGTTTAAAATTTCCAAGAACGACTTGAATACGGGCCGAACCGTCGCGCCCGGGGTTCACCCGCTGACGGTGTGGAGTCTATTTTGATCTAAGAACAGCGGTTGGAGTCGAAATGTGGAAATTACTACATGCGAAATACAATTGAAGAGGTGGACTGCGGTCGCTACCTAAATGGCTATTGCGAGAGCGGTCGGACAAGTGACGCTGATAATTGGAGTCCAGCAGATGATAGACGAGCGTGGCCGTGTTACCACTGACGCAGTGACTCGCCGTGAACGAGGTCTCAATCATCAGAACAGGCCAAATTCCACGTGCACATTCGCCGAGATACCGTATAATATTGTGATTTCTAACAGCATAATCGGTCGTCTGGTTAGATACGGTTCTACATGCGTGTGCATAATGACGTTGTTAATTAGGGGCAAAGGGATAAGCGGGACAAATGTCTTTGCACGAAAACCAAGATCCATCCAATTCTACCTCTCCCTTTTTTCTGCGGTACTTTGTGATTGGATGAATCTGACCCGCGTAGTCACCAACCAGAATCAATGCACATTTGTCCTTCCCGCTACCAGTCGGGAGTGCAGGTTTCAAAAACATGGCGGGAACATGGTGATGCTGGAGCCCAGACCCTCTGTTGTGCCCTGGGACAGTCACAGAGACAGATCCCTCAGGAGCAAGCCCGGCACCACCACAGAAGCGGTCGGGACAAGTCGTGCGAGCTACGCGATTGAGGAACGAACCACCCTTAAACCGTAGATCCACATTGAAGGCGAGATGAAATTGACTGAAAGTGCAAAAGTCGTCGTTGAAGAGCCAAGGAACCTCACCTACAAGTACGGATTTAGTAGGCCGCCCCTCTGACGCACATGGCACATACCGTGGACGTCTGGGGGAGGTGCAGGGGTGGCAGTAGTTATGTCGGATGGTGTTACCCTCCACGCATCATCTTCCTGTGCTGACGAAGAGGATGCTCGGGGAGATGGTGGTGGTGTCCTTGCAGGCGGCCTGGTGATCTGCGGCACGAACGATCTACGGATAAGTGCACACAGTTGTCGCAGGCGATCCTGATCCAACATTTGACCTGTCAAAAGGACACCAGAGCTGAATAGACGAATGAGAGGGGGTCCCGGAGGGTGTATTAGTGAAACTTACGGTGCAGCAACGTAATGGTTGACGATGCTCAGAGATGGGTGTCCCTGCAACGCAACCACACTGCGGACCCGACCCACAGCGTATAATGTCGCCCGACGTCCCTTGAACTCGCCGCCAATCACCCAGACTTCCTTGCCGACCAATTTGGATGCCTCGTGCAAGGAGAAGTCTTTAAGCTTCACACACCAACCTATGGGAACAGTGACCTGCAGAAGGTATACTTTATTATTTCCAAGGTCGGAATATGAACGGAAGGATATTTACCTGCAAACGTTCCTCTCCCTGAGAAATGAGGTCTAGGTGACCTTCGTTAAAGCGAACGTTCTTCACAACCCCTTGAAGACCATAGTAGGCCCCCCTTGCTACTCTGACCTCGTCCGCGACACTCACGTCATACCCCTTTTCTTTGGTGAACTTAAGCGTGATGTCGATTGGGGAAGACACGATGCTTGAGACCTTGACACAGGCCATTTCCCCACTTAAGTTCCAAAAGTCGACCTCCAATTGATCGTCGTCGTGGTTGGGAACTGCAATCCAAACGAGGTCATCAGAAATCCAATCAATGTGACCTCGAAGGCCACGGTGTGGCCCATCTATAACACGGGCGATATCCCCACGTTGGAGTCCCGCCAGCTCAAGTGGTGGGGGAGAGAAGTCGACTAAGCCGACTGTTGGATCATTCGACGACCACCGGTGATCGGGGCGGTGGCTTTCCACGAAGCATTGGCCAACTTTGACCTGATGAAATTTGGTAGTCGTGATGGTACAACAACACCAATACGCGGTACTCACCTCGCGAGACAAATCAGTTGATAAACTGAGGACAAGTTCATCTTGTAGGACTGTAATGACCGTGCCGACATAGCCTCGGTCAGGACCAGCGATGACTCGTACGTGGTCTCCAAGAGTGAATACACGGCGTTGTTCCAGGAGGGGGCAATGATATATTTGATTGTCCCAGAGCAGAGACACGGATCGCTGGTCAAGGTTAACAGCGACTACTGCCGCCCTCTCGCCACGCAGCTCAGAAGACGATGATCGGACTGTATCCCCTTCTCTCCAAAACTGAGAAGAGAAGAGGACACAACTTTCTTCCACCAGCTCCGGATCGATACCTGATTGCAAATGCAAGAACATCTCATCCATATGAGGAATGAGTACTCTTTCAAGCTCGTCCTTCATTACCGACAGTCGAAGAAGACCAGCGAAGAAGGAGATACCATTGCATTCAAACGCAGTGATATCCCTTGAGTTCCCGATCGCGGTGAGAGTCAGCCCAGCTGCATGAGCAGTGTGCCAAATGAACAAAGCTCGAATATTTTGCGATTTCTCCTCGGGAGAATCGTAAGGACGCTCGCGGGGTGCGACTAGGACATCAGCCATGTCATCGTTGCAGGTGAGGACATACCCGAGGTCCTTCCGGTACTTGCCCCTCCTAATTCGCACCCAGCTTCGACAGGGCAGGGAAGGACTTCCGGAAAAGATTTGGCTGGCCTCTTCGGGGGGGACAAGAATGATATCGTGCACCACATCACGATGAGAAGGGTTAATGGCCCGCTGAATCTCCAAGGGACTGGAAGCTTCTACATAAAGCCTGCGAGGTAGCCAAGGGATGATCAGTGCTCTGGACACGCGAGGCTTCAAGTCTTCGAGGATGTAGCGCGCAGTGTGTGCTTATGGAGTCCATGAGTATATGGCTGGCGCAATAGGGATCTCACTTACGCGAACAAAATTTAATAAAGTAACATCTAGCAATATCGCCTTCTGATGCTGGCGCGTCTAATGGGCGGCAAAGACTCGACGAGTGGTGACGAGCATCAGCACCGTAACGACTGGTGATGCTGCTCAACTTCTCGGAGAATGCTTGTAATCCCGAATGCCCTATCTGCCTCAAATGCGAAAGATCCCGCCGAATCTCATTGCCCGACATGAACTCTGTTTCTTCATCCTCGTCCCCCTCGGACGCATCGAGGTCGAGATACCTATTGACAGCGAGCTTGCGGCGCTTGCGTGTCTGCCCAAGCCCATGCGAACGACCCCGGCTGCCTTTCTGACCGTCGGACGGGAAGGAAGATTCTGTAGTTGCGGTATTGTGGGATTCGTTAGATAGCGTGATTCCGTGAACTCTTGCTGCCTCAATGACAATGTCGGCACCAGAGACGGAATGCTCTTCCGAAGGATCCGAGGCAAGCTCAATTTTTCTGAAAGTTTCCCTCCATTCGTTGTAGTCGAAGGTCCCGAGGTTGGATAACGCCTTTTCTAACTCGACGTAAGGCAGGACATCGGCGGCCCACTGCTTCACTAAAAGCCAAGCCGCGGGAAGTTTAATGAGACTAGTAGACATGCTGGTGGAATGTTAGTGCAATACGAAACCAAGGGTTAAGGATGGCGACCAGACTTACACAAGCGTGCCAGTAGGCTGAGGGTTGGATTCGGAGGGATGGCAAGGAATGGCGATTAATGTAACGGACTGAATTTTCGCATTGGTTAGCATCCATTCAATCAGCGAGAAGAATACTCACTTGATGCAAGCTCGCCGACAAATGCGTGTTCTAGTTACTACCTGTGGCAACTCAGAAACAGCGACGTATTCATCGTTGAGGATACTTGCAATTTTTCGAGACGTGAATCTTGCCGATCTGATTAACGCGTAGGTTCTACTGTAGCCTATAATAATTCTCAGAAACGGCAACTCATGATTGAAGATACGACACTTGCACTTTCTAATACTACTGGTACTACTATCGTGAATGGCGGGAAAGACTTGCATTAGCGTTGCGCGAAGGTATTTAAACTGGAACGAACTTAATCGGGTAAATATATTCCCACGCTGCAAATGGCGATGAATGGACGCTGCAAATGGTGATGAATGGTCTGCGTTGCTTCAATGGACCATCATTCGCGGCGTGGAGCGCATGTGTGGGCTCGCCGAGGCCAAGTGCCGGACCAAGTGCCATCTATTCTTTAATCAGCTTTCAATACAACCGCGTAGTTGACTACCCTACCCTATCTGGCCTGGTTACATTGGGGGACACGTCGCATGGTGTCTTATCAGCCTTGAAAATCTTATTACTACTAGATGTCCTACAGGCTACGTCGTAACCTAACTCTACATCGTCTACGGTGGTGGTGGAGGTGATGAAGCGGGAAAGGTGTGCGTGAGAAATCGTCCCACTTATATACTGGAACGAGTCGTCGCCAAATATGGAAATCATTGTGGAGCTCAGCCGCGGACAGCTAGTTACGTTACATAAGCCCTAAGCTCAAGTACCAAGTATGATCCTTCCGACGTCTGCGTAGCCGGGTGCAGCTATCAAGTTTAGTCAGTTCAAGCGGGAGGGATGTACGTGGCCGACCTTTGAATTTCTGTTCATACTCACATGCATCTACCGTCATCACGTCAGATGTGTACTTTATTATTGCGTTAGGGCGCAGCAACAGCTCCTGAAACGTGGTCAGTCTCTGGTCAATTGTCTTTTTGACGCTCTCTCATCACACCCATGATCTTATGAACGACGCATCAGACGCGTTCGGATTTCGACAATCTGCTTCTCGATCGCGCGAGGGAGTCTGGGGCTTGTGTGTACGAAAGGACGAGAGTAACGTCGCTTCGGTTTTCGGACCAATCCCGCCCTGTGTCTGCCAAGTGGAGACGGTCCTACCCAAGTGAGCACCCGGAGAGGATTTCCTTCAACTTCCTGGTTGACGCCACAGGACTGGCCGGCTTGATGTCTGATTGATACACGAAAAACCGACATTATAACGAATCGCTGAGAATTATCGCTCTCTGGGGATACTGGACAGAGGTTGGGGTGTATGGTCAAGGAACCGAGCGCGAAGGCGCCCCATGGTTCGAAGCACTCAGAGGCAAGTATAGGTACCCGAGTACCGCTAAATTCAAGTTGACAGTGGTGTAGACGACTCGGGTTGGGCTCGGTTTATCCCGCTTCATGACGGTACAACGTCCATGGTCATGAACCACAATGGGTACCAGGAAAGGTGGAAAGTACTTCCAGACTGTTCGATGCTCTCACGATATCAGGCTCTGTTGTCGCTTGCTCCCAATTTGATCCGCCTGATAGGTCATGGGACTTTGGTCTCAAAGGTATCATCCGACGGCTCTCAGGGACCCGCGAACGTGTTGGTGCAATCTGCGGCGTATTTCAGTTACTCAGCACCGCGGTATGCAGGGGATTCATTTCGTATCGTCGGAGATGCAGGAGGTACGTGGAATGTCCATAATCTGTGACCACAAGGTCCTTACAAGGGTCACAGCGTTCATTGACCGGCTATTCTCATCCGGGGTTCACCTTGCGATGACGTCTGCCCTGTCGGCTGTGGCCTCCATCTGTGCATCCATTCGTGAAGACTGCTCGGAAACCGCTGCTACTGCGTGGCACACAAGAAGATTTACCTTGAGTTACACGAGGTAGGGACAGAATTCATCCGATGATCCTTGAAATTTGAGAAGTGGAAATATCCTAGGTTCCAGATGGTCGTATTGAGCGCATATGAGCAGATTCAGGCAACACGACTTGACGTCCTCAGCGATGTCGATGTCGATGGCTATGAACGAGCATTCACGTCCATCCGCCCAGGCACGAGTGATGTACTCGTGGGGGCTTGTAGTTACCAATTGGATTCCCTCCAGTCGTCCAAGGAGCGTCCGACATGGGCGCGCGGTTATCCGAATGGGAACTGCAGAACGCCCTAGACTTTTGCAGCAAATTATTTCACCCGACGTCTCCAGAACAACATGCGCGCGCTTTAGTATGCGAGCTGCCAGATAACCTTTGCGTACGAAGATTTTCAACTCACAGGTATCCAGGTTGATGAAAATTGTGACCGGTGTCACTGAATAGCAACAACTGTCCGTCGACAGATGATTCTGGACCATAACTGCGCTGGGAACATGAGGGTGAGTCCTATTTATCTACTATCACTCGTGAACGTATTTACCGGTTGTACCAGGATGTCCGCCGAGGAGTGAAGTGAACGAGTCATGCCGTCCATGGTCAGGAGGCCCAGGTAAGCTTGTATTTTGTGTTGCTGGTGCATTCGCAGCTTCATCTTGACCTGCAGCACTGTCCGGGCGCGCTGAAAACTGTCCGAGCCCCGAATACATCGTTTCAAGGAGGAAAAACAAGTGGGGGGCGAGCAGGGTGCATACTGAGGCTCCGGGAAGTCGACCCGGGGCTTCTTATGAAGATTTGCATGTATCTATCTAGACTATTCCCTATCAATTTTTGGATCCTCTCGAGTCTGAATAGTTCAGGTATCTCGAGTCCAGTTACAAGAAATGACTGCTATCCGACTCTTATCCATAGTCTAGATACACTAAGTTTCGTCGACGACGAGTCTTATCTTCGGCGATAACCAAAGTCTGGTTAGACACACAAAAGTCCGACTTTACATACGCAATCCAGACGAGCGGGGCCGCTGACATTTCTGAAGTCTAGCTATCATACTTATGCTGTGTCCGCCGTCCTATCTATCCACTAACCCGATACGGTTATTTTTTCGTTTCCGCAGTGCTCGGCGCTGTAGAAAATTGAGTCAGAAGATGCACATCTCCGACATCGGGAGAAGCGACGTAGTAGTCAAACACGTGGTCAACACGAATAGCCTCCCGATAGGTCCAGGCCAAGAGCACGACATAGTAGTGTCCAGTTTGCTTTGGTATGCATGGAGGTGTTGGGGACTTGGCGCAAGAGCACCGCTATGGATAATACTTGTAGCACATCGATGCGACTCGGCAATTTGCCTTTCCTTATTTTGCACCAGCGGAGTGAGTCTGACGATTCAATTTGGTGATCCACACGCCCGAATTGTCCAACGGAGCTGGGGCCTGGCCCTTGGCACGGACAATCTGGCACGTCCATCGTATGTATCCGACCCGTATCGTCACTCAGCCTGGGCCGTATACTTGGCAGTGGTCCCGATCACCGCCGCCTTCGGTGCTTCGCTGATAGCAAACATTACATATTCACACTACATATTGTCCGACTCTCATGAGCATCCGATCGGGCTTTCGTTCGTTCTTCATCAACCTCGTCCACTTTTTCTTTCAGTGTCCCCACCACCTCCCATATCATCGACACAACCCCGATTCCACTATCACTTGGAACGTATCGACACGTCGCGCTCGCTTGGTCACGTGCTTAACCCGACCAAAAAACTGAGAAAGGCAATAGGTGAAGGCGATGTAACGACCAGCGAGCGCCGACCTTTGTAGTCCGCTGCCTCCACAGTTGTAAACCAGCCAACCACCAACCAACCCAACCTACCAACCAGCAACCACTTCGCTGCCAGTGTATATGGGGCACGTTTTCTCCGTTTGGTTTCATTCTTCACCTTTGGGCTCAACAAACTCAACGGACGCTGTGCCAGGTGAGTAGTGTTTGAACCGTCTGACGATTTCGACACGTTAACCGATTGACTTGAAAGTTCAGTTTTATGTCCTTTGTGGTAACGAGCCGGCGCTTGCTACAGTCAACCTTGACGACAACCTCGTCGAGTTGTTTACGAGTCTTCGAGGGGATCCTGCCACATCTAGGATTATCCCTGCCAAGGTTACATTGGGCGATTGCACCTTCTACAAGCTCAAAGATCCAGTCCTATTCGCCTGGCATGATCCGCAGGAGGGCTACGGATTTCTGCATCAAGCTAAGGAGAGATGCAAGGAAGCTGGGAATCGGTTGTGTGTTGACCCCATGGCAACGACGGTTCGCCTGTTAGCGAAACAATTATCCCCCAATCACGCTTATTTGTCTATTGAGCTTCCTGACCGTAAGTGCTACAGTATTCCTGGTCCTGCGAGCTCATGTAGACAACCCACTACCCTTTAGTATCCCTGGAGGCGACTAGAGAATTGAGAACCAACTATGCCGCCTTGTTCGAGCGCCTGCAAGTGTCCGTCAGGTGCCTGGGGTCGTGGGTTCCAGCAGATGTGGAGAAGAGTCAGAAAGATGGTCTTCTCACTGCGGATATCGCCGTGCTACCAGGTGCATTCAAGGATATCCAGGATGCTCTGGCAGAGCCGCGCCGCTACAAAGTATGCACTGAGCGCCACCATAATCTCATCGCTGACTCTGGATATTCTAGGCAAGCAGCGTCGAGGGCACCGACGATTATCAATTTGCACGGAAGCGATACAAGACGCAGTTTGATCGGATCTTTACACCCGCTGAAACTGAAACAACCGAATCATCCGCGGTGGTGGTCCACTCTCGGGAATTTGCAGCATTCTATGACGTTCTCCGTGGTTTCAATGAGGACGCGCTGAGACTTGCTGACCACTATCCTTCGTCTGTCAAGGCCAGCAACTTCGCCATTCACTTTCTCCAGCCCCCCTTTTTATCCCTCCGTTCCCGCAATCTTGAGTACCAACAGTGGGTATTGCTCTACGATTTCTGTCATCACTAATAATCCAATAACGGTGCAGGAACAAATCGTGGGGTTTCCCCATTTTTCTGGATGCCTCAAGTCCGAATGTCTTGCGAAAATTCATACCAAGAAGTAACTGCATGGTCGTCTCTTCTCGGTTCGAGATACCATTCGTCATCTGCGAAGTGATTTCGGACAAGTGGCAGAGTGATCGCTATCGAATGCTTATTCAAGCGACTGCCCTTGCGCGTGCAGGGCAGTTCCTTCTACGATCTACCTCGCGGCAGAAGTTTTTCCTCGTGGCCATCTACTTGGATGCCGATATGGTCGCCTCCCGGTATATTGTAATGGAAACCGAAGATGACGGTGATGGTCGCGACCGCAAGCCGGTAAGTTTCCGTGGCTTCGTCGGACTACGTTGCTTAAAGGGGTGCGCAGGTGTCTATTCACCAGAAAGATTTCGACCTCAGGAGAGCGAACGATCAGGTAGATTTTCTGCGAGACATGTACAATCTGGCAGCACGCCTCGACGCATTGTCGGACGAATTGGATCCAACCAAAAAAGGGCAGCTACTTTACGTCCATCAGGCCGCGAGCAAAGTGGCATCGTTCTCCGACAACAACCAAACAAAGATAGAAGGCCACTCTACCACGCATTCCATAACCGAGGAATCCACAAGGTCTTGGGGATTACAAGACGAGAATGACCCGGGCGTTTTCGCGGCCGAGGACATTCAAGGCATTCTGCGCCAGATGGATTACGAGATTGACTTCAGACCACATGGGGTAAGAATTCCCACCCTCTGCGGTGGTGTTCGTAATAATGGTCTTTCCAGCATCCTCTCCTTGCCGTGATCGTCAACAAGACTGGAGACAGATGGAGATACCTCAAGTTCGTTGAAGAAGACACGGAGGTCAAGATACTACAATACCTCACAGGAGTCCAATCCCCGTCAAATCACACAATCTCCGGTGTCCAATTCTGGCCCGTGCAAGGAGGCACTGTGATTTCGATGCCTGTTGCCGGCGAGCGATTGATGATGTTGAAGAATCGTGATGAACAGTTGTGGTCCGTGGCAATGCAGCTCGTCGAAGCAGTCGCGTTCATGCACAAGCACAACATTGCACACATGGACCTAAAGCCGTCCAACATCATCATCCCTCCAGAAGGGGGGCGCCTGTCCGTCATTGATTTCAGCGTCTCCATTCCTGTCCGTAACCCAGATGCTACACATAGGGGAGTTGTCGGTACAGAGAACTATATTGCTCCGGAAGTTCTCGAGGGACGTTACAAACCGATATTGGCCGATCTGTGGAGCTGCGGTAGAACGTTAGAAGAGTTGTGCGTCGGCTGCCGTCCTTCGGAAGATTGCGCAACGCTCCTCCGGATATCAAGGCAACTTATGGAGCGGGATCCGGAGGCTCGCCCGAAGGTGTCTACTGTGCTGGAGTGGTTGGCTTCAAGCAGACGAGAAAATACTCTGCCGCAGATGGTTCTGTATGTCACGGTCCCTTATGGATCTCCATCGCGCTTACAATTGTTGATGCAGGGATTCCTCAATAACGGTAGACACACCTGCGGTTTAGCATTCCCACCTGCCAGTGCCAGCAGGAGCATGAGGGGCCCTGTGGCATCGTTTCGACGTTGAATGTCTGCCGTCACGACTAGAATCATTCGTTGGGGACCTCGGGCTGCGCAGTTTGTCAAGTACTTCTATGCTGTCTTAGCGATATATCATCTCTACTAGGAGCCTTTGCGACGCAAAAAGGTTTTCCGTTATGGTATTTCTGCTTGCGGGTTGAACGGCTGGTCCCCACACAGAAGATCTAGAAACAAGTGCAGCGGACCAACCGTGTCCACTGTTCTACCGGTGGTCCTTCGCTATCGTGGTCAATGTCAATACTACCCAGCAGTGGTTGACATCGAGGTCTCTTGTGTCCTTGGTTGACATGACGCGCACGATGGGTGTCTCGGTTCCCTGGCTGAGAGGCGTCGCACTGACCCGTTCCTTGAGCAACTGTTCTTGAGGCTGTATGAGAGGAGCGTAGAAATACACGTCATGCGAAGCTCGGCACTGAGGACCTCGGAGTTGGGATCGTTGGCAAGTTCGACGATTGTCACGAGTTTGTATGTACCAGCCACGGTGACTGCCTGATACCGGCATCCACTATCCTGAAGTTCAAGTTGCCTTGGCTCCACCGTGGGCCATTTTGTTTCAGTGTTTCCGGAGGCGAAGCAGGAGGACTTTCCTCCGCACCCAGCGGGGTGGCCATCCCCATCAAGAACTTCCGTAAGACCTTCACTCCCTCCATACTGAGTACTCAGTTGTAAGAAATGACCGGTCACCGCCGTTTCCAATCCCCGGGCCCAAGTCCGGGATCTTTGTCTTTGCTTGCCAGTGGTTCTCACGGGTGAGTCGATGTTGGGACTGAGTTGAACCGTAATGGTTGTTCTGATGGCAAATTGTCAGTTCTGGAAAGTCGATTTCACTTTCTATCGAATCTCATACGACGTGGCTCGCTTTCAAGGGTGGGGCAAATGTTCCCCGCGTGGCATGCTCGGATAATGCCTCAGACGAATATTATTCTCCCTGACCTTAGGTGTTACCAAACTCTTCGTGTCTGGCGCGCGATGACGATGACTACAAGCAGCTACCGCGTGACCATGACCTTGAAAGGAAGATACACCCGAATGCCAACCCGCTTTCCGGGTGCAGAAGAGGAAGCTTTAGCTTGCTGCCAAACTCCACATCTGGAATCATCCCGGGCCTTTGTCGCGATTTGAAGAACCCTGACGTCAGCGGATTGCACCATCATCGCGGCCCAAATGCACACTGGTACATGAAACGGCGTCACCCCTCTCAATGGCCATCGCAAACATCAACTATGTTGACACATCTGGTTGTCTCCCGATCCCGTTGACCCCACCGGCCTCCCGGTCACCCTTGATACATCCATCACCTCGCAGTCAGCCGCTGACATGGCGCACTATATGCCAGACAGTACCCTCCTCTTTTCTTCAACCTATACAAGTATGTATGCTCGCAAGGTCACCCCCGACGTTACGCTTCCCGCCGCCTCTTGACATGGCCCGGCTTTCGCTATATCGCACACAAGTTGGCCCCAACAACGCTTAAATGACAACCAAACCATGCACGCAAACGCCCAAATCTTGCTTTCCGACTCTTCTTTTCCATCGTATCCCTCTCGGGGTCCGTTGTCGCCTACACGCCCCCCCTCCACATACGTGAGCGCGAGGAGGCGACATCGACGCCATGGGGGGCATACCTTGGTCGCCTGCGCAACCGCCATGCCTGCTGCACGCTCACCGTCCCCTGTCGAATCCGATGATACGCAGCCGCAAACACCGCCATCCCCACTTTGGCCGGTACTAAATCTTGCAACTCGACTGCCGTCGTATTGAGCTCCTCTAGAATTCCCGTCAGTCTCCAATGCACGCGTCCATGGATGCCAGTGTACCCATCCCTGAAACGGCGAGAGCCCCCATATGTCAGCCAACGTCGGTCGTATGAAACAGCTACAACCTCACATGCTGGATGGAGCAACTAACCTGTTTTGGCGCGCGATCTGTACAGAATGGGCTTGATACGAGAGCTTGGAGAACAACCAGGGGAGCGCGTCCCGGTCGTCCCTTGTTCATCTGGGCCCCAGGCTAGAGCGTGGTCCATCTGCCACTTTCAAGTTCCCTCAGAGTACGAATCCTGAAGAGTGGCCAGAATGTGATTGAGAGCCTCTTCAAGCGTCCCCTTCTGTTGGAGGTAATGGCCTGGATGAGCCACGTACTACGGGAAACAGTCCTCGAATTCAAACTCAAATGCACTCCGCGAAGCAAATTTGGCGATGACTCAGCAGCTCAACTCGTTCCAGTATATAAGTCGAACATTTTCTCACAGTCTCTCTTTCCCGTTTCGCATCCACGCCCTGTACTAGTCTGGTGGTAGCACTTATTTGAATTATATCAAATAGCGAGAAGTCTAGATATCCAGCTCAGCTGGTTCTAGTAACGGAACAGTCCCAGAAATAGGAAAGTTACGAGCTGAGCTTGCTCCAAGTTGGACCTCCCCCACTTCTCGTGGAAAACTGAGAGTTATTTCTAATGATCATGCCTTCTCGATCAAGTAAGCAGTCAATCAATCACCCAGCGAATGTCTGCCGTAACCTGCTTCCAGGTGTGTTGGCGTTTTCGACACTGTCGGTTCCGTTGGGCTACCGGAGATCACTCGCAGGTCGCCATCCACCAAACCGATATTCGGTTTCCCAAACACAGAACTTGGCGAACACATCGAACGGGCGTACCAAGCTCTGGCTATCAATGAAACCAGGCTCGATCTTGTAAGCATCCGTGCGATCTCGGACGACCTTACCAATCCAATCTACTTCCACAGAATTGTAATGAATTTGAACAGACGCAGGGCGGCCGTCGTAAGGGCCACGTTTTGAAGCAGGCAAGCGTTGACCAGACAGTCAGATCACGATCCTAACACACTCTCCAGTGCTGGTTTAGTGGTAAAAACCCGCCCGTTTCCCTTTTCCTGCTGCCACTTCCCGTGCTGTCCCCCAAACTTTCTCGCTTCGAGTCCTCGTTCCCCGGTGAAAGCTGATTTGCTACACTCTCGCTATCACCTCGTCAGACTCCACGAGTGGACATGGACTAGCAAACGGAACGTCATCGAGAAGCGACCATCCCGCCAACTTGCAGGACATGGCTGGCGAGCAGGTCACTACACCCTGTTCCTCGTTCGCCAGGGAAATTAATGATGAACGCGCTGGCTACTTTATTCGGTGTTTCACGACGTTAACTGCACGTTAGTCTCTCCTCTTGACCCTCGCCTTCCTCTCCACGGTTCCGTGTTGTCATCCAAGGTTTCTCAAGCCGATGCAAGTCCGTGGATCCAAAACGATCGTGTTCGCGGTTGGTCCGTCAGCGTAAGAAAGTCTGATGCGACCATGAGCGTCACTTGCCTCTGGTCGTGTTAGCCAAAGGCCAGGCGCCGCAAATCTTGCCGGGGACTTCGTGTTCTCCGCTGGCTCTCGGGGGATCTCGCACCCGAAGTCTGTGTTGCGCATTCTTGTTGCTCCCTGGCGCAGCCTTACCGCTTTCACCAGAAGGATAATGCAGGGTCTGAACAGTGCCGATCGTTCCGGTACTCTAGACCTAAAGTAATTCTCGCCGCTCTCCCACACTCAGGATAAGGTTAGTTCCTTCGTGGGTGACTCTTCCGCAAATGTGGTGTTGAACGGGCAATTCAGGCGAACTCCGCTTCCCAAGCGATACGAAGCAGGACCCATCGGGCAGCAGGATTCTCAGGCACGGGATACGGAGCTAGGACACTGCCCAGAATGGCTATCCAGACAGGCCTACGGCACACTAAGCAAGGGGAGTGTGGTCACCGTCGTTTATTCTGCTGTTATTTGTCTTTTCGTTGTCATGCAAGGCTGAATTACGTTCTGGTTTTCGGTTGCTGGGTGGTCAGCCTTCTAGATCCCTTCCTTGCTCATCTCCGGGGACAATTCGTTGGCGATCCGTCCACCTCTTTTACGAAATCTAGTGCATATGGATCGGTTGCTGGACGACCTCATCTGACGGCAGCTTGGTCTGGCGATATAGGCCTGACCATAAAGAGGAAGTGCCCCCAGTGTCTCACCTGTTCTTGCACCGGCCATGTCTTTTCCTTGTCCTGATTGCGAGCAAGCATTCAAGAACACCGCAGCCCGCAGCCATCACCGCTGGAATTATCACACCAAAATCCATCCAATCACCGTGGGCGGCAAGGCATACTGTGTCGAAAGGAAGGGTGACAGGTTGGTTTGTCCTGTCGAGCAATGCGGGCGTTCTTATGCAAGCCGGGGGAAATTCACGAATCATGTCAAGTCGGCCCACGGAATCGCAAGAGAGCTGTCAATGTCATCACCTTCACCGATGGCTCCATCCCAACAAAGCAGTCTTCCAGAGGGTAGGGCGACTGAGGCATCTGAGCGAGAAGGTTGCGAGGCCCTGCCACCTACTGTGTCCAGTGTCGTATCTGGGGGTAGGCCGCGGGTCCCTCTTCACTCATCAGAAGATGGTGAGAAAATCTAGCGCGTCTGCTGACAGGACAAGTGAGTTCTGACCGGTGTCCTTCACAGCCTCCACTTGCCAAGGTAACACCACCGTGGTGGAATTAGAAGAGTCCGTCGCTGGTGGTTCAGGGTTTAGACAGGTGGGCGGTTAGTAGCTATGTGTGTTCAACTTGACGCAGAGCTAAGTACTGACTGTTCTCCATCTCTCAGGAAACCGGTTGGAGGGATCGCCTCCAGGTACACCTGGAGCACCCAGTGTGGGCCTTGAGCTTTTCTCAGATCCGCCGAACGTAGGTGAGAAAGCGTGACTACCTACAGAAGGATCAGCTGAAGGGTAACCACATCTTGGGTTTCCTCGCGCAGAGGGTCCCATCCACAGGTCTGAGGTAGAAGAGCCGCCTGTTGAGGGAGAGGAGAGCATAGGGGACAGGGGTAAGTCTACCGAGTACTTCTTTACCAGGTTGGGGCGTTGACCACAGCCCGAACAACAAAAGGAAAACAGAGGGTTATCAAACTTCTTCCCGAAGAGAACGACGTGAAACGTGGGGAGGTCCTCGATCGGCTCGGCTTGTGCCTTCATGCGAAGCTGTCAGTACTCATCTGCCGGCAATGTAAGATTGGCGTGTGCTCAGAAGCTGCATTGGGCCACGCGAAGAATCAGCACGGTGTTACCACGAGTAGAGAGGAAAGGAGGGTATTCAGGGCATACTGTGAGGAGCACAAGGTGTGCAAACGGCCAGAGCAAGCACCCATTCCCCTAGCAGGCGGGCCTCCGGTGAGAGGGATCGCGGCTCCAGTACCAGGATATAGTTGCAGGGCAGATCCGCTGAACTGCAGATACAGCGTTCGCGATTTCCAGACCCTTCTAAAGCATGCCAGATTGCGGCATGGCCAAGGACTGGCGCACAACACGGATCGTGAGGAAGTGATGGTCCAAACCATCTTCCAAGGAGTGGGCCGGCAGTATTTCGAGGTGGACGTGACGGTGGCTGTGGGGAGTGACCTTGACATGCGAGACTACCTCCGCCTCCAGTTTCTGCCCTCCGTGAAGGGTGACCCCATCCTTGCTGCGGGTTCCGACCGCGACCGCCCGCCGCTCCTGAAGATCACGATGTGGGACGAGTTTCACGAGGAGATTCGGAAGGATGGCGAGCAGAGAAGGGCGGCCTGGCGGATCAAACAGACACACTCCCCAACAGAGCATGGAGGAATCTTCAAATCCTTGGACAACGTCGTGAGGGAACACCACGATCGTGCGAAGAAGTTTTTGCAGGAAACACCCCACGCATTCACGGTTGCAAAGGTGTTGTTGAATGGCCTAGGGTTCTCGCCAGAGCAGTAAGTCCTTTTTACAGATGGTCGCTCGCACTAATACTTCCCCGAACGCAGGTCAAAATATTTCCGCTTTCTTTCTGGTGACAATGATGGTTACCTGGCATTTTTTGTGCAAATGATTAGGGGGATGGTGCGAAAGGAAAGGGGCCACGAATTCAAAATGCTGTTCATCTATACCGAGACTCAACAGGAGAAGTTGCGCTGTCTTGTAGAGCATTTGGTCAAGGACGCAACAGAGCAGTCGCAAGATAGCAGGGCGGAGGCGATTGTGGCGTACCAGACGTTTTGCTGGTCGCTCGTGTATGTCCCTGAATCAAAGAGACTAGGGGCCTGGGAAAATCCAATCCGGCGTTTCATTTGGCTCATGGCCCTGCGCGACGACGGGTCATTCATAGATGCGACCAGCCTCACACCGATGCTCGCAAAGCTCAAATATTTCTGTCGACTGGTGACGTTGTTTGAAGCTCTTGCTCGCAAGGAGCCGAGAGACGAGATGGAGGACACTGTTGAGTGAGTGGATTAGTTCTTCACGTGAGAGCGTTGCTGACTTCGGTGCCCCTGTATCCGTTAGTCGTGTTGGTCGGCTGCACGATCTGGTGCTGAAGCTGGGCACTCCTACAACCTTCAACATGGTGTGGGAGCTTCAACAAGTGGCCTCCGCACTAGCGTATTCCCAGGTGCAGGATCCAAAAGTTTTTGTCGACCCCAATCGTGCATGGATTTCCATTGGCACGGAGACACTGTATCTTGACCGCCTTCGCAGCGGAATGGCTAGGCTAATCCAGGAAGTAAAAGCTGCGTTTCTGTACCTCAGCCGACGAGATGATTGGCCCAACATGTCAGAGTTACACGTCGTCGACAACATGGGTAATATGGACAGGGGCTATTCCTTCCTAGAAGAAGCCCCGTTCGGTAATCAGAGACATGCCTTCTTCTTGTCGTCGGTTCAAAACTGGAAGCTTGGCTCACCCTCAGGAAATGACGATTGGCACTGGGACGAGGTAGCGATCAAGGACTTCCTTTTTCGTTCGGACAGGATGTGGGGAAATGTCATCTACGCACTTTTCGTCGGCACACAGCTGTCCACTCGTGTGAGGCAGTTCCTGCAATTTCAGCTGCGCAACGCAGACAGGTCTCGCAATCTAATCTTCCAGGGAAAAGAGGCCATGTTCCTGGGCAGATACGGCAAAGCCACTCACATGAAGGGAAGGGACAACTGCATTCCTGCGTTCTTAGCCGAGCCGCTTCGGGATCTTTTGCTGGTGCTGTTGGGAAGTGGACAGAGAGAGACACAGGCCATCCTTGCGGGGATCATTTACGGTGAAGAGTCCCGCGCATTGTACCGCACGTGAGCTTCATCGTGTCCGCCATTTTGGTTGAAAGTCTAACTTCCACAACTAACAGTTACCTTTGTGTCGAAAACGGCATTAGAATCACACCGGAGGCTTTCTACAACACTGTGAAAAGGCGCAATCAGGAACTTTTCCAATGCGCCTGGGGCGCAAGCGATTTTCGCCAAGGAATGATAACCCTCGGGCGGGAGTTCATTTCTCCTGACGAGACGTTTCCTACTTGTGCCGATGATCTCCTCGCCGAGGCTGCTGATCATTCCACTGAAGTGGATCTTGCCCACTATGCTGTTGTTCATGGCGCAGTGCCCCGTCTTTCCCATAGCAGCCTGGCCCAGCATCGCTGGTTAGCCAAAGAGTGGTCTAGCTTGCTGGGGTTGGGACCTCAGAAGCCTCCTGAGCTGGTGCGCACTAGGGGAACGATGACCCTGTCCCAGAAGCTTCTCGATGCACGGGAACTAGCAGCCCAGGTCTCCGACATAGTAGCAGATGCAATCATGAACAAGCTGGCTGCCGTTGGCCTAACCTCAGATAACATCGGGAAGCTTGCTACCTTAGGGGGATCGTCAACACCAGCTGCGGGTGAAGGCCTTCAGGAGGCTGGGGCACCCAATCACTTGGACGACACCATGGCTGGCTTAGAAATTCCGTCCACATCCTGGCCCAAGGATCCATTTCACCCTTCCGCATCCTACGACACCTCAGGCTCACCGACGCTGTTTTCTAGGCAGCGAAAGAGGGCCGCCATGCCCGAAGTTATCACTCCGGAGGAGGCAATGGTCTCACGGTCTCAGAAGAAGATGCGGCTCAACGAGGTCGGTTGCGAGAGAGAAGAGCTTCTGGAGAACGGCGAGGACCAGGTGGATTACTTCTCAGTATCCCGCTCTTCTCCCCAGGCTCCAAAGCTGCCCGGTTATACGGCCGAGAACGTTCTGATGGTGAACATTCAGCATCGTGATCAAGAGGAAGATGACTTGCTCCAGGAAAACATCAGAGGCGCCATTCGACAGCTGCTGCAGGACCCAACTGCGCGTGAGAAGAGCAAATCGCAGATGGAGGCCCTCCTCTTGGTCATGCGAAAGCGACAGGACGGTTTGATAACCATGCGGACAGGTGGAGGCAAAAGCATGTTGTGGGTCATACCTCCTCTGCTCGACCCGGAGGCGCGATTCGTTGTTGTTTGTCCTTTCACGGTGCTCCTGGACCAACAATGTGAGCTCGCGCAAAGGTACGGTCTTCAAGCAGTCAAGTACGGGGTCGGGGACATCCCTCGGGACGTTCAAATCCTCTTCGTTCAGGTTGAGCATGTCGGGTGTCGAAAATTTTGCAGGTGAACACCCCCTGACGTTTGTTATTCCAGCTAGGAGATATTGACCTGTTTTACAGCAAGTTGACAATGGAGGGTGGCCCGAAATTCACTGCTATGTTCATCGATGAACACCATGACATGCTCTCCTGTCCGCCAGATCGTGAGGCCAGTTGGAAAAGACTGGCATGCTGGGCATCCGACCAAGAAATGCCACTGTATCTGCTCTCTGCCACGGCCCCTCCACCACTACAACAAAAGCTGCTGGACCCGTATTGCATGACACCCCAGAACACAGCTTTTATTCGATCTCCCACAAACCGGAAGGAGATTGGACTGCACACTATTCCTATACGAGAGACAGGCCTTCGAAGCTTGGTTCATGCCCTTGCCCAAAGGCTGAAGGAGAGTGAAAGAATGCTCATATTTTTCAATTCATGTGAAGAAGCAGAGCAGTTTTCTGTGGAAAATCGGTGCCCTATCTTTCACAGCAAGCTTCCAAGAGCTGGCCATGGGAAGGAATTCAACATGCAACTCTGGGAAAATGGGGTCAGCAAGATGATGGCGTGCACTTCAGCATTCGGAGTGGGAGTTGACAAGCCCAATGTCCGATTCGTCGTTATACACTCACCGAAGTACAGCCTTATGTCAGTGTTGCAGGCTGCTGGGCGAGCTGGTAGGGAGGGAACAGAGTCCCATGTGTTCTTAACCACCACCGGAAAAGCTGGCCTGTCCTCCCCAAGCCGTTGCGCAGAAGTTGACACACGTTGGCAGCTGGAGCAACTACTATACGGTGACAGGTGCAAGGTCTATCAGGCGATGGAGTACATGGATGGGAAAACCCTGGCAAAGGAGTGCAGACAGATACCCAACCAGGTGCACTGTGATGTTTGCTTGCCAGATGGAGAGGTTCACAAGTTTGCACAGTTGGCAGCAAAGGGGCTGGCTGAAGAATGAGCTTTAAGTATGAGAGCGGTTAGTAACACTCCAGAAGTGTCGTTGATCATGTTAATGGGCGAACATGATATTGAAGCGTGACTCAGCGTATGAAGCATCGAGTGCTGCAAACAAGGTATACTCCATGATGGTCCGGAGACGGTGACTCTCTTTGGGTGTAGTTCGAGGTTCCGAGGTTTGTTTTCTACCACGTCATCTGTGACATTCTGGAGCGGGACGGCCGCCTCACGGAGGCTGTCGAGTATTTCCAACAAATGCAGAACGAGCTCCCAGAGCATGCGGGTGTGCGTGATGAGTCTGTGGAATGGGAACTCGGTGGTTGGTTGCAGCTGCAAACACCCATAGCCCTTGATACCCTGACATTGAGTATCAGACTTCAAAGCGCGCTGTATGAAGGCATTAGAAAGGAACGGAGATATCGCCATGGACTCTGCGTCATATGAAAACGCCATTGGCCATTACTCTACAGCACTGTTCCTCGAGCCCTTATCGGCAGTCCTGTTGACCAAGCAAAGCAAGGCACGAGATGGATCGTTGCAGGATGCTAACGCGGTACGTGCAACCTAATTTACATGAGAGTAAATAATCAATATGCACCTGGACGATCAAACGCCATCACCAATCGAAGATGGAAAGATGGGCGGGTTGGTGACGGAACTGCGGACATCCTCGAAAACGGTTGACTCGGTCAGAATGCTCTACGATCGAGTCGTCGTTCTCCCGTCCGCATGTCCCGTCAGCCACCACTTGAGCTTGTCTTGCATCATGTTTTCGTTGAGGGGTCGGTTGGTCCCAAGCAGGGACCTCCCCCCCCAACGTGTTTATCACACATCTGTCTTTGGGATGGTCGAGACCAAGACAATGGAGGACTTGTCTAGGCTGGACAATCTGGTGCTCGTACATCCGTGGCTCCAGTGCCTTCTTGATCCTGCCCTTCCATTTGAGGATGATGCAGAACGGTTCACCCCAGTCGACAAGGACAGCAGGGATGGCGATCCAGATTTACCGTTCACCAATCCGCTCCCCCCCTCACCATATACCGCCGCACCTTCACACCATACCCCACGGCCCGACAAGCTTACCAGAGCATTGCGTCGTCTCGCGCGTCTCAGACAACCTTTTGGCGCGCTGCTGCTCGTTCCGCTGTCCCATGATGAATACAAGCGTGTTGCCCCGGACCATCTTATCGTCGTGCAATTACTCAAGGGCATTTCGCCGCGCTATTTAGCACAGAAGATACAGACGCTAGATATCTTGTAGTTGTTTCGCATTGTGTCATGTACCACATACGATCCCTTTGTTTTACCCTGTGCCGGGTGGTGCGCCTATGGCCTGGAGGACAAGGTCACTAAAAGCTGTCATTCCTGAATTTACAGTAACTCATCCCCGCCCAACACGGCCGACCCGTCCATGTTGCTTGCCTACTGAAGAGGGGATGACTGGACCAGTTCCAATCCAATCCATCCTCTGGCGCTCAGCGTCTCTTGCAAGAGGCGCTCGACAAGCAGCGCAAGGAGGCTTACCCATCTTCCATACCCTCTTCTCACGTCGCTGCACTAGCCATGAATTCCAACAGAGGTGGGTTGGATGGAGCGAATGACGGATCGTCCATCCCAAGGAGTGCGTCGGGCACATGATCATGATCACGAATCGAGCACGGAAAGTAATAACCTTGAGCGATTGAGTACAGAAACAAATAAAAGGTGGTGTGCCTGGGACTGTGATTTAAGCAAGTTGCAGGAATGAACGCACCGCTTGGCAAGCGGGTTAAAATAAAAGGACGATATGTGGTAGATTACACAATGTGGAACAACTACAGGATATCTAGCGTCAATTCTGCGCTACTAGAGAGCGCAGTGAAACGTCCTTAAGTAATTGCACAAAGATAGGATGATCAGAGGCAACATGCTTGTATTCATTGTGAGATAAAGGAATAAGCAGCAGCATGCCAAAAGGCTGTCTGAGATGCGTGAAAAGCCGTAACACTCTGGTAAGCTTTGTTCAGCTGTGGGGCATGGTGTGAAGATGAAGTGGTATGTGATAAGGGAGGACGCAGATTGGTGAATGGTGCATCTGCATCAACTGGAGACCCCTCGACATCATCCTCAAATTGAACTGGCAAGCATGGTGAGCATGGTTGGGAGACGTTTGACAGGGAGGGTGTGTATGTACAGTGCAAGTTTCTCAGTATTTCTTTGTTGATGAGGATAAACTGGCCATAGTGCCTTCTTTGTGCTCTGGGGTTCTGATCTTTGTTCAGAATCTTGATGGTCATCGTGTCGGACGAAATGGATGCAATTCAATGCATTTGAATTCTGACACAATCGTTTGTTTGCAGGCGTCGATGAATATATACCAGATGCATCCACTAAAGGAATTGCTAGGTTCCTTTGGGTGCAGAGACAACAGCACAAGGGTGATCCCAGTGAGGGAGAGTACTCACTTGCTGTAGATGACTTGCAAGCTATGTAGTTGCTTAGAAGTTATTCACGTCATGATATGAAGTAAAGAACTTAGATTATGGGGTCTGAAGGAGCCGGGTTTAAATACAGTACAACTATATTTGTATGTATTGTAGAAATATCCATAAAGAATGGAGGGCTGTGTAATGCACAGCAGTGTGCAGCAATAGGCAGCCAATGGCAGATAATGCACAAGGTATGGTGCAATATGCCATGAGAATGGTGCGATGTTTCACCATAATGATATAATATGACGTCATCATAAAGATAAGAGATAAGGATGTCATTACTGGTCTAGAACAATGATGTCATGGGTCTAGATGAATTAGTAATCATGAAGAGCGACTCAGACAAGTTAAGATTTAGCTAACGGAATCTAAATATTTCAATACTCCACCTCGCTATTCATGATGGAAGAGATGAATATGGCATAAGAGAAAGCTTCTTATGGTTTTTCTCAAACCGTTGCCATGTCAGATTCTTCGTAAAGATATCTGCAACTTGTTCATCAGTGGGAATATAGAAAAGTTTGATTTTCCCATCTGTAACATATTCTCGGATATAGTGTTCCAGAATTTCTATGTGTTTTGAATGACCTTCTTGCGCTGGATTAGCAGCAAGGAACATGGCACCTTGGTTGTCACAGAGCAGAGGAATGGTTTTGAGGTTAAACCTCAATTCGAAAAGAAGGATCTGAATCCAAGAAAGCTGTTTCGCAGCTTCTGTTATTCCGATGTATTCTGCCTCTGTTGAAGACAAGGTTATCTTCCGTTGTCATCTGGAAAGCCAAGAGACTATTCCATTGCCAATGAACATCGCATAGCCAGAGGTAGATCAATGAGTTTCGTGATCTCCAGCCCAATTTGTATCAGAATATGCCATAATGCCGGATCAAGAAGATCCATCATAGGTAATGCAGAGATTCTTGGTATCAATCAGATACCGCACTATATAGAGTGCTTTTTGCAAATGTTCATCCAATGGATTTGCCGAGAACTGTGACATCTTGATAACAGCAAAGGCAATGTTTGGGTGAGTTCCCAGCATAATATATAGCAGTGATCTGATCACTGATTGATAACGACTGCAGAGTTGGGAGGAGGTTTCTGTGATGAGTGGAGTGGGGTTGTACCCAGAAGGAAGTGGGGTACGAGCTACTTTGGCATTTTCAAGTCTGAAGCAACTAATAACTTTTTTGGCATAAGCAATTTGGTCCAGTTTCAGAGTTCGTTTAGAACAGTTGCGCGTTATATGCATGCCAAGATATTCAGTAGCAGCTCCAAGATCATGGCTTTCCCATTTGCTCATAAATTCTTTCTTCTTCCTCAAAAGATAGGAGTGGTTGGAGCCAAGGAATAAAGCATCGTCAACATAAATGACTAAAATGATAATATCCTGACCGTTAAAATGAACATAGACACCAGGATCTCCATGTGTCCTTATAAATCTCATAGCTAAAAGGGACTTATGAAGCACCTTGTTCCATTGTAGGGTGGCTTGTTTTAAGCCATAGATTGCCCTAAGCAAACGACAAACTTTCTTCTCCATGCCGGGTTGTACAAAACCTTCAGGCTGTTCCATATAAATTTCTTCATCAAGTTCTCCAAATAGGAAAGCAGTCTTGACATCTAGCACTTCAATTTTCCAATCTTCAAGCACTGCAATTGATAGAAGAAGTTGAACAGTCTTGAATCTTGCAACTGGTAAAAAGGTTTCTTCAAAATCTATCCTGTAGACTTGTGTAAAGCCTTTTGCTATGAAGTGAGCCTTGGTACGGCCATTGTTTTTTGACAACATATACCCATCTCCCTTTGACAGGTTTTCATCCAGGTGGAAGGTCAACCAATTCCCATACTTTGCGCTCTTTAAGCGACTTAATTTCTTCTTCTATAGCGATCCTCCATTTGATCTGATCTTCTTTCGAAAGTTTCAGAATGTCTTTATAGTGCGATGGTGTTGCAGTCATGGATACCACAGAGGCCATTAAAGAGCCAAAGAAGTGTGCACTATATAATGAACTGAGATCTTCCTCATTGGTGGGAAGAGATGTTTGAACTTCTTATTCAATCTCCACTGGAGGTCTAGCTCCATATGCATTATCAGGAAGAATGTGTGGGTTGCAAATATGAGTACTGCGACGAGGTTCATCATCTGGTATTGGTTCAGGAGGAGTAGAAGAAGGAGATTGAGGAGGCTGTTGATTTCCTCGAGGGGGAAATTGTTGATTGGGATCATGACCATCCATAGGTGAAAAAAGGTAGTGACGAGTGACTGGAATATAATCAACTGAATTAGGGTCTTTATTCTTGTCGTGATCCTGGTCTGAAAGGTTGTTGGGAATAGAAATCTCGGCAGGTTTGTCTTCTGTCTTTCCAGAACAATAGGGGAACACAAGTTCATCGAATGTGGCAGTCGAAGAAACAATTTATATGGTCATCCTAGAATTAAAATACAAAATTAAAACTTCCAATTTGTTAGAAATGTATACCACCCTATAGAGCCCATTGACGCGATCATTTTGATCTCCTGGTCAAGGAAATCAGCAGTCTGGATGTGGAGATAAAAATCAAACAAGGTTGTTAATGACATGTCTGTAAAATTATTGCAAAGGTGATTCCTTTGGGACACTGGAATGTCTTCAATGAATTCAGAGGGTTAAAACACCCCTAGGTAAAATGCTGGAATGGGTGTGGGATGTTTTCTGGATGTGCTATATCATAATTTTGTATGAAGAAGGTAGTGTTATTCGCTTGGATGATTTTATTGAGCTTAGTGGTTGTTATCATTGTGTTCAGAGGGTTGGAAAATGGTAGGAATAGGCTCATTTCTCTTTTCAGCTAGTGTTCCTGAGGCTACAAAAATCAATCTTTGCTGAGAGGGAGGAGGCAAGGTGGCATCATCATGTGAAATCAGATACCATGGACCTCTGACATTATTCCAATCGTATTCCAGGCATGAAATGTCAATGGGAGGAGGATTTCAACCCACCCTAGTGTGATATACAGAGTATCTATATATAGCAAGAGACCAGAGGAGTATTGTTTGCTCAAATGATTTTATTGAGCTTAGTGGTTGTTACCATTGTGTTCAGAGGGTTGGAAAATGGTAGGAACAGGCTCATTTCTCTTTTCAGCTAGTGTTTCTGAGGCTACAAAAATCAATCTTTGCTGGGGGGGATGGAGGCAAGGTGGCATCATCATGTGAAATCAGATATCATGGACCTCTGATGTTGTTCCAATGGTATTCCAGGCATGACATGCCAATGGGAGGAGGATCTCAATCCACCCTAGTGTAATATGCAGAGTATCTATATATAGCAAGAGACCAGAGGAGTATTGTTTGCTCAAATGATTTTATTGGGCTTGATGGATGAAGCATTGTTTGCTCAATGATTGATCAATTTTCCTGGACTTGGTGGTTGTTACCACTGTGTTTATAGCATGTCCAAATGGTAGGCACATGCTCATTCCTGTTTTCAGCTAGTGTTCCTAAGACTACAAAAATCAATCTTTGGAGAGTGAGTGGAAGGTAAGGTAACCTCTGCAGCTCACCCTACTAGGCCACCCTCTACTCTTTCTCCTGACTTCACTGTCCCTTCCCAACTCAGGCTCCAGGACTTAGATTAGCAGGTGGACATTGAAGGAATGACAAAGTGTAATTATCCAATGGTTGACTTTTGCACTGCATGTAACATGGGAAGTTGAAATGGTGGACACTAGGTGGTTTTTCCTATATTGGGGCCAGTGCAAACTTTTTACAACCAAGTGAAAAGGCAAGCACAAAAGTGGTGGAGATGGATATATTGTTTGAATCATACTACATCTCTGTGTTTACTCTGGTACTCATTCATTCATTCATTCATTTAGACATCATCTATGTTACCATAGATTCCATCCAGTGTTCACTGCTTATCAACACGAACAGTTGACAAACAGATATAAAGACTCAGTTAGAATTCAAGTAGCTATGCATACAAAACAAAATCAATAAAAAAAACCTTGTACAGCCAATTTTTTTTCATTCATTCATGCATTTAATCTGCTGCTAGTTTTCATTTGTTTTCACCAGACTCCTCTATCCACAAACCACACTCATATCATTCTGCTCTTCAATCCATACTGTCTTCATCATCATCACTGTCACAGTTCTCCTCCTCCTCTTCCTCCTCCTCTTCCTCCTCCTCCTCCTCCTCCTCCTCCTTCTCCTCCTCCTCCTCCTCCTCCCCCTCCTCATTGTCACCATTGTGAAGAGAAGGACTTACACATCCTCTGATTAACTGTCTCAGTGGTTGATCAAGTTCATCCTCCTCCTCGGGAGTCAAATCCCGGAGTTCAGCAGGCTTGAAACTCTTGAATGCCATTTTGACTTTTTGAGGAGGTTTTCTCTTGTTTTTTGATACAGTAGCGAGTCTACGGAGCCTGTTATGTTGCATTTTCCTGTCTGTCTCCACTGTCTTACTGGCCAGACCATCCAAACTGCTTGTTCACCACAAAACCTCTTCAAACACCTTTCTTGACTTTAGTTGATGGTGAACCACATGTTTATGAGGCCTTGGTCCTTGCTTCAATTCTTTGCTTAGTCCTTCCACCTTATAAAACCTAGGGTTTGTGTGGAACACAAAGCTGTTTGCCTTGATGTGCCATACAAATCCCTTGCTTTTTCGTGTTGCTCTTTGGCTTGCAGGAAGACTGTAAAGATGTGAAAATATAGTTGCTAGTCCATCCTCCAAATAAAACCTTTCTTCTTCTGTACGTTCCTTCAGCAGTTTGTGATAGGCTGTGATATATCCTGCATCCTGCCAAAATGACAGCCACTGCGATCCTGTATTGGATGCTGCTTGCTGGGGGGGAAAATATATGTCTTTGCGACTCACAAAAGACATGGAACGTGGTCCCTGACGATCATGTGCAATCCCATCTTCTGTCTCCAAACCTGTGTTGCAAGCCTCAAAAACAGTGTGAAACAGGATTTGATCAATGCTGGATATGGTCCAACATTTCATCGCATCAGACAAGGATGTTGGTGTGGATTCAATTCCTTTCAATGCAGTGTTGTTCACCATCAACCATATCTGTGTGGTAAACTGGCAAAAGAGACGAGCCAAGATCACAGGCTGGTGTTGCAACTGGCCAGGCATGCTCCACTCTTTCAACATTAGGAAGGGGTTGGCTGAAATAACTTTCTTGAGATGGCTCCAAGTGGAATTGGGTCCAATGGGAAACATAGCTGTTTGATCAAAACCATCCAAGATGGTGGGTCATTGTGAGGCAATGGCTCTGTCCCGTTGAGCTTTCGCATTCAATCCCATTGAAGCAAGAACTCGAAAGTCGTCACTTTCTCGGATGCTGTCGAGGCAAGGCTGTAGGTTCAGCTCTAGCTCCTGTAGAAAAAACATGTTGGCCTGTTCCATAACATGACGATACTCAAGGAAGGCCAAGGACTCCCTGACATGAAACTCATACACGATGGATGTGGAAATGGTGGATCGCAGCATATGGTTTAGGATGCCAGTGAGAGTACCAAGATTGGGGGGATTGAGTCTTTTCAGCTGGATCTGAGTTCTTTGGATTTCTTCCATCCTCCTGGAGAGAAAGTCAAACCAGACATCAGAAGACAGCCAAATGACTGGTTTTGAGGCCATATATTGCCTGGCCTGAAAGGATGCTCAGCTGAAATGAAAGCATATAGAATGTGGCCTCTGACCTTTGGTAAAATCTCCCTCAGCAGGACTTGAGCAGCCTGCCCACTGACCCTGTATTCGTCCCTCACTCCAAATGTCTTGTTTTTGGCTTTGCATAGGATTTTGATGGTACCTGAACATTCTTTGTGATAGGTGGAAGTCAGGTTATAGGCATCACTGTCTGTAGCAAAGGTGGGCTTGTTGTTGTTGGGTCAAACTGCCTCATAATAGATGTTGTAGGTGTTTCGAAAAGCAATATGAGTTTGGAGAGCATGATCCTCAGGCATCTCTGCTTGCAGAGCTCCATACCTGTAGAGCATACAGTGATGATGAACAGTTCCCAAGTTGAACCCAGCAGCTGCATAAGATTCCTCCAGAGCATCAAGTCTCCAGAGGCCAATCATAGGATCTTTGGATCTGGGAGTGAAGGATATTCCGACATCGACCCAGCTCTCCATGATTTCGGTCCAGCATGTAATCCCAACTTAGACATGACAGGTTGTGCCTGAGAGCCACCTTTGGAGAGATATACTCTCCTCCTTGACCATCCTTTGTTAATAGTTTGATGCCCTTGCCCTTCACCACAAAGAAAAAGGAGCCATACATGGAGTGATCTTCCTCTTCTGTAATGAGCTCCTCCATGATGTCCTGGATTTCAAGAAATGCATGATTGGAGAGGGGAATCATCTTTGGACTCCGTGAAGAGCCTTTCTGTTTATATCGACCCTCTTTCAAGGTCTGTGACATGTATGGCGTCCAACCTTCATTGGTCTCAAGTTGTTGATCAATAGCAGGAAGGAAAATTTCCTCCCAGAAGGGATCCAGAATATCCTTTGGCATCATGTTCATCCGTCTTCCCGTTGAAGAACTGCGATGAATCATTCTAGGAAAGAAAATATAGATGCTTAGGACATGGCTAGTGGAAGAGGCCAGCCTTCCAATTGGAGTATGTGGTATGGCATTGAGAGGGAACTTCTTTGATATCCACTCAGTACGAGGTCCAAGAGCATGCTGATCTTCCTCTGACTGAGGAACAAGGATGTCAACATAGACATGGTTGTGCCTTGGAATTCCAGGCTTGCTGTCATGGATGGGAGTCAAGTACACTCCAATGCTGTTCCTGCATACAAGCCTTTTTGTGGTCCAAATGATGCTGTCTATGTCGACGGAAATCTCGATGTCATCTTCAGCAAAGTCAATCTTGTCTTTCTTAAGATCGACATGTAGATATTTCTCTTCTTCACCAAAGATGGGGATGCGACCACGGACAAAGATATTATGACCATGAGGACATTGTTGATTGATTCCAGGAGAATTCCCTGCATAGCTCAGCATTTCCGTTGTACTCATAGGCATGAACTGTCAAGTGATGTTCCATGTGAGCCAGGACTGAAAAACTAGTCATTCATGCTACCAAGCCTACCTGGTCATTCATTGGGGCATGGTCCTCCTGAACCATTTTTTCTATAGTCATGACATGGTCCATGATTCAGATGGGCTGAGCCAGATAAAACATCTGAAAGGATTGAGTCAGAAGGTGGTAGCCATGGTCTATGAAATGATCACCATTTGTAAGCAACTATCAAGCTAACCACATCCATATGAGATAATAGGAAATATATGAGATGCTCATCATTTGCAAGCAACTTTCAAGCTGAACACAGCCACAATAATATAATTGACCCAAAAAGAAATATACATGAGATGGTTATCATTTGATTCAAAAGAGAAATAACATGAGATGATTACTATTTGAAAATGACTATTAAGCTAAATATAGTCATGATAATATAATTGATCCAAATAGGAAATTATAGCAACCATTTAGCTGAATACAGTCATGATCATATCACTGACCTAAAAAGGAAATCACATAACATAGGAGTGTTCTGTTGCCTAGGAAGGGTTTCAGAGTTAGGGTTCCATAGATCTGAGCTTGGGGTTTTTCTGACATCATTGGCCCAAAAAGAAAATCACTTGAGATGATTACTATTAGAATGTGACCATTCAACTAAATACAGCCATGACGACATTATCAACTAAAAAAGGAAATCATATGAGATGATTACCATTGGAAAGTAGCCATTCAGCTGAATATAGTTATAACAATATTATCACTTCAAAAAGGAAATCACATAAGATGGTTACCATTAGAAAGCAACTTTGCAGCTAAACACAGCCATGATGACATCATTGATCAAACAAGAAAATCACATGAAATGATTAGCATTAAAAAGCAACTGTTCAGCTAAATATAACCATTGATAACATGATTAATCCAAAAAAGAAATCACATGAGATGGTCACCATATTGGAAAGCAACCATATACAGTAGTTAAATACAGCCATGATGACATTATTGATTAAAAAAGGAAATCATATGACATGGTTACTATTGAAAAGTGACTGTTCAGCTGAAATCAGCCATGATGACATTATTAACCCAAAAAAGAAATCACATGAGATGATTATATAATTGCTGCTCAAGGGAGATTTCAATGTTAGGATATTTTTTTTAGACCTCAATTGAGGTTTCTCCTTGGCAGTCAGAATTGGGGTCTCATAAACCTATTCTCAGGGTTTTTAGGTTAATGATATCATTGATTCAAAAAGGAAATCATATGAAATAATCACCATTGAAAACCAACCATTCAACTGAATATAGCCATGGTGATATCATTGACTCAAAAAGGAAATTATATGAAATAATTATTGTTGCAAAGCAATTGTTTACCTAAATACAACCATAATAATATCATTAATTCAAAAGAGAAATTACATGAGATGATTACTGTTGAAAAGCAGTCATTTAACTGAACATAGCCACAATGACATCATTGATCCAAAAAAGAAATCATATGAAATGATCACTATTAGAAAACAACCATTTCGCTGAAATCATGTAAGATAATTAATGTTAGAAAGTAGCCATTTAACTGAACACAGCCATAATGATATTATTGGCCCAAAAAGGAAATCACATGACATGGTTACTATTGAAAAGTGACCATTCAACTGAATACAACCATAATAATATCATAGATCCAAAAAGAAAATCACATGACATGATCACCATTAGAAAGCAACCATTTAGTTAAATACAGCCTTGATGACATCATTGACCCAAAAAGGAAACCACATGAAATAATTACCATTGGAAAGCATCCTCTCCCCTTTCTCCCATCGAGGAAGAGATCATCAGAGCCATTGAATATACCAGCTGACACTTGCATCCAATTCAATGCCTATTGGACTGGAGGAGACAGTTTCTCTCCCCTTCCTTCTACCCATTCATGAGATACAATGAAGCCTGCTTTTTCTATCAATGACTAGGATATATTCGTCTCAACTATCCTGTTTATCAATGTTTCTCCTGCCTTTGTCAGCACTTTGGCCATCTACTCTGAAATTGTCCCCTTTGTCAACCCACTCCTCCATCCTCTCATGGCTCCTCTCATGGCTCCTCTCAAAAATTGCATTTCTTGACCTCCTTTCACAGGTCTCGTTGTATTCTCTTGATTTCTTACCTTTATTGTTGTTCTTTCTCCCCTGACTATAACAACTATGACGACTACTTTGATAATACATGGCTAACATGACTGGCTCCCCCTGTGGAGGGTACATTGATCTTAAAGGAATATCTTTGTTGTGGACTTGATTCTAAAATGGGAGTAATATTACAATTCTTCCTTTTTCCTTGCTGAAACTTCTTTCTTCTTGTATAATGTTCTATCATGTTCTTCTGTGTTCAGTTATGTTCCTTGCTTATCTCACTTCTCTTGTCTTGTTGTCGTCTTTCCCTTATCTTTGTCTTATATTTACACTTCTTGAATTTTCCGAAACCTTTTATAAATTTCCATTCGCTCTGTCATCTTATCTCTTGAATAGTATATAAACTCAATGTCCATACCATGTATCCCTAAGTTAGACCTTTTTAGAAATACATCTACCTTTACCTTCTTGAACCACTCTCCAAGTCTTTGTCCTACTTTTGAGTGAATACTTATCTTGAAACTTTCAACTAGTCCTAACAAAGAATTAAACTCTTGACTCTATGAAAGATTAAGGCTACGTTTGGCCCTACCTGGACTAACTGTAACAAGAATGAGATAATATTAGATCATTTGTTGTTGTATGTGGAAAATGTTAAGTTTAACAAATATAGGAGTATAGGAATATATTAATCATACACTACCCCCCTTCTAGAGATCAACTTCCAGGCAATTCAAGAGTGGTGACCTGCATTCAGTATAATTCATATAGAGATTAAATAATTTCTCAAATTAAGCAAAGGTTATAGACAATTTTCATGGGGTGTTTGAATGAAGGATGTGGAATTCACAGTAAAAAGGTTGCTAGGTCTCTTTTGGTGCAGAGACAATAGCAAAAGGGTAAATTCAGTGAGGGAGAATACTCATTTGCTATAGTACACTTGCAAACTAGTTGCTAGAAGTTATTCACAATGTGATATGAAGTAAAGAACTTAGATTGTGGGCTCTGAAGGAGCTGGGTTTAAATACAATATAGCAATGTTTGTATGTATTGTAAAAATATCCATAAAAGATAAAGGGCTGAGTAATGTGCAGCAGTTCACAGTAATAAGCAGCCAATGGCAGAAGATATGCAAGGTATGGTACAATATACCAAGAGAATAGTGTGCTTACCACACCATCATGATGTCATCAGAAAAGAAGAATAAGTATGATGTCACCAGTTTAGAACAATGATATTATGAGTCTAAAATGAATTAATAATCATGAAGAGCGATCCAGATACAGACAAGATTCAGATAAAAGAATCTAAATATTTCAACACTCCACCTCGTTATTCACGATGGAAGAGATAAGAATGGTAGAAGGGAAAGTTTCTTGTGATTCTTCTCAAATTGTTGTCATGTCAGATTTTTAGTAAAGATATCTGCAACTTGCTTGTTGGTGGGGATGTGGGGGGGTTTAATTTTCTCATCTGCAACACATTCTTAAATATAGTGTTTCGGAATTTCAATGTGTTTTGAACAATCTTCTTGTGCTGGATTAGCAACAAGAAACATGGCACCTTGATTGTCATAGAGTAGTGAAATGGTTTCAAGATTGAATTTCAATTCAGAAAGGAGTATTCAAATCCAAGAGAGCTGTTTTGCAGCTTTTGTCATTCCAACACATCCTGCTTCTGTGAAAGACAAGGTTATCTTTTGTTATCATTTGGAAAGCCAAGAGATTATTCCATTGGTAATGAACATTGCATATCCAGATGTGGATCATCAAGTTTCATGATCTCATACCCAATCTATATCAAAATATGTCATAATGCCAGATTGAGAAGATTTGTCATGGGTAATGCAGAGATTTTTGATACCAATAAGGTACTACACTATATATAGTACTTTTTACAAATGTTCATCTAAAGAATTAGCAGAGAATTGTGACATCTTAATAACAACAAAGGCAATCTCTGGGCAAGTTCCCATTATGATATACAGTAGTAATCCTATCATTGACTGATATTGACTACAAAGTTGAGAGGAGGTTTCAGTGATGAGGGGAGCTGGATTGTATCCAGAAGGAAGAGAGATATGAGCTACTTTGATATTGGCAAGTTTGAAGCAACCTATGTATAACCTTCTTAGCATAAGCAACTTGGTCTAGCTTTAATGTTCACTTAAAACAGTGGCGGATAATTCAGATGCCAAGATATTCTGTGGCAGCTCCTAGATCATGACTTTCCCATTTATCCATAAATTGTTTCTTCTTTTTCATCAGATAGGAACAGTTAAAGCCAAGAAAAAGAGCATCATCAATGTAAATGACTAAAATGATTATGTCCTGACTGTGAAAATGAACATAAACACCAGGATCTCCATGTGTCCTAATAAAACCCATAGCTAGCAAGGATTTGTATGGTATCTTGTTCCATTGTAGGGCAGCTTGTTTCAAGCCATAGATTGTCCTTAGCAAGTGACAAACTTTCTTCTCCATGCCGGATTGTACAAAACCTTCAGGCTATTCCATATATATTTCTTTGTCAAGTTCTTCAAATAGGAAAGCTATCTTGATATCTAGCATTTCAGTTTTCCAATCTTTAAGTGCTGCAATAGAAAGAAAAAGTTGAACAGTCTTAAATCTCTTGCAACTGGTGAAAAGATTTCTTTAAAATCTATCCCATAGACTTGTATAAAGCCTTTGGCAACAAAGTAAGGCCATCGCTTTTGACAACATATACCCATCTCCCTTTGACATATTTTCATCCAGGTGGAAGGTCAACCAATTCCCATACTTTCGGCTTTTCAAGTGATTTGATCTCTTCTTTCATAGCAATCCTTCATTTTGATTGATCTTCTTTTGGAAGTTTGAAAACATTCTTGTAGTGTAATAAAGTAGCAGCAATAAATATTCCAGAGTTTATAAGAGAGCCAAAGAATTGAGCACTATATAAAGTTTCAAGATCATCATTCTCATTAGTGTGATTAGATGATTGAATATCTTGTTCAATTTCCACAGAAGATCTAGCTCTATATACATTATCAGGAATGATATGTGGATCATGGATACAAGTACTATAATGAGATTGAGGAGGCTGTTGATCTCCTCATGGAGGAAATTGTTGATTGGAATCATGACCATCCATAGATGGAAAGAGATAATGATAAGTAACTGGAATATAGTCAGCTGAAACAGAATCTTTGTTCTTATCTTGATCCTGGTCCAAAACCTTGTCTGGAATAGAAATATTGGCAGGTTTGTCTTCTGACTTTCTGGAACAATAGGAAAACACAAGTTCATTGAAAGTGGTAGTAGAAGAAACAATAACTATTCTTCTTTTAGGAGATCAAAAGTGGTGTTCTTTTGTCCCTTTCTCATATCCTATGAAGATGGCTTCTTTTGTCTTAGCAGATAATTTATTTGCTCAATCTTCCTTTGGAATGAAAATATAGGCACAACATCCAAATACCTTGAAATAGGAAATATCTGGTTTACTACTATTCCATTTGGATATGGAAGTAGATTAATCAAGACGATGTATAGGCTGTCTGTTATAAATGTGTAGAGCAGTTTCGACAGCATCTTGCCAGAATGAAGGTGGCAAACAGGCATGTTGGTGTATAGCCTCAGATTTTTCAAGAATTGTACAATTAAAATGTTCAGCATGACCATTTTGTTAAGGGGTATATAGTACAGAGATTTGATGCTTTATATCCTTGAATGAGAGGAATGTTCAAAGAGAATAATTAATATATTCTCCCCCATGGTTCAAATATATAGAGCAGAAATGAAAACCAGTCTGGTTTTCTGCCCAGGCAACCACTAACCCTAAAGTGTTTTCTAACTCTAAGGTACATGGCTTTATAGCTTGGGGATCCCCAGGACTTGCACTGTGACCAATAGAGTAATACATGCCAAGAAAAGAGAAATGAAATGAAAAAACAATAAATGGATCAAAACTCTAAGTGATAGAAGTTAGTTCTAAGAAGGGAAGCTATTGGATCCAAAAGGCCTGATCAGTCTTCAGCAGTACAAAAGACATATGTAAGAGATCAAAAGGAATAGGGAAAGTTGATAGAATTGAAAAGGACAAACTGATGTAATAAACTTATAAGTAGAAGTTCATGTTGACCACACTAGACCAATGTATCTGGACTATTAGTTCATGTACCAGTCTTTGATGGAAGCATTCAGTCTATGTAAAGAAGGTCCAGAGAATGGTATCAAAGCAAGAGAAAGATAATAGAATGTGTTCAGGAAGGAGGATACAACTGTAGAAATGCACCAGTCTCTACAACACAGTATTGGAGTGACCTCCTGGTAATATTTAGTAGTGGACGGTATCTAATCTTATCATGCCTATATAAAAAGTAAGTTCACCTTCACAGAAATATTTTTATGTGTCATTCATTTCACTTAAAGCCTAAATTATTGTAACATGCTGTAGGTAATATACAACTATTCTGTGATATAATTGACATGTCCTTGTAGATGGCTTTCAAAAATGGACAACTGATGGGCAAGAGAAGTTCCTACAGCCTTGGTATGAGAAGTACAAAGCAGTCAAACAAATGAAACAAAAGCAATATTCTCTTTTTTTGGCCAACCTCTTTGAAACCTGGTTTTAACAATTTCCTGAAACTGTCACACTCTTCAGTGAAAACCGTGGTGTACCACTCTCCAAGGCTCAGCAAGCACAACTTGCAGCTGTGGTCTGAAACAACCCTAGAGTGACAGCTCCCTTAGGTTGTCAAAAATACTTGAACTGAGGGTAAATAAGAGATGAGGCTTGTCAGGCCAAAGAGAGTCCTTCTTATAGTGCTTTAGGGGAAAACACCAAGAGAACTAGACTGGAGTTCTCTGGTGGCAGCATTGAGCCTTAAATACCTATTAGAGGTATGTACATATTGTGGCTGTACAGTATCTAACAATCCAGGAACAAAAGGGGAAAAGGGCATAGGGCAAAATGGAAGTGAAACACATGAGGTCAACATGCAGTGTGGCAAAATGGAAGAGAAGCAAAACATATGTGAAACATGTATGTCAAAGAATAGAAAAGAAGCATGATCAAACGCTTCTGTGAAGAGGTAAAACATAGGATGTGAAACAGAGAAGATGAGATGTCTTGTGCATGAAAGGGAAGAGGTGAGGTGAGACAACTATGATATACAAGATAGGGGAATAATAAGATTGTCTGTTGTTGAGTGTAGAAAACATTAAGTCCAACGAACATAGGGGTATAGGAATATACTGATTGTGACATGATCAATGAATGTAAAGAGGTGAGGATCTGCTGAAATTTCAGACAGCCAAAATAACTTGCCATAAGTTAGAAATTGAAAAATACGTTCAAGAACTGTCTAGAAAATACAAAAGCCAGGCGTCAAAGCAGAGGAAGCACTCATAATGTTTTCAAGACTATACTTGCGAGTGTTGGGGAAGGAGAGAAGCACGAATATAACTCCTAGGAGACAGAAGCTTACTCAAAGATGTCCTATGATACATGGTTGAAAGACATCATTGCACAGAAGCTTGGAGTCATGAGTTTTGAACATGAAAAATTAAATATCCAAAAAACAAAGAGGAGATGTGTGTACTCTATGTAGCAGAGCTAGAAGATGTCAAACAACAAGTTCGCACCTTCATAAAGATGACAAAGGATGGAAAGAGAAAGAGAAACAAGGGCTATACATCAACAACTAACCAGATAGACATTGTAAGGTGAAAATGAGAAGATCCAATTTGAGCAGACACTTATGTGGTCTCATAGGAAAATAAAGATGTTGACAGCCATTGTCAATCAGTTTCTCACTGGCTTGAACAAGTCCATGGGATGGGCATTCAGTTTATTGGCTGGAAGTCCTTTACCAAATGTTCAGGAGAGTATAGATTGCTATGGGTGAATAGATTATATGTAAAGCATCGCAATCACTTGCTCACTTGCAAAAAAGCTTCCATGTTGGGTTCACAGCCTTGGGGAAATGATTTTAGTCAGGCATATTTTGAATTCAAAGTGAATATCATGACACTATTCCATGATTTTTTATATCATATCTATCATGAATGACCTTGTTGATCCTAATATTTGTTGGAATGAATATTTGTTTTAAAGCATCAATCATGCATGGTCAGAAGGAAGATGAGGTGGGCTCATCAGTATCAGCATTATTCAAGTCCTCACCTCAAGTAGAGTACGATGCTGACTTTGCATCAAATCTTGGTCTAGGAATATCAATTGGTACATGTGAGCCTGGGAGTTTGTGGGAGCTTGATGAGGATGTATTTTCCACTCCAAGGTTGGAAGATGTGCCTGAAGGCTCACAAATAGATAATGTATTGTCTGTCGAACGTAAGAAGCAGGGTGAAAGCCATGAAGCTCCAACAGGAGTATCTGACCCAGAAGTATCCAGAGTACCTGAAGAATCCAACTATGGTGTCTTCTTTCTAGATAAGATCAGTAGAAATGCTAAGGAAATGCTTACCAGACAATTAATCTTATCTCCATGGATAGTAAACCTGAAGCAAGGTGAAGAGAATACTTTTTCCTGGTCGAGTTGGTACTAAAAACAAGTATCAATCTTGTAGAAAGGAGTTGACTATTAGGCATGTGGTTTGTTCGTCAATCATCAATGAGGTTGAGGGTAATTGGGGTTCAGCAATATGATGAGGGTCTGGTTTTCAGTTGGGGTGGTGTGCAAAGTGTATTATAGTTAGTTAGGGAATGATCTAGGCAACTCTTGAGTTGCTAGGAGAATACTCTGTAGCAACTAGGGTTACTTCCCTAAGATATACTTTCAATGGGCTTCCAATTGGCTTCAGTCGATTAGGAATGCTCAATCGGGTAGGTAGTGTAGATACTTTTTACATTCACTACTGATTCACACATGTCTCTTCGTTACACTGAACAGTCTTTCCTAAACTGATTATATTATGCACTAAGGAGTTGGCAATCAGCTTCCTGCTCTGCTCGACCCTTTCCCAAGGTGCTATTAAACTATTAGGTCTCCCTACTAGCTGGGGATCTATTCCCTTTAGTTGCCCACTTTGGGGTTTTCTCTCTAAAGGTATCCTAACTGTCCTAATTCTAAGGGATTCAGTATACTCCTAACTATGGGTCTAAGTAGCTCTATGTATAGCATGGGAATTACTCTACACAACCTCTTTGTTTGTTTGTAGAGGGGTGCACTTGTGAGCACTCATTGGTTAAGATTTACTCAAGTAGGAACATTTTTCCTAAAAGAGGGAACCTACCAAATGGGGCTGAATCGCGCACCTTATATAGTAATTTACATGTGGCTGTGCTACCTTTGGTTTCGAGGTGGCTGTGTCAAAATATAACTCATACTGACTCATACTAACTTACTCTGTCAGAAAATGACTTGCAATGAGAATGACTTGCAATGAGCTAAAAATAGCCTTTAGCTTGGCAATGACTCATGCTGTGCAGGTCACATGATCATTTTGCTAGTCTAGGAGCAGTGCTTTGATTAGTCCTCATTTGACTCACTTTGACTCATATTGACTCATTATGACTCATGCTGTGCAAGGTCACATGATCTGAGTCAGGTGATTCACAACTGAGGTCACATGCTCCAATTGCTTCTCTGACACTTGGCTAAGTACTTAAGGGTAAAAGAGATATTAAGAAAATGGTTGGCTATGTACTTGTAGGTAGTAATAAAAGTATGTTAAGAGACATCATTTTGTTTCTCCACAACCTGTGAATGAACAAATAAGGAAAAATAGAGGTATATACTAGACACTATGGTTTATATGTTCCTTTATTAGCTAAGCATTTGGACCGTGGGAATATAGTGAAAACTCAAATCTCGGGTCAAATGTCTAGCATCACATATATAATAACTATGTATCCACATCCAAACATTTTGGTGCAGGTCATCTGCAGGGAATGGAAAACAATCATCCCTGATTGTTCATTCAATCAAGGATAATCAAGTTGGGGTCTTCCATTAACCCTTTGTTGTTCCTGATTAGGAGGGGGAGCTTCTTCCTTCTCTGATTTAGGGGATGGTTCATTCTGAGTCAATTCACAAAGAACTCTCTCCATATCTGCTATAGGAGGAAATAAAGGTTCTAAGAAATGAATCAACTCCATTCTATCTTCTAGCAGTCCATGCCTAATTGGGTCAACCTGTGTAATTCAAGAATATAAGTCATTATGGTACCGATTACAAAGATGGGCATGTCTGTAGATTGCATGGCAGTAAATACAATGCCATTGTACTGTAGGTGTTCCTTGGCTTTAACCTTGAGTAGTCACTCATATAGTAGCATGGTATTGGATTTGGTTGTCTTCTCCTTGCTCATGAACATGATACATCAGCTTGGTGTGTAGGAATTGTAAGATATGTTCCAGAAGTTGTTGTTGCTTGTGAAGTTCTAGTACTTCCTGTACTATTCCATTAGCTTCAGTCATTTGTGTCTGACAGTATTATGACTGTTGCTGAGTAAGGTAATTTAACTATCCTGTTTGGGTCAGAGCTTCCTATTATTTATGATGGTATTTAGGGGTACTGATCTCCAATGATATGTAGGTACTAAAGATAGGTTCCCTTGTATCCCTAGGAGTATTCCTAGTCAATCCATAAGTTCTCAAGGGTTTGTCAAACATCTGTGCAACTAGGAGATCTAGTGCTAGGGCCTTGAAGTAGGTTCTAGCATATGCTGGGTCACTAATGCTTAGCCTACTCAAGTCATTGACAAGTGCATCCAAGTCTGGCTGGGGTTTCTTAGGAGTGAGTATCTTTTTCTGATCCTTTGCCTTGCTTGTATGGATTGCCAATGGGTCACTACCTGATCTTTCCTTTTCTTTGCTAGGTTTATTACGAGAAGAGATCTTCTCTCTCTTGGGCTTGTAGTCATAGTCAGAGTCTTCACTTGAGCTGCTGCTGTCAGTCTCACTTTCACTCTCACTCTCTGAGCTTGAGCTAACAATCCTAGATCTATGTTTTGCTCCACGTAGTGGCTTATCAATGTGATTTCGGTGTAGTAGCTGGTCCACTACAGTGTTGACTTTTTTCACTGTATAGGGTTTGGACAGGTTCTTATTCAGGGTTCTGGCTAAGAGATATGTCTCTAGCTTGGTCTGGAAGGGTTCTGGAATTCCTAGCCAGAAGTATGTATTATAGTCATTGTTAGTAATGACTCTCTTGGCTTTCAACCATTGTGCCATAACAGTATAGTGGTGAATGTAAGATTTCCAATGCTCTAGGGTCTTGAGTTCCTTGTGGGCAGACTTTCTGACCAATCTCCATAAATCCTCAAGGCAATAGCAAGCTTCGTCTCGTTCTGCATCATATAGAGTAAGTATTTGCTTCCTGAGTGCACTCCAATCATTGGCCTTGTATTCATTAAGGAACTCGATTAGGTGAGTGACAGAAGTAGAACAGTAGTTAGTGATTCCTTCACATTTATCTTGATCAGAGGTAATTTGACATTGGGTCAGTATCTGGTCGTATTGGCGGAGGAAATCTTTGACGTGGGTATAGTGACCTTTAAAGGTCTCAGGTGCATCTCTGCTACATTTGCTGGGTAACATGTGTGGTCCAGGGTGTGAAGGTCCTCCTGTAACCATGATAGGAAAATGGTAGGTGTTGAATGTGTTGGTAATGTAATGTGATTCTGACTGTGTGAGTTATAGTAGGGGAGCTGAGATTGTCTTCAACACCCCCTCGCGGTGGGCTCCAATTGTCTTCCTTCTAGACAAGACGACGAAGAACCAACCAAAAATCGATGGTCCCCAGACAACGTATCTTGTCTCCACGGGCTAGAACACTTTGCTCAAGGGAAGCGTGAGTAGTCTACCCTTGGCAGAGTTAGGGGTAATGGATTTAGTCCAAATAGAAAAGGGGGAGGTTACTTAGTGTACCAGGAGCCGTGGTTTGTTCGCCAATCCTCCATGTAAGTTTATAGATTGGTTGTTAAAGATGGTCTCAGCTAATGGTCTGGTTAGCAAAGGTGATCTTAGGTGGATTACACACCTAATGAGTTCAAGATAATGGCAATAGGTTGCCTAGTAACTGTGGAAACTTGTACTTTGATAGTACAAGAGGTGGGCGATTTAGGAACTTGGCCTAGGTCTCGCCTAATGCTAATGGATTGTATATAGGAAACTCCTGGGAATGTTGCGTCCAGAAGAGGTGATTAGGTAAGCAAAGGGTCGTGTCAGGTCGCTTAGTCACTCAGCCGGTTATAGCAAACTCGGTCTTCTTGTGTACTAAGGGGCTACAACTAAAGGTTGGAAAGTGTAGACTTAGGCTAATCCCTTAGGATAGTAAGTCTAGGCAAGATAGGGGTAGGAGTCCTATAGGTAGGTCGTCCTAATGAGTTCTAGCAAGGGTTTGCTTAGGGGATGGTTGGTAGTTGACTTGACAGTACACTTAGTAGACTCAATAGGGTATTATAACTCAATTTTATTGTCTCAACTAAGGGGTAGGCAAGTTTGGCTTAGAGAGGTGAAGTGTAGCCCTTATTTGGTACTACAGGACGCTTAGGTTGCTTACTAATAGGGACCAGATGCCTTTTGTTGCCCAAAAAAAAGGGTTTCTCCCAAAAGGATAGTCTTAGATACTTGTCTTTTATTTAGGTACAAGTTCTAATAGCCTAGTAGTAGTTCTAAACTCCTATTTACTTCACTCTGGGGTACCCTGCCTTATTAGGTCTTATTAGGTTTCCCAGGGGATCTCTATATTATTTGAAGTAGAAGATGAGATGCTCTCTGTAGGCCAGAATGCTTCCCTTTATATACATAAATACAGGAGGCTATGCTAGCCAATCAGAGGGCTTGGTGGCTCATAAATTAAGGCACAATTACTTACTAATGCCAGGCACAAGCTGTCAAACCCAGGCACACTAAGGAGAAGCACTTTGAGCAAAGGAATCCAAATCTGAAATGCTCTGCCAAAGAGGCTGGCTATGCTGTGCAGGGCTGTACAGACTAATGGGGACAAGGTCACATGGTAGCTAATGGTCACATGATCACTTCGTCTCACTGGCACTTAGCTAAGTAATCAGATAAATAAAGAGAAATCAAGGAAATAGTTTGCTATGTACAAATGTGCAAGTGTAAGAGTTTGACTAGAGAGATTGATCAATATCTCAATAACCAATAGGTGGAAAATTCTGGAAAAATAGGGGTATGTAGGCCATGATAGGGGCTATCATTTCCTATGGTATCAAGGGGTATTGTCTACAGGGAGCTGTGGAAATTCCACTTCTCGGGTGACTGCTTTGCTATGTGCATGCATGAAACTGGTTTCGTGCAGGTCATCACGCTCACCAGTTACATTTTCCACATGTCGTTATTGCTGGCCCAGACTGTCAGCTGGCTTTTCTTGGTTGCGAGTGCACTGGTATCTCTGGGTGAGGCCACTAGAGTGTTGCACTTTCACTTTCTTTTGTGTGCTTGGACCCAAATACGTGCTAGTAGATATGAATAAATGATCAGTTCCAACACCCGAGTTATTTGTGTGACTTACGCTCCCTCATGCTTGAGCTTGCGCTTGCCAGGCAGGATGGCAGAAGTGACTGCAGCTGCGGATTTGTTGGTCACTGTCAATCTGGATTGAGTCTGACTGCCGGTCCAGGCCGCCTCAATGAGTTGCCTTGTGACTTTAGTTGGCTTAGTCATGGACTGAGACACTTCATCGTCACTGCCACTCATGGCTACATTGTCAACATCCCTGCCATTGGTTGACTCGCGATCGGTGTCCAAAGCTTCCAGATTGAAAAGGTCAGTATCCTCATATATGTTCCATGCACTTGAGTACTTATATCTTTTTCAGTCTTAGTCCCAAAACCTCCATCACCCTTGGCCTGCGCTGTGACATGCTGCAAGGTCAGCGTCCTTCTGATGGAACCATTGGGTGCTGGCATGGTCAACTATGACATCTTCACCACAACAGATGTTGGATTCTGGAAGTTGGTACGTCAAGTCTTCGTTTGCAATTCTAACTGATCTTTTATTTCAGCCGTCAGGCGGATATTCTGTCTGCGCTCTTTTCTAGCTGCTGTCGCTAGTGAAGTGCGCTCCTCTTGGACAACCTTAGAGCTTTGTCATGATGCTGGTAGGTCAGGCACTCCCGGGTGTCAGTTTTTATTGACTGCATGGGTACTGATCTGCTGCGACATGGTGAGGTAGAGGGGAAAAGTAGCACAGTGCCATCACACTACCCGGTCAGTTTTTCAGTATATGCATAGTGATCACAGCCTTCTCCTTTTTTTTTTCAGTGACCTGGGTGTTGTCATCCCACTTTGGCCATTGGTAGCTGTTGGTAAGTACTCACCCATGCGTTAGCAGAAGTTTTTTTTCAGCAGAAGTTTTTTTTTCAGAACATAACGTAGATGTGCCGGGTGTTCCACTACCACGACAACCACTGGAGGCCTGGACACAGATCTGCACAGTATGCTGAACTTTCACCCTACACTCTCATGTCTCCAGCAGGATGCTTTCCCCTGTACCTGTATCATCTGAAATCCTACATTTGTAGCTTCCCCGACTGCCACAAAAGCTGTAGGATCAAGGGAGGTCTGAAATGCCATGCCCGATTACATCAACAGCGAGGTCATCAACATGTGCAGTTGCTGCAGCAGCATGCTGACCTGACCAATTGTGAAGGATCTTCACCCGGTGATCCAGGCAAGCCAAATCCTGATAAACCTGTCATTGACACCAATCCATACCATCGGCATACTCGGGACCACCCTCTCCTCAACAGTACATCTTTATCAACATTGTGTCGATTTTTCTCTGACCAACCAAATCAAACAGAGACACCATGTAATCCCTTTGGGGACGACCTCCCTCCAAGTGTGCCGCCATTTCCCTCAGACTACTGTGCTCGAGGCAACCATTGGACACCATATGCTAGCTGTGCTCATTTCAAGCTAGCAGAGTTTCTGTATCAAAAGGTATAGATGTCCACAGGCAAGATAGACACGCTCATGGACATCTGGTCCATGATGTACAATGGTCATGACCCACCATTTAGGTCCCACGATGCATTGTACAAATCCATCGATGCTATCCCATATGGAGACTGCCCATGGCAGTCCTTTTCGGTGAGGTACTCAGGACAGCTACCTGAGAACTCACCATCATGGATGGTGGCCAACTATGATGTATGGTATCATGATCCACTTAGAATCCTTGAACAACAAATCGGGAATCTGGAGTTTGTGGGTGAAATTGACTATGGTGCAAAGGTGAGTTTTACTTTATGAACTCTTATTGTTACGATTGACCATCTATCACAGGTAGTAACAGATGAAAATGGCCAACACAAGGTCTGCGACCTCATGTCAGGTCAGTGGGTATGGGACCAATTGGTACGCTTGCGTGTTTATGTTTTCTTTGCATCTTCAACCTTACTTGATTTGATCTAGGAACTTATTGCACAGGATCTGGATACCCGCGGTGCTACCTTTGCACCTATAGTACTAGGCAGTGACAAGACAACTGTCAGCGTTGGGACAGGCAACACAGAATACTACCTGCTGTACATATCTCTGGGTAATGTTCACAACAATGTCCGTCATTCCCACAGCGGTGTGGTGACCATTTTGGCATTCCTAGCCATTCCCAAAAGTAAATATTCATGATTTGACATTCTCGCATGCTTGCACTGACATGCCATTATTGCATAGTTGATTTCGCTCACAAGGACAATGCCGACTTTCATCATTTCTGCCGCCAATTATTCCACTCATCACTTGCCGCTGTCCTCAATCCAGTCAAACAAGCTATGGTTAAACCACGGGTAACACGATGCACCAATGGTCACTTTCGCCATATCATATACGGCCTTGGGCCTTACATTGCCAACTATCCAGAACAGGCATGCTTGCATGTACATATCGTACAGGGTTGGTGTGCACGGTATGTTATATTGGTTGATACTTTCCTTGTGGTATCCCAACTGACAACAGCTAGTTGTACAGCCCAGAATAGTGACCTTGATCGTGATGGTGGATCATGTGCTCACAGACTCACAGTGCAACTGTGAGTGACAATGGATCTGCGGGTGCTATGGGATGACTATGGTATTGTAGGTGATGTAGAGGTAACTCTCATGCAACTTTATACTATTGTATGTATTGACAATCAGATTCCCATCAGCCCTTTACAGCCCATTTTCCTCGTGTGGACATCCATGAACTAATCACGCCCGATCTCCTCCATCAACTAATCAAAGGGACGTTTAAAGACCACCTCGTCAGCTGGGTCAACAATTATCTGAAGCACACTTATCCAAAGCAGCAAGCCATGGAAATCATTGCCAAGATCGACCGCAGGTGGGTCATTGTTTGATCATGCAATGTGATTCATTGAGCGAGTGATCATCAACAGGATTGCTGCAGTACCTCCATTTCCTGGTCTGCGCCAATTCCCCGAAGGTCGAAGATTCAAGCAGTGGATGGGGGACAATTCAAAAGCATTGATGAAGGTGAGTGGTTGTACCCTTTGCTGCTATCTACAAGACTGAGTTGTTTGACTTTTGTGTTAGGTTTATTTACCCGCCATTACTGGCCTGGTCCCAGACCAGATGGTTCACACTATCACATCCTTCCTCGACTTTTGTTACATCATGTGGAAGTCAGTCATCAATGAAACCGACCTTGATGCCATTGATGATGCAGTACAGCGCTTCCATTTCAAACAGGAGATTTTCAAGGAGGTCAGTGTTCGAGACCATTTCTCACTACCTCATCAACATGCCATGGTCCATTATCGGATGCTAATCAAAATATTTGGGGTTCCAAATGGCCTTTGTTCCTTGATCACAGAGTCCCAGCACATCAAGGTAGTAAAAGAACTGTGGTGCTGCTCCAATAGATTTGAGGCACTTGGACAAATGTTGGTCATCAACCAATGACTGGACAAACTGGCTGCTGCACATTTAGTATTCACACAAAACGGAATGCTTGATGGGCTATCAGATCTGCAAGGTAGAGCACATAACATTGCCGCTGTACCACCCCTGGATGAAGATGAGGAAGATGAGCCTCAGGCCATCGAAGGGGACAAATCTATCTACAATGTTCAACTTGCAAGAAAGCTGGTGGGTCATGCATATTGCAGCATGTCCAGGTCACGTTTGCTAACTATCTGATGTGTTTTTAGTACCAAACGTACCACATATTTGCAAGCATGTAGCCGCATGTTATGGGATTCCAGAGTTGGCCGAATGTACTTGGTGCTTCCTATATGACCAACAAAACCCCAATGCAAAGGTGCCTGGAGACCGGGTTGACCTACAAGATTGTCCATCGCTCAATGGCAATGTCAAGGTGTTCACCTCTGTATCAGCAATGTACCATGCACCTAGTGATCATTCTGGACGAGGTGGAATGCACCAGGATATTGTACATTGCACACCATGGTGGTGGGGCGGTGCTGCATGATATGATTGCATTTTGGTAAATGGTGGCGGTTCAGAAGATGATCCACTCTCCAGTCTGTTGGTCGCTCGTGTCTTACTTTTTTTCTCATTCAGGCAGGATGGCCGTTCCTATTCATGTGCCCTGGTTGAATGGTTCCTACCAATCAGTGACGAGCCTGATGAATTGACAGGGATGTGGATTGTAGTACCAGAAGTGAACGCAGCCAGACAGCACGTTCGGGCAGTTATTTCTGTCAACACTATACTATGAGGAGTACATTTAATTGGGGTGTATGGTGCAGAATATTTACCCATTACATTTCATTTTTCGGAATCTCTCAGTGCATTTAATGCTTACTATGTGAATAAGTACATAGATCACCACTTGTATACTATCTGCTAGTCTAATGACTTGAAGTACTTTTTGCACTGTAGCGGTCTGTAGGTCTGTGGCAGTCTGTGGCAGTCTGTGGCAGTCTGTTGATCTGTGGCGGTCTGGTGGTCTGGTGGTCTGTAGATTGATGGTAGTCTGTACGGTCTGTGGTGTCTGTGGCGGTCTGTATGGTCTGTGAACACTTTCTGACAGATGTGACAGACAGGACAGTCAGTTGACAGACCGCACAGACATCACAGTAGGGGTGACATATTGCTGATGCTCATGAGCCTGGGCCAGGGGCTGGGCAGTGGGAATGAGTATGGTGAGTCCTATCAGAAAAATCCTTATGAACTCAAACAAGCACATTGCTGATGGAGTATTCTAAGAGACAAAGTCAAGTAAGTGCTCTCAATGCAATCTGTAAGCTACATGGTGCTATTCTGGCCCACACCCTAGGATTGGTTCTTAACTATCAGATGGATGCAAGCAAGTTGTACAATATATGTGCCTTGGTAAGTCAGTACATGCGCATATACTGTATCTAACTAACCCCCTGTATTTAGATCATGCTTCTGTCACTGTAACTCTTAGGGTAGGGCTCGTACTATGCTTCATTTTGATCATCTCCATTCCCTCACATCAACACTATTACTCCGTCACCATTGTCAGCTTCTTGATAGACTCATTATACGATATCATTGGATAGATTCATGTGGCACATCATGTATGTATAGATTCATTAAAGCAAAATGTCAAGGAATAGATCAGTTGTTGTACAATATATTACAATTGAGTGATTGAAATGAATATCTTCACTGTCAAGTAATATCAGACCTTGGCTTCACGACATTCATGACAAAAGCCATTGATTCTATGACGGTTGAGCGTTAATTGAGTTTTTTCGTATGCAGATATATCTACACCAAGTCTTGGCCATCGATGTTGCCGGCTATGGTTGTCCCATTCCTCGACTGGATCCGCGCGGTGGGGATATTGATCCTCAAGTCGAAATCCGATATGGTGATGCACTCATTGCAGTTTTGGAATGGCATGGGTGAGTTTGTCTTTTGGAGCGTGCAGGATCCCAACTATCCCATGCAGATTCGGCACAGGGATAACTTTGAGACATTCAAGATGTTGGACAGCATGATGAATGTGGCCAGAATCATCTCACAGCAGACGTGCCTTCTACAAGAGAGACCGGAGCCTGATCCGACTGAGAGGGGTTCAGGGATTTACTTACTGGAGGAGCTCATCGGGTACACAATCGCCTCGGCTGAGGTAACAACACGTGGGATGGGACCCGGGAGTGGGAATGTCGCGGACGGCTTGACAGAGATGCATGTACGGATGGTGCAGTCTCTCCTCAGATGTTTGGCCTCATTGGTGAAGATCGAGCTGGAAGGACGAGCAGACGGAGGCAAAGAGGCAGTGAAACAGGCCATCATCAAGCGCCTATTGCCGGAATGGAGCAGGACGTCTCTTTCTTTGTATTCTTATCCCTTGCTCCTCCGTGACCCATTTACAGTGCTCGTTGAGAGTCAAGACGGTCGCCGTTGCGCCAGAGATGCTCCAGCACGTGCATGTGCTGTGTTACTATGTGTGCCTTGCATGCACCATCATCGAAATGGTCTACGTCTTGAACAAGGCGTGATCATTCAATTCTGCTCAGGTCGCATCGCATAGCCATGCAGACCTGTTTGGCAATGTGCGGACGTTCTTCATGTCCATTGTCCGACACTCGTGTTCAAGATGTTTGGCGAAGCTCAGATCGAAAAGTTGTTGTATGCATTCACCCTGCCTTTCCTCCGATGTGTGGCCATCTTATGCTGTTCCGTATGGCGTGACATGTGCACAAATATTTACTGCCCAGCACCTACCGCGGCTTTCATTGCGTACTACATTCCGCTGCTCTTGCTCAGCTGCACCACTGTGCAGTTTTGCGTCATACCGCATTGGATATGGTCTTCCTTGTGCAAATTTCATTTTACCCTCTTGCTCGGCCGCACCGCCGCACGGTTTTGTAGACCACAATGTTCACAGTAGTAGCAATAAAATATAACATGTTTACTAAGGCTCATAGATCAGAAGAGTCCCAAGCTGTTGCATGGTTCACAGTAGCCATACCGCATCTGAGTCACACAGCTTTCAAGTTTGCCGCCCCTCGATTGTAACGCTGACAACTATGTGAAAATCATCAAAACTGCAGGCGCATGTTCAATTTCATGCACAGAGGACATTAGAACAATGGTGTGAATGGGAGGGAAGTGAGAAGAATCTACATAATTCTGGTGAGATCCAAGGATGGGAGGGAGTGAAACTTCTTGACTCAAGGGTTGTGTTTGGGCAGGACATTATGAACACATCCTCAAAAAAGAACATCATCCTCGTCAACTATGACAACTTTTGGAGGGGGGAACAGCACCGCTTCAACTACCAACCCCGGCATTGACGACAAACTCATAATTTCAGGGGCAGTGGCTGAATAGATGGAATGCGCATTTGCGGCGGCTGACAAGAAGGTAACTAAGACAGTCTCTGTAATGGTGGTAGGGACAGAATGTATCATCCTTCATCTTTTTCATTGCATGTCGCTGCACGCTTGACTCAGATTCTGGTGAAGAAAATACAATACGTTTCTTTCCTGAACAATGACCTAATTTAATATCCATCATACGGTGGAGTGAACACTCACCTTTCTTGGGCGTTCTGGGCAAGACGACCAAGGCAGATACTGAATTCGATAATAGACTGACAGCGTCATCCTCGACACTGTCGTCCGTGTCAGATCTCAGGATTATCGGTTCGGTGTTCCAGGTCTCGTAGACATGGTCGGGTACCTGCCACCTCATGGCTAACAAGTGAATGTCCGTTAGTACCAATTCATGCACTAGGTCGCGCTGACTCACCGAACCATAAGTGGCTGGTGTCGATGGCAGCTTTCGAGTGTTCCTTGTTTTCAAACAAATGCATTTCATTCAGTTTAAGAATCTCAACTATCTCAAAGGTTTTAGCATAGTGTCATAGGAGCCGCCACTGAGGCAGGGAATGATCAGATTGCGATTTTTCCTGACGGGTGTCCAGGTAACCAAAGGGCTTCGGAAACCAGACCCTAAGTTGCTGTGTCACTCTCTCGTAGGTCCATGACTGGTCGATTATATATGGGCCATCGTCAAGGAAAGTCCCGTGGTTTCGCATTGGCTGGATATCTTGAGGGTTTTTCTCAGACAGGGAGATTGTTTCCTTAAGCATGCCATGCTTCTACAAATGGGCCCAAGTCAGACCCCAACCTTGGGAGTAGGTTTCACACTTACGTCAAGCCCACATGTGAGCATTCCCACAGATCTAACACGAAATGTTGTGCCTGAAGTCAGGATCGATTTGCCTATAGCGTTTCACGAGCTGCTGCCCGAGGGAGGCACCAAACGTGTCTAAGAATGACAACGTTGTCAGAAAGCTAAGAAAGTAAGGTGTACATGCAAACCTTCTGTGTGACAGGAGTAGGTCCTTTGGCCAACTTGTGGTATCCGGACTGCTTAGCAACCGCGAGCGTCGACAGGGCCTCCTCTCGAGCAGCCTGCATCAACAAGCTGTCAGGATCAGCCATGCCCGAAGTCCTAGTAATGTCCTTGAAAATTTCCCATGGGGTGTTCTCAGTCGATGGATGAGTTAGCAGAAGAGATTCTGATGACGGGTGCACTGCAGCTACATCTCGGAGGTCAGCGTCAGGATGTTTACTTATCCCGTGACTGCATTTGAGGCGGTGGCCCTCATCGTCCTTCTTCGGCCAGAACCTCTCACAATCACAAGTCCTGTTGTCGCCTCTACAGAAGGCAATATTCACCACAGAGGTAGCCATAGCAGCTCTGTCCTGCGGTGAAGACTGCAAAGAGTCAGTGAATATGGGTAGTCTGAGGGTGACACTGTCAACAGAGTGGGGAACCTGAAGTCAAGTTTTTTGAATGCAACATATTATATACAATTGGTAATAAAGTTCTAATCACTACCGGGTGTGAAAAAGGAAAAGGCAACCAATGCCTGGCACCACAGGCATGTCCATGAATACCAAATGTCGTTTGAAAGAGCAACGTGGAGTTCTTTGGACCTGCGATGTCCGATATGAATTGTCTCGTAAACGGGATAACTATCTGACCTCCATTCAGCTGGAGTTAACCCAAAATTGTCCAGCGTTACATTCTGCAAATTTAAGTGCTTGAGCATGACAAAAAAAAGATATTCAGACTTGTCGGCATTGAATGGGTTCTGAAGTGAGGGCACGCTGATAGCATCATTAGTTTGTTGGCATTGTTGATGAATAGATTCAGCGGCAGCTTCTTCATTGGGAATTGCATCGCAATCCTCACATTCATCCCCTTCTCGGTAGACTCCAAAGCAGGTTTGTCCTAGTAATCACAAATCCTGTGTTTTATTAATACTTGTTGATCATTACCGTACAGTAAACATCCACTTGCCTTGGGACTCTTCCAATTCGTGTCAGGACCACTGATCAGATGACAATTCCATTGCGCTTGGAATTCTTGACAGTCTCGATTGATCTCGTCAAGGAAGAGTGCATGCAATAACCACAAATGGGTCAGGTTATGGGGGTCAAGCATATGCATGCATTCAAGTTGAGTGAAAAAAGCTCGCCAACGCCTAACAAATTGAGTCCTGAGCTCCACCCAGAGCCACTCGATCCGCGTATTACTCGTGGACCTGATTGAGGTGAACCATCTATCAGCAGACGGAACAATTATATAGGCCTTTTTGTCAGGTCATTCAGGCTAGAGACAGCTTAGGGATAGAAAATCAAGTATATCAAGTATTTTACATACAAGATGTCGAACCATTCTGTACAATTTAATTTAATTTAATTTAATTGATTGATTAATATTAGTTGAACATCGCGCAATATGGACATAAGTGGAAATGCGCATGTAGAGTAAGTACTTGGAGAGTGAATATTAATGTAGTAACACTATATATATGTGTGTATGTGTGTGACGGGGATGCAATGCACAGTTGATCCGCGCATTTTGGTTATAGTATGTATAAAATGCACATACATCAGCGTCAAAATCTTAAAATCAAGGACCATATATTTGGCTGGGTCGACATGTGAGACATCGAACACCGCGCATTTTAGTCGGGGGATAAAATGCGCACTTGATTTGACCAATATGGTTACGATACGGGGTACTGAGTCCGTACGTTAGATCCTCGAATGCTGCGCTGCGCTGCGCATTTTGGCACTGTCTGAAAATGCGCATGTTCTTGTCATTATATCTCAAATACCGCGCATTTTGGTATTAGCTGAAAACGCGCACATTCCGAAGCAAATCACCTTCGTGCGCGTTTTCAGCTAATACCAAAATGCGCGGTATTTGAGATATAATGACAAGAACATGCGCATTTTCAGACAGTGCCAAAATGCGCAGCGCAGCGCAGCATTCGAGGATATAACGTACAGACTCAGTACCCCGTATCGTAACCATATTGGTCAAATCAAGTGCGCATTTTATCCCCCGACTAAAATGCGCGGTGTTCGATGTCTCACATGTCGACCCAACCAAAAATATGGTCCATGATTTTAAGATTTTGACGCTGATGTATGTGCATTTTATACTATAACCAAAATGCGCGGATCAACTGTGCATTGCATCCCCGTCACACACATACACACATATATATAGTGTTACTACATTAATATTCACTCTCCAAGTACTTACTCTACATGCGCATTTCCGCTTATGTCCATATTGCGCGATGTTCAACTAATATTAATCAATCAATTAAATTAAATTAAATTAAATTGTACAGAATGGTTCGACATCTTGTATGTAAAATATACATATTATTGTGTTACATCGTGTTGCTACATCAATCAATATCGATATTGATCAAGAGGATCTGGACAGTCTCTCCCAGTATCTACACGCCCAAACTTGGGTTCCGGAAAACTGACAATTGACGGAATATGTAAATGGAATATGTATTAGATTCTCCACACACATCGGTGTAACATGCCTGAAGCCATTCTTACGCTGTTCACAGTAGGTCGAGAAGCGAGCCGTCTGTGTGATATACCACCTTGCATGCCAGCCAGACACTCGCAAGTGCTCCAGCTGAGACCCTGCTGACAAATCTGAGGAGCCCCAACCGCAACGTCCAGCTGACACTCGTGACAAATCACTGCACTTGGGTCACAGAATATATCCATCAAGTATCGGGAGGAGGCATGCTGAACGTTGCTCGCACATTTTGTGCCCACTCAGGCTGTCAACACAGTCCTGTCGGCATGTTTATGGAGATGTCGACTGTGAATTTGATCCTTGCCCATGAAGCCACTCATTGACATCACAGAAAGAAACAGGATTAATGCATGGAGCGTATAGCATGAGTCAAATGTAAACAATGATGTGATTATCATGAAATACAAGTCAACGTTTCTACAACGTAGGGAGGTCTCTGTATGAGTGCAGGGGGATCAACCCTAACCCGGGCCAAAAGGTCAGTGGCATAATTAAATCAAGGTTTTGGGTGAGGAAGCACTGGATGGGACCGTTGAAATGATTGGCGGTGAAGGTAGGAAATCCTGAGCAATCGATCACACCAACCTTGAAGGATGAGCGGAAGAAGCAACACACTTCACGTTGTTGAAGTAGGGCAGACCCTTGATGAAGGGATCAAGTGATCTGGCTCCTTCTGTGCCTTCTGCTGCACCAATGATAGAACCGCAAAGAAGCGAGACAAAGTCGGGATTAAGTAAGGAAATCAATGTTGCGATCAAGGAAACCCTTGGAGAAATAAGTAATGGGCCCAATGAAGTGGTTGACGGTGAACGTTGGGTATCCCGAGTGATCAATCGCCCCGACCTTGAGGGGGAAATGGTTGCCCCAACACTTGTGGAATGCTTCCGCCATCATATGGTCCATCTTCTTGTGTGATCAGCAAGCCTGGTCATCCATGATGAGGATGAGGCCACCAGGCTTGTTTTGGAGAAGGCGAACACACTCGGCGTTGTCAAAGTACAGGACAAAGCGAGAGATGCCCTCTGTCTGGCACTCGTCAACGTGTGATACGTTTCTAAATGGAGCCCTGCAAATGCTCTTTGGCAAAGTTGATGCAGAAGTGATTCAGGGAGTTTTGCTGGCTTGTCATGTTTTGGGGACCGGGAAGATCAAAAAGTCCGATGAAGGTGTCGAAGTCGTCGTGGCAGAGGCGTTGGTTGATGTGTTCATTGAGCCAAACGAAAAATGGAGTGTAGAGTGTCTTAGAAAGGTCGTCACAGTTGTCGGAGGCACCATCGGGGTTCAGGCAAAGCTCCTTCTTGACGAGCTTCATCTTGTAAGCAAGCGTGCTCTCAAGTGCAGAAGGTTGTATGCCAAAGAATTCGGCAATGATGCCGAGAGCATCTATGTTGCAGACAACAGCAGCGTTGACATCACGACCGCGGTCGACAGTGAACTCAATGTTACCAAAGTGGAAGACAGCCGTGAGGAGCTGGCATGTTTGTTGAAGCGATTGGCATCATTGTCCCAAATGCCACTGGAGTGAGCGCCGGCATCGGCATGCTGACTGAGATAATGGTACTGGGTCTTGTTGGCGAGGTGAAGGCTCGGATGTTGACGTTCTTCTGGCGATGTGCCAGCCTTCAGGTAATAGAAATTGTGGAAGTTTCGCTCCCCAGATGGCACAACTACCACTTGGTTGCACTCCAGATAGTACTCAGGTGACTTGACTACACGAACGGCCTTTGTCGGTGAACTGCAGCTCCGTATATTTTGAAACTCATTTGGATTGAAGAGCGTGCGAGCGTTTCCAGAGGACTTGATGATGAGCTCTGCTGCAGGCACCTGGCTCACGAGCTTGGGGCCCTTCTTTCCCAGATTGGAAACGGACAACTCTAGCAGCGTCTTGATGGCGAGGTGGCGACTTTTCTACTTTCCACTGTCAGTTTCACCACTACAAAAAATGGAACATTCGTAAACTATACCTGGAGTAGAAAGAAAAGAGCATACCTGATGATTAGGGACTGGTCCTGAGCTGTGCGCCTCATGTGGTAGTAGGCATTGTCAGCAAGCTGGAAGATGTGAGGAGGGATTGAAGCCTTACTTTCAATTGTGTCCCGATAGTTTGCAGCATAGTTTTGAAGAATTGAGTCAGCATTTGAGGCGACATGCTTGTGAGGGCTAAGAGCGACGAGGGCGAGAGATCTGATAAAGGGATCCTGCCTACTCAAAGGGAGGTTTGACTGACGGTGCCTGAGAGAGGTAGAGATACCAATGCATGTGGAAGTGTCGACGATGAACATGCTGTTACGGCATGTCAGGAGTAGTGGGGGAGTCATGTACCCTATAGATGGGTTTGGGTGGTGATAGATGCCACTGCCTGTACGACAGCGAAGGTTTGCTCGATGGTGCCATGAAGGGGTTGGCAGTGGGTGGTGGCGTCTGCTTGTCCATCGACAGTAGGATAGAGAATGGGATCATCAGAGATCTTGCAGATCATCTCTTTGAACTCCTTGAGTGTGACAGGATCAGTGTTGAGTTCCCACTCGAGGTACTGACACATTTCTCTCTTCTCTTTCCTACTATGTAAGGCAGAGGTAGGGCGCAGATGAGTTTACCTTTGTAGAAGCAGGCATTGTAGGCGGAGGATGTGATGGATGCCGGATGCGGTGGATTTGTAGGCTTTGAATTCAGTGACGACGATGTCATAGGAGGCGAGAGCCTTTCGGATAGTGCAGGAGGGCCAGGTGTAGACTATAATAACCACTGAGCCGCACCACTGGTTTTTGGGGTTTGGAGTGCCAGATTGTGAAATTCCACAGGGTATGTAGACTAAACTTATCAAGTAGAAAGAAAAAAACGCAAGACGAACTTGAAAAAATAGATCACATTCATGAGAAGTCAACATAGCATGATATTACAGATTACTGAGTGGCGGGGATCAACAACATTTGCTCAACAATAGCTTTAAATTGCTCCCAGATGGTTTGCTGGGTAAGAGATATCTCAGGAACCTCATCATCCTCATCTTTTAGCACCCAGCTCGAGATAAACTCTCCCTCCATTGGGATTCATGGGTCCTAAAGTGGCCAGTCACCATGAGGGAATGTGGGGAATGAAGCGACAAAAGTCATCCAAAATAAATCTTGCATCAAGCGGTAACACTGCGGGTATTTGTTGCCGAGACAGGAATCTGCTAGCAAACAGTGTTCAATTTCTGTTGCCAAGCGGTGCCACTGGCATGTGTCAGTGGGTTCAAAGCCAGATGGAAGTGGGAGGAAAGGAAACATGGACTGCCAATAATAAGTACGCATGTGATCCAATAGAAAGGAACTCACAGGGTTCAATGGTGCCATTGGTATCAACTTGTGTGTAGAAACATCATGTACAGCAGGCAACAATCCTGCCCATTCATCTGCAAGTTATACAGAAATTTTCACAGGCTGAAGTGGAGTGTTAGCAGTTACCAGCCCCACTGTACAGGAAAACATACAATGTACTGAGGGATGTCTCTGAAGCAAACATGGCCATGAAAGCGAACAGACAGATCGAGTGAATTGAGAGCAAATCCATAGGGTTGGTGAGTAGTTTTGACATTGATGATGGCTGTCATTGTCTCAGAAAACGCAGGGGGAAGTGGAGGGAGGAGATGTCAGAGCAGTGGTTTGTCGAAAACCAACACGCTCCCGCAACGCAGTTTGATTGCTGGCGAAGTCATGTGACGTTGGGTGATTCGAGTCCAAAATTTAGAGGATCTCGCATTCCGAGTTCACCGTCAGCGAGTGTGTCGACCTGTGTGCAATCGTACTCAATATCTGCAACCCTCAAAAACATATCGAGCGAGGTCCGATTCGTCTTGCAAGAGCATCGCACAAAGGAGATCCAATCACAAGGTATGTCCACTGTTCTTTGTCACTCAGCCTTCTTGCGTACTAATAGTATTAGCACAGTATAGCCAGATCTCATGGGGAGAGCTCCAAAGCCCCTCCATCTTGATACAAATGGTAAGACACATCGAACTTGATATTCAAATCTGACCACTTTCACAGTGTTTGCCGAAGTTAGCCAGGATTCGCAATATGTCATTTGTAAAGTGTGCCCATCTCACGGTAGTCAAAAAGTCATACGGTGTTGCCATGTTGCAGGTCATGCAAGCTCAAAGAAGCATCGGCGGAATCTTGAGAATGCAACTGGGGGGAAAGCACAGCAGACACAATCGGGGCTTGGGACCCACAGAGGATTTCAGTCTACGCTATTCCAAACAGTGCAAGACGAACTATTCGAGATATATGACGAGACAGAAAGAAATCTGTCTCCGCTGCTCCAATCCAATGTCACTGCAAGGAACTCCAGAAATTCTTCAGTACCATTGAGCCAACTCTGGAACAAATTTCAAGCAGAACATACCATATTCTTAGATGACTACTTTGACAAGATGCAGCAGAAAATTGAGGAGGGTGAATCCCTCTTTACGAGTATCCTCCCACCCCTCAAGGAAGAACTAGGACCCGAAGACGACAGTGAAGGAGAGCTCCCTGTACCGGATCTCGAGGCGATCTATGCAGACTATGGCATAGATATTGATGGTTCGGACTTCTATCGATATCCGAGTCTGTTCTTTTACTGAGTATTGTGCAGCCGTTGCTAATGGAACTATTCACCACACGAAGTTCAAAGCAGTTTCAGGTGTTTCTCCTGGAGAGCCGTTATATCCTTGGAAGTCAATGCCAGTAAGTTTAGATGAAGTATCATGATTAGCATTTACTAACGAATGTGTAGGAGTTCTTGACCCACCTCCTCTTCAGTTCTCCTCATCTCAGGTTCTCACGCCCGCAGCAAGCTGCAGTTCTGGATTGGGCAAAAGAGCTTGGAGCACCTGGAGTGCCTTCGATGTATGCTGTAAAAAGAACACAGGAGCACATTATGAATCTCCTTGGAACTCCAACAGAAAAGGTGACAACGGCATCAGGTAGCGTGTTCTATTTAAATGCTATCAACAAGGCAATCGCCATGGTGAGTGAAATAGCTTATTTAACTCTTCTGGCCCGTTCGCTCATATCAACTCCTGGATGCAGGATTTTGCAAATCCTCTCACACGGTTTGCAATGCAGAAATATCCTGAGAATGGACAAGGTCGTATGTCACAAGTGCACCATGGAAGTAAAATGCTCGAAGATCTTCCAGATGGCCTTGCGCCTCCATGTGTCCATGTCGATTGTGCGATCTACTTTGTCAATGAACTTCTTCGACAGTTGACGGGTCAGTACTTCATACCGAAAAAATTCTTTCAAACAAGAATGTCAATGGAAGGAGGATCTATGGAGCCTACTGTATTTGTGCTTGGGTACAAAGCTTACAAGACTGCAGTTTGTCCATGCCACGGTCTTATAACACTTTACATTGGTTGATTTTTTTCACTTTCATCACAGGAAGGATTTGCAATCAATCCGGAAAGGGCCATTGTTCCAGTTTCGACATTTTTCGACACATTCGAGGATCTCCAGCATCAGGCTGGTGAGTCTGGTATCAAGTTCACAGGTGTGTCATGTTGCTCTGAGGATGCGCATGTTAAGTCTAGAAATATTGTGTAGCTTCTTCTGTCGCATTTACTAATATAATGCCGAATCCCCTTCGGATGAAATCAGGCGGACGGATGGTTTACTCCGTTCCCCTAGTTGTATTCATGGACAATGTGTCAGGGAACATCTCAAAGCAATGGAACAAGCACCATGTAGTCTACATGTCAAATGCTCTATTGCCATGGGAGGTGCTTGAGCAGGAGTTTTCAATTCGATTCATATCAGGATCACCGCATGCGACTCCAATGGAACTGATGCATGGCATCAAAGAGTCGATCCAGTAAGTTTGTTGATTGCAAGTTATCTACGTCTTACCGAGCTCGTTTACAAGGAAAGCGACTAATAACCCCATTGTGGCGTTCGACGTCAAGCACCAGGAAGAAGTTGTGCTCATTCTGTATGAGCTGATCATCACCAGCAACAACCCAATGCAAGCTGAGGAGTGCAGCCATGGTGGACTAAAGTGCAATTACTTCTGCCGCACTTGCAAAGTCAGTGGTACACATGCTGAGAAGAACACGGACAAGAGATACACTGACATCTTCCAGGTATTGCTCAAAACTTCTCGTCTCCAAGTTTGCAATAGGCTGACCACATTTGTTCAGTGTGGCGAGTTGCATGCACCCGAGGACACCCGTGCTCAAATCAAATGCCAGATTCAGCTATCCATGCTATCTGATGGAACCGAGAAAGTCAGGAGTGCTGTAAGCCACTCCGGCGTCCGAGATGCTGCAACTGCTGCAATTGTAGATCGGCTCCTTGAACTTGGTAAGGTCCTTCGGAAGAGAACAGCCGGAAAGCCTACAGTACCGGAGGCAGATATCACTGCACGTCTAGAGAATGAGTTAGATGTCCTGCTGGGGGGTAAATCAATCGATGACCATATCAACCCCCTCCTCGGGATATGAGAATTGGACATCCATAAGGACACCCCGACAGAAATTCTTCACACCATACTCCTCGGCATCGTCAAATATTTCTGGGGCCAGACTGTCTTTATCCTCGACAAAGCTCATTTACTTGAAACGTTTCAGACTTGCCTGGAATCTATTAACAAAGATGAGCTAAACTCCCCAATGCTCAGTGCCGATTACATTGTCAGGTACAAGGGCGGTCTCATTGGAAAACACTTCAAGAGCCTTGCGCAAGTCATACCCTATGTGATTTATGACCTTGTCCCAGAGGCAGTCCTCGATGGTTGGTTGGTAATTGGGAGACTTGTCGTCCTTCTCTGGCATACTGTGATTGAAGATACAGAATGCTATCTCGTCAGTATCTTCTCTCTATGTATTCTCCTATGTAACTTATTTGTGCTACGCCATAGGCCAAGCTGTCGCAAGTCATTGATGACTTTCTTACCATCAGTGCATGATGTGCACCAAGCATCTTGGTAACCAAAGCAAAGTTCCATTTCCTCCTCCACCTTCCCATGTTCATTAGACGATTCGGCCCTTCCATTCTTTTTTCAACTGAACATTACGAATTGTTCAACCATGTTTTTCACCTTGCATCGATCTATAGCAACCGCCAAGCACTGAGCCACGATGCTTGCAGACTCTTTGCTGAACAAGACAATGTAAAACACGTTGTCACAGGCGGGGTATGGCACGACCCCGTAGCTAATAAATGGGCCAAAGCAGGGCTGGGCATCATTGAATACATCAATGAACATCCTTGCCAATGCCGTACGCTGACCTGCACCAAACTGTTTGGATGCGGATACATAGTTATTGTATATGTGATGCTAGACATTTGACCCGAGATTTGAGTTTTTACTATATTCCCACGGTCCAAATGCTTAGCTAATTGAGGGACATATAGACCATAGTGTCTAGTATGTATCCCTATTTTTCCTTATTTGTTCATTCACAGGTTGTGGAGAAACAAAATGATTTCTTCCAACATACTTTTATTACTACCTACAACTACTTAGCAAACCATTTTCTTAATATCTCTTTTATCCTTGAGTACTTAGCCAAGTGTCAGAGAAGCAATTGGAGCATGTGACCTCAGTTGCGAATCACCTGACTCAGATCATGTGACCTTGCACAGCATGAGTCATAATGAGTCAATATGAGTCAAAGTGAGTCAAATGAGGACTAGCCAAAGCACTGCCCCTAGACTAGCAGAATGGTCATGTGACCTGCACAGCATGAGTCATAATGAGTCATAATGAGTCATAATGAGTCAGCATGAGTCATTGCCAAGCCAAAGGCTATTTTTAGCTCATTGCAAGTTATTTTCTGACAGGTTGAGTCAAAGTGAGTCAATATGAGTCAGTATGAGTCATATCTTGGCACAGCCACCTCGGAACCGAAGGTAGCACAGCCACATGTAAACTACTATATAAGGAGCGCGATTCAGCCCCATTTGGCAGGTTCCCTCTTTTAGGAAAAAGGTTCCTACTTGAGTAAATCTCAACCAACGAGTGCTCACAAGTGCACCCCTCTACAAACAAACAGTGAGGCTGTGTAGAGTAATTCCCACGCTATAAATAGAACTACTTAGACCCAAGTTAGGAGTATACTGTATCCCTTCGGATAGGGACAGTTAGGACACCTTTAGGGAGAAAACCCCAGAGCGGGCAACTAAAGGGAATAGATCCCCAGCTAGTAGGGAGACCTAATAGTTCATTAGTACCCTGGGAAAGGGGTCGAGTCGAGCATATTTAAGCTGATTGCCAACTCCTTAGTGCATAATAGAATCAGTTTAGGAAAAGCTGTTCTGTGTGACTAAGTGACGTGTGTGAATCAGTAAGCGAAAGTGAAGCGTATTTACGCTACCTACCCAATTGAGCATTCCTAATCGACTGGAGCCAATTGGCATCTTAGGGAAGTACCCCTAGTCACTACCAAGTACCCCCCCCCCCCCCCCTAGCAACCTGAGAGTTGTCTAGACCATCTCCCCAACCATCCAGTGTACAATTCGTACACCACCCCAACTGAAAGCCAGACCCTCAACAGTTTTGCTGAACCCCCAATCACCCTCAACCTCGTTGACGATTGACGAACAAACCACGTACCTGATAAGTCAACCCCTTTCTACGAGATTGATACTTATTTCTAGTACCAACTCGACCAGGGAAGAGTACTCTCTTCACCTCGCTAAAGGTTTACTACCCGTGGAGATAAGATTGGTTGTCTGGTAAGCGTTTTCTTAGCGTTTCTACTGATCTTATCTAGAAGAAGACAACTGGAGCCCACCGCGAGGGGGTTTCAGCAACAAGTTATATCGTAACAAGCCCCTAAGGGAATACGCAACTTACCCTTAAATCCACAACAAGACACTACGAATCATGGTAGGCACCTCAGGAACAGCACCTACTACAGCACCTACTACATTACCCAGCCACAGAAGCCGAGATGCCCCTGACAAGTTCAAAGGACATTACTCTAAAGTCAGACGCTTCTTACGGCAATATGAGCGATTGCTCACCCAGTACAACATCACTACCGATCAAGAGAAATGCGAAGGGATCACCAACTACTGTAGCAGTAGTGTTGGACGACTGATCGAATCCCTTGATGAATACGAGAAAGACGATTGGGATGGAATGAAAGCCAAGATCCTCCATCTCTACGATGCTGAGCGAGTAGATGCTCGGTACAGAAAGAGTGACCTTAGGAAGCTCACTCAGAAGTATGCCAAGAAGAGCTTGGACAAGATGTCACAATGGAAGGCCTACCAGCGCAAGTTTACAGTAGTTGCGCAATGGCTAAAGACCGCGAAGGT